>VWZE01023104.1:6229-61028 GCA_013396675.1 Eubucco bourcierii | reverse complement strand
CAGCGCTGTGCTCCAGGCCCCTCACCAGCCTTGGTGCGCTTCTCTGGACACCTTCCAGTGCCTCAAAATCTCTCTTGAATTGAGGAGGCCCAGACCTGGACACAGTATATGGACCCTGTGGAGGCTAAGAAGGGTGCAGTGTGTCCAGTACCCACTAGCTCTCACAGGGCCCTGCTGCAGCCCTCCCCTGATACCTCAGGAATCAGCAGTGTCCTGCCATGCTACGTATGTGATGAAAACACAGTTTCATATTAAAGACAACTTCATCAGGGCTTGAGGAAGGTTTTTAATAAATCAGAATTCAGTCTCCTGCAGTTCTGGAGCACATGTGAATAACTGAACCAGATGTCCTCTGTAGGCTTACCTGAAATGAAGTCCACAAGACCAAATTGCTGCTTAAAAACTCAGTGTTTTGAAGGTGAAGAACTCGAGGGGATGAATCTTGAGCTACACCCATCAGTTGAGGTTGGCATGAGTACTACTATAACGAGCTCCTAAGAAACCTAAATGTGCACAAGTCCATGGGGCCTGATGAGATCCACCCACGGGTCCTGAGGGAACTGGCAGATGAAGTTGCCAAACCACTGTCCATCATATTTGAAAAGTCATGGCAGACTGGTGAAGTTCCTGCTGACTGGAGAAGGGCAAACATAACACCCATCTTCAAGAAGGGTAAAAAGAATGACCCTGGAAACTACAGACCAGTCAGCCTCACCTCTGTGCCTGGCAAGATCATGGAGCAGATCCTGCTGAAAGTCCTGCTAAGGCAAATGGAAAACAAAGCAGAGGTGATTGGTGGGAACCAGCATGGCTTCACCAAGGGCAGATCTTGCCTGACAAATTTAGTGGCTTTTTATGATGAAGTCACAGTGACAGTGGACAAGGGAAAGGCAGCTGATGTCATCTACCTGGACCTGAGTAAAGCATTTGACTCTGTCCCACATGACATCCTGGTCACCAAACTGGAAAAGCATGGACTTGATGGATGGACCACTCGCTGGATAAGGAATTGGCTGGATGGTCGAACCCAGAGAGTGGCGATCAACGGCACAATGTCCACCTGGAGACCAGTGACAAGTGGTGTCCCTCAGGGGTCAGTGCTGGGACCAGTGCTGTTTAACATCTTTGTCAGTGACATGGACAGAGGAATGGAGTGCACCCTCAGCAAGTTTGCAGATGACACCAAGCTGTGTGGCACAGTCGACTTGCTAGAGGGCAGGGATGCCATCCAGAGGGACCTGGACAGGCTGGAGAGGTGGGCCCAGGCCAACCTCATGAAATTCAATAAGGCCAAGTGTAAGGTCCTGCACCTGGGTAGGCACAATCCCAAGCACAAATACAGGCTGGGTGGTGAATGGCTGGAGAGCAGCCCTGAGGAAAAGGACCTTGGAGTCTGGGTTGATGAAAAGCTCAACATGAGCCTGCAGTGTGCACATGCAGCCCAGACAGCCAACCGAGTCCTAGGCTGCATCAAGAGAAGCGTGGCCAGCAGGGCAAGGGAGGTGATTCTGCCCCTTTACTCTGCTCTCGTCAGACCCCACCTGGAGTACTGTGTGCAGTTCTGGAACCCTCAGCACAGGAAGGACATGGAAGTGTTGGAGCGGGTCCAGAGGAGGGCCACAAAGATGATCAGAGGGCTGGAGCAGCTCTCCTATGAGGACAGGCTGAGGGAGTTGGGGCTCTTCAGCCTGGAGAAGAGAAGGCTTCGAGGGGACCTGATAGTAGCCTTCCAGTATCTGAAGGGGGCCTACAGGAAGGCTGGGGAAGGATTATTTACAAGGTCCTGCAATGGCAGGACAAGGGGCAATGGGCTTAAACTGGCAGAGGGGAGATTTAGACTGGATGTTAGGAGGAAGTTCTTTACACTAAGGGTGGTGAGGCACTGGAACAGGTTGCCCAGGGAGGTTGTGGATACTCCCTCCCTGGATGTGTTCAAGGCCAGGTTGGATGAGGCCTTGAGTAACCTGTACTAGTGGGAGGTGTCCCTGCCTATGGCAGGGGGTTGGAACTAGATGATCCTTGAGGTCCCTTCCAACCTTACCATTCTATGATTCTATGATTCTATAATAAAACTTGTCCCTATCCCCCCAACCCCCAAAGTTTAAATTTCCCCTTCTCTTTTACATTATTATGTCTTTTAATCTGGAAGTTTGAGGATGTCGATATTTGGTTTGCATAAACAGTTCTGCAGGGTCCTATACCCAGCAGTACAGTTAAATATTTCTAAACTGTTATCCAATAAATGAAAGTTTAATTAATAGCACCTTCTTACTCAGCAAATCCATCTTTCCCATTTCAGGGAGTACTCTTTAAGCTGATGATTTATCTCTGACAACAATAAATGAGCAAGTTTGAACTAGATTCTCTGATAGTATCAAATAATAAATGATAGCTTTATGCTAATGGAAAAAATATTTAATTTTTAATCCAAATCCATATACCTCAAATTACATCTTAATTACATGGAAAATCCACATATAATTGCTCAGAGCTATTACTGCTCAGCTAGAGATGGCATTTAATTACTTGAATTAATATTTAACGTCTTGTATTGGAAGGGGTGAAATACTATAAAGACACAATGCATATTGCAATACTGCTGCAGTATAAAAATCCCCATTCCTCTAGAAATGCAGCTACAGAACCAACAATCAATTCAACTTGAGACTGTAATTTCAGATTACTTGACTATTGGGAATTTTAACACTGCCCCTCTGCTTTTGCCTTGCTCCAGAAAGGCTTTTCTCCCTTTGCCCTTGGTGAATGACGTGTGTTGAGAAAAACAGGGCTAAAGGGCTTAAAAAGAAGCAAGGAGGAAGGGAAGGAAGGTCTGCCCTCACCATGATTGAGTGAAAGGCTAAATGACCTGTGAGTAAAATCTCTTCTCTGAAGTACTCCTGGGAAGGCTTGTAAGTGACCTGCATAAATAACAGACGTTCCTGACTGACAGCTTTAGTGGCAGCTCACCTGCTTGTTGGCTTTCAGCACGGCTCTCAGGGTCGCGATCTGTTCCCGCTTCGTACTCAGGAGTGATTTCAGTTTCAGTATCTCTTCCATTAAGGCCTCCTTGTCTTTATCAATCATGGGAGCCAGCTCCCGAGCTGCAGCACGCTGGCGTGACAGCTGCAGCGACCGATCGACAGCCTTCTGCAAGTGCTTGATTTGGTCCCTTATTATGGCATTGAGGTTGTAGATGTTCATCGGCTCTTTGCGGATGTCACTGGTATCAGAGACAGGGGAGGAAGGAGGGGCTGTGATGACAGGAGAAATGGTAGGTGTTTTCGTTGGGCTCTGTTCCTTGCCAGGCTCTGTGGCCTCTTTTGTCACCTGCTCGGTTGGGGTTCTGGCTTCTACAGGTGATGCCACCCCTCTTCTGGCAAGCCGTGGGGAAAGGAGTCCTCGAGGGTCGTCTGGTCCTTTCAGGCTCCCACTGCGAGTGACTCTGCTTTGCCTGTAATAGTCCAACATGACCCTGTTTGGTGTCTCATTGTTGCAGAGGCAGACATGATGGTAGAGCTGAGCCAGCTCTTCACTAAACGTCACCAGCTCATCTTGGGCAGTGTTGAGGGTATTGTGGTTTTCACTTGCTATGCTTGACATCCTTTGCAGTTCCTTTTCCATGTGGACCATTTTTTCTTGGCTCTCCTTCGTTGACTTCTCCAGGCTTGTCACCTGCTCATCATACGTCTGGATTCTGCTCTCATACTTGGCCTTCTCTTCAGTGTAGTTTTCCACATATTTATTATACTTCTCCTTTAAGGCTTTAATTTCTGCTTTAAGGTCTATAACCTCAGTAACAGCTACTTTGTATTTACATTCTAGGATCTCTAAACCATTGATGTCTACTTCATAGTCATGTGCTTCCTCACTGGGGTCTCGACCCTTCTCACAGTCAAGCTCAGCTTTCAGTTCCTTGTTGCTCTGCAACCCCCTCATAGCATTGACATGCTCTGTGAGCCTGTGGACTCGCTCATGTTGCTCAGTCAGGGCTCCCTTGGTGTGCTCCAGCTGCGTCTGAGACTCCTGCAGGTTGGCCAGGAGAATGGCCTTCTCTCTCTCCACCTGCAAGAGAGTCAAAGTAAGAGACCAAACATCTCCTTCGATCTGTGCTGACCACCAAGCTCTGCAAAGAAGTTCATCAACTCCACTCCCCCACTCTGCATATGCAATTCCAAGACATTTTAGTCATACACACCCAAACCATAAAATTGTCAGAGAGATGGATGTAGCTCTCAGGGGTTATGAAGTCTCAGTCTCTCAGTCTTTGTCACAATTTGCAGGGTCACATAGTCCACCACGTGGCTCAAATACTAAGTGCCTAGCTGGTTAGAGTAATGATACACAGCGTATCACAATGTATCTTCCATGAGCATATGAACTGCATCACTACCAGCTTTAAGCTATTCCACTGGTACATACACATTTCTCAATGGAGTTTCAATTTACATCTCCCATGAGTATCTCTACCAACCCTTCACGATATTTATTTACATCTTTGGACTGTTGCAAGCTTTCATGAAGGCTTGATTACTGAATTCAAATACAGTAAACAAATGGCTGTGTACTTTTCCACGGATTAGACTAAACAACCTGTTGTGTGGCAATAACACAGATCAGGAGACTAAGTACATGCAACTTCCCACAAATCTTTTTAAAGACAAGATAGAAAAAGCAGGATTTGTGGCATAAATGGTTCTGACCTACTAAGTTCCTTTCTGAATAGACACAGAGAAATGTGAATGCTGCACAGCAGAAGATGCTGTGGAGGAGGACTCTAGAAGCACCATAAATCAAGTGGACAAGAAAAAGTTTGCTCTGCTCAGGTGTTGTGGAGGGTCCATGTCCTGGCATGCCCAGGCATGATCCCATCGTCCCCCTTCCCTCTGATGCGGGTGGAAGCAGAGTGCAGGGAGCAGACAAGACTTGCCCAGACCTGTACTTCCCAAATAAGGGAGAGCAAGCTCCTGACTTCACCTAATATGGTCAGGTTTGGCAAAGTGCCATTCTGATTGGTGAATCTCTGTGCTCCAAGGGACCCTCACATTTTGGGCAATCAATAAATAGGCTTTGGCCACATAGCTTTGGGCTTTTGCTTTTGTTTTGCTTTGCCTGCTGACCTCTGACACGTTATGCTCTGCTTTGCCCACAGCGACTCTGAAGATACCAACAGAATTCCCTTCCAGTTTTGGGGACTGTCTGGTACTGTTTTGTGAGTAAATACTTAGAGCCTCTTGTAATCACTAATTGCCTTCTGCCATAAGCAGAAAAGAGCTTCCTACATCCACCTAGTGGCTAAGCAGGATAATTAACTGCAAGCAGTGCAGTGACTGCCAAGAATCTTCTCTTTCCAGTTTTAATGCTTGCCTTTACTGGTTACCTCTTAAAGTGTTCCAGTTTTGCCTGTTCCCTGTGTGTATAAATTTCCAAACCCTGCGTTTTGAATCTTATAAATATTTTTTTCTGGAAAGATTTAATGTCAATGAACAATTTTCATAGTTATTAACAATCTCTACCTGGATATCAGAATTAATATTGATTATTAATTTTGCATCCTTTGTAACATCAGATATTTGATACTCATGCTATCAACCCTGAAACTCCCAATTTCACGTTGTAGGTGTAATACTCCAACTTTTTATACGCCTATGTCCCTGGGAAGTAGAAGAGGGCACAAGGAGATAGGATCCTTCTTGCTTTCACGGCTTTTTGAGCCTGCCAGGCCTACTGCACTCTCTTTCCCATGGTTGCAGTATATCAGCCCTGTGTTTACACATGCAGTGCAAACAGCACATTCTACATTCCCTTTAAGAGCAGTTGAATTACTAATTCAGAGAATTTAAAGTTCTCAGTTTTGAAAAAAAGCTTTAAAAAATAACTTTCATTCCCTAATCAGTATTCCCCCATGTAGTATTTGGAAGATTGTCAAATCAGCAACCACAGATCTTACTGAAGGAAAAGAAAAGCCTTTTAGAGACCAAGAAGGCATTAATTGTATCTCACAAAAAGTTCCAAGCAGTGCTTCAGACTCCTATTTTATCACAACAAGGCATTTGGGCATTGATTGCTGTTCAGAAGTATTAAGCCACTAAAGCATATGATGGTACTCTGGTTTTATAGACAGGCTTTGAAAACATTAGAGCCTGCAATCAATCGCAGGCAAAACCAGCAAGAATAAAAATAGAAGTCATGTTGAAAACATCTAAAAGAATTTCAGCCTAGATTCCTTGTGTACAGGTGACATTAAAACAAACAAAACAAAAAAACCCCAAACTAAGCAAATGAAAAACAAACAAACAAACAAAACTCCATAACCCAGGGCCAAACTAAAAGAAACTCAGGGCCACATTGCATCTTTATTTTATGATCCAGGAAAATTCTGTCTTCTTACATATAAGATGCTCCATTTTAGGCACTTCATACTCTTGTGCAGAAGAGGACAGCTGAGTACAATGAATTTCTTGCTACTTTTCTCCATTTGATAGTGTTCTCCTGATTCTCCTGTTGCTATCTCCTACTGTCAGTCAATCCCCTTACTGCTCACCCTCTATGTCAATCCACTGTTATTGAGAAAACCCAAACCAGGAAAACATCCCCCTTTACCAAGAGGATTTTCTTAAAATGCAGCCACTTCCTACAGATTTCTCAGTCAGACCTGATCTGAGTAGCCTCAGAGACTGACCCACCAGAAACTGTTTTTTCCCATCAAGCAGTTTGCCCCAGGTCTGTTGCCCAAAAACTTTCAACATAACTCTGTTTGTTGCCACCTGGTGTAACAGGCTTAGGTGTTAATTGCATTAATCTAATCAGATATGAAAGTATTCTACCTTCAGGCTAATAAGGTGAGCTATATATAAGAACAAAAACTATATGGGTCATAAAGACCCACACATTACACACCAAAGGCTTTTTGAGGTGTTTGCATCCATGGTGGGCAAGTTCACACCAAAATAAGTAATTAACTGTAGATTGCACTCATGTAAAAGCAAAAATAGAGCTTAGAGCCAGAAGGCCTTTCCTTCCAGAAAACAACTTGATGTGAAAGCAGCACAGTGTTTTAGTGTCTGCTTAAATTATAGATTTCATCAATCCTGCCAGAAGGAAAACTGTAACAGAGCTAATTGGGATCTTTATGATAATTTCCATTTTGAGCATAAATGTGATGTGGAAATAAATTTCTTTCAAAAAAAAAAAAACCCACAAACAAACAAACAATCAAACAAAAACCCTGAAACAAAAACAAAAGGAAAGCCACAAAAAAAAACCCACCCCAAAACCAAAACAAAAAAACAAAGTAACTTTTAAAATCCACATGCCATTGTGGAGAGTAGACAAAATTAAATATCTAGATCTACTAAATTTTACACATTCTGGTAATTATAGATTAACCTACCTGCTTCTGTTTAGTTATAAATACATGCTCCTACTTTTAAGGAAAAAAAAAACCAAGTTCCAACTCAGCCCTGAGCATACCATCTATATATTGATGACTCTGCTGTTTTCAAGTACACTAACTGTATTCCTTGTTCTAGACAACGCTATACACTTTTCCCCCAGGAGTTCTAGGCTTTAAAGATGAGATGAAACTATTTCTTCTGGACAACAGTCATGAAGGAAGAGCAGAAAGCTTTGAACTTTTCCAAGAAAATCTCAGAATACCAGAATTTTCAGCAAGACATTTGTTATCTAGTGGATTTAAAACATGGAAAGGGAACAGTTACAATGAAATTTCTCCTGGGTACCAGCATAGATTGTGAAGCAGCAGCACCTTAAAGAAGCAGGAGAAATTATATCTGTCACACTGACTGTTTTAGAGAAGGCTTTGTTTTGAGATTGGGGAGTTAAAAAATTTGCCACACATGCAAAAGGGCAAATGTGAAGCTTGCCTCACTCCAGAAAGGAGCCTTAGAGCCTATAGACATAAATATAGTTCCCAAGAGAAGATCAGCAACTTCAGCAATTCTGTCATAGTACAGTCTCTTCAGAGAGAATGAGAGGACCACATACTGAGTACAGTTGAATGAATACCACGTGGCAAAGATATTGTAAAGGAGGGGGAGAAAAAAATCCAATTTTACTGAAGATCCTTTGTCATTAAATACCCCATCTACTACGAGGAAAAGTTTTGGAGGAACTTTTCACATCTGATTTGTACAAGTCAAGGGGAGTTGATACAACTCAACAGGGCAGATTATCACTTTAGAAAATGTTCACATCAGCATTTTGCAATAAGCCTTTTCAGTATTGAAACAAATCTGGTTTCCAGCTAGCTGCAGTCTTTCTTTTTAAAACCTAAAACCTTTTAACAGTATTAAAATGCCAAGAAATGGTGGAGACTATCAGCATGAGGGTGATGGGGCCCAAAATTATTGTGACCAAAAAATTACTACATTTTTTTTCTCAGGTTCTGAATTCCTCATTAGTGACTGTCAGACGGCTGCCTCTTTGTTTAAGCTGTGAATTAGTTTTTAAATCAGAGACTGTAAAAACAGTTGCAGTATCTTTCAAGTGGGAGTTTGCTGATTCATCAAGCTCAATATTTAATTTAATAAAATCAAGACCCAAACAATACAATCAAGACCCAAACCAATTTCTTTTCTTTTTGTTTTAATTTTTTTTTGCTCCAAGAATTTTTTGCTCCAAATTTATGTTGCATAAACTTCATTCTAAATTATGGTTGAAATCATTACACTGTATTTTAAAATGTGAACATTCCAAAGCATTGCTGCTGAATCTATGCCTTCTAGTTTTGGGTTTTTTTTTACACAGTATTTCTGAACTAAATAAAAAGCTACATAAAATGTATATGTGCATATATTCTATACATAAGTGTATAGATACACATGCATATCTACCCAAGATACACACTGTTTGCCTTTTAATTACTGGTAAAGTCTGACAGGGGTTTTCACACAAGGAAAATTCTAAAAGTTCAGGTTTTGCCACCGAAATTACATATGTCTTGCATGAAAGTTATTTGTTGTCAGTGTTTGCCATGTCACAGCTCAGATCAAAACTTCCCATGGTGAGTTAGGCAATGAAGTAAATAAAACAATTTTTCAGCAAATGTAGGACAGCCCATGGAAGGATTTACAGTTCCTTAGCAAGCACTGAAAACTGGGTTTGCTCTACTTCCAAATTGTCTTCTATGTTTTAAGTAGTGAAGGACTGACACTTACTCTCTGTAGAAGGCACTTTTTGGGAAGCCTGTAGCTAGAAAATGCTGGATGTTTCCTTCACATAGTGCCAAAATCTTTCAAGCTTTTGTGGCAGAGAAGATGCTCAACAGCTTGGGCAGTAAGACTCTTGCTCTGTGTGGCATTGTACACCTTCTAATTTGACGTCAGCTTTGGGACTGGCAGCTTGAGTTTTGATCTGGCTTGCATCCCAGGTTCCTATTCTGGTTCTGCCTGGGCTGATCTTGGATGAATAGAGAGCAAACATTTGCTGTATGGTCCCCAAGGCACCCCCTGCAGCCGGCACATCCACTGGGACTGCCAGCATGGACAACAGGCCTCTGTGACATCTCATACGCCACATGCTCTCTGAGTGCACGCTTATTAAGAGGAGCTCTCATCTCCTTTTGTTCTCTTTTGACAGCATGCCAAACCTTGTTCAAGCTGAATTTAACGGCAAACTCCCTCTGGCTTGCAAGAGAGCAGTCAAGTCTGTATCTTAGTAAGGTTTTTTCCAGGTAGTTTTGGTCATACTGGAAACTACTTTATGCCGCTTGCAAGATCCCATTTCCCATCAAACCTGGAAGAAAGAATCTAGCCATTTGCAACCACAGCAACAAGGTCCCTTCCTCCTTTTCCTGATAAACATCTACTCACAGACCACACTGACTTTTCACAGACAGATTTTCTGTTTCCTAGGGATGTTTCTAGCAAAATCTGGATATGAAGAAGTCTGAGAACAGGACCTACATGGTGAAAAATACCGCTGGGGGTCTCTGTAGGATGTGTGTCTAAACACTAGAGGAGATTAAATTCAACTCTTACCTGCACGAGCTGCTGTTTCAGTTTCTGTATTTCTGATATGTTGAGCTCACTGAAGAGGTCAGAGACAGGGTGCAGAGATTCTCCTTTCCTACCCGCAGGAGTTCGGTAGTCACCATTGAGTTTCACCAGAGGCCCATGGATATGTCCATTCATTTTGTCATCGTTGTTGGGCTCACCCCCGTCCTCTGCAAACTTCAATCCATCTACTGATATATTAATATGGTTATTATACATACTATCACTGAGGTTGATATACTGGGAGAGTTCCTTCCTCAGATTGTTCTTTTGCTCCCTTTCATTTTTTAACGTTTCCAGTGCTTCCTCCAGCTGATGCTCAGCAATCTCCTTCAGTCGAATGGCATCTTCTAGCTGACTATTAAGCAACACTGTCTCCTCCTCGAATCGCTTAATCTCATGCTTTAAGCCTTCGTATTCCACCTGAATTAGACAAGACAGAGAACATTCATAATACTAAAACTTGAGTCATGAAAACCTGCCGTTTATCAGCCTTATTGAAATAGGTGTTACAGAAACTACCTTTTGAAACAGCAGACACTGTCTGCAGTTGCAAAGAACTGGCTGCACAGAAAATGGAAAAAGTGAAGCTTGCTCTGCTAAATATCCCACAGCTCACTTTTTCAGCATATGAGAATCAAAAACTATAACACCCTTTTCTGAGTCATTTATGAGGATAAGCAAAATATTTTGTGGGATGAAGGCTGCATAGTAGTACTTGGCAACCTGTTGCTCTGACAGCACTGCCTGAAGCATGTCCTCCAGTGACCTTGTGCAGCCTTGCCAGGCTTAGATGGACTCTCTAGCCCTTCTCTTCTTCTCAGAGGATAAACTCTGCACCCCACATTGAGTTGCAGTATTTTAGTCAAGGTGTTCATGCTGGGAATTCTTAAACAGAAAAGGAAAATCCATTATATTGTTAAATCTACATTTTGAAACTTGATATACTTTCTTCCTGGAGGGGCAGGGCCATCTGAAAAATTACAAAATTCAATCAAGTTGCAATGTTTATAACTTAAGGACATTAAAAAAAGCCACCAGTCCTTTAACAGTGTTAAATCTACATGAAAACCAGACATCTGTATTACCTATATTGTTACCATTTCACAGATTCTTTCTCAGAAAAGCTACTGATTTACCCCAGACCAAATAATGTCAGTTTAGCACTAAGACTTCTAACATGCTTTGATGAGCTGAAGTACCAAAGTATAAAACGCTCTTGAAATTTTATCTTGTAGGCCAAAGTGACTTTAGGAGTCACAAGTGCATGGATATGCAATTCAAAGTCACTGATTTTTAAAGCCATTCAAAAATGTGGAAGTACTGTTTGTCTGCACAGACTGCTAGAATTTGTTTTAATTAAGAGCAAAATATTAGGACAAATATAAACACTTTTCTTCTGAGGGACGCTAGGAGCATCCTTAAATTCCTGATAGCGTGTGAATGCCTCCTGTTTGGCTGTCAAGGGAAGAACATATGCCTGAAAGAGGGAATTTGCTGGGTTGGTAAGTAATTCTGACATAAAGATGATCTGCTATAAATTCACAGAGTCACAAAACCGCAGAATGCCAGGTTGGGAGGGACCCCACGGGTCACCTGGTCCAATCTTTCCAGATGATAGTGTAGTTTAAATGAGATGTCCCAGCACCCTGTCAACCTGAGTCTTAAAAATGACCAATGTAGGGGAATCTACTACTTCTCTTAGGAGATTATTCCAATGTCTAAGTGTTCTTGTGAAGAACTCTCTCTGGATTCCCTCTGAATCTCTCTAAGAGTACATTGCCGCTTGTCTTTTCCATGTGACTCCGTAAAAAGGGAGTCTTGATTCTCCCGGTAACCACCCTTAGTGTACTGGTATGTGATAATAAGATGTTCCCCAAGCCTCTTCTCAAGGCTGAACAAACCTAGTTCTCTCAGCCTTCCCTCATATGGCAGGTCCTCCAGTCCTCTGACCATTCTCATAGCCCTTCTCTGGTGCTTTCCATTGTTGATGCAACCCAGCATCCTGTTGGCCTTTTTAGCCACTGCAGCACACTGCTTGCTCTTGGTGAGCTTGTTATCCACCGAGACCCTCAGGCCCCTTTTGCACAGCACTGGTCTGCAGTGAGGTGGATCCCAGTCTGAGCTGAACTCCTGGATTACATATTCCCAGGTGCAAGACACTACATTTGTCCCCATTGTACCTCATAAGGTTCTTGATAGCCCACTCATTCAGCCTGCCCAGGTCTTCCTGGAGGGCGGCTGTCCCTTCAGGAGTGGGAACCTCCCCACTCATTTTGGTGTCATCTTCAAAATTCATCAGGGTGCTCTTGGTCCCAACATCCAGATCACTTACAAAGATGTTAATTTCAGAAGTGTGAAAAGTCTAGATATCTTCATAAATAAGCAAATGATGTAACCATTTCTTTTACCTGCATATTTCCTGCAGCACAGCTCCACTGCTTTTCATGTTTCCCCATCTCTTTTACCTGCATATTCCCTGCAGCACAACTCCTTTGCTTTCCATGTTTCTCCATTTCCTCAACCTTATTCCCTGCAGCACAGTTCCATTGCTTTCAGTGTTTCCCCATCTCTTTTACCTGCATATTTCCTGCAGCACAGCTCCATTGCTTTCAGTGTTTTCCCATTTCTTCTACCTGCATATTCCCTGCAGCACAGCTCCACTGCTTTCAGTGTTTCCCCATTTCTTTTACCTGCATATTCCCTGCAGCACAGCTCCATTGCTTTCTGGTTTTCTCCATTTCTTTTACCTGTATATTCCCTGCAGCACAGCTCCACTGCTTTCAGTGTTTCCCCATTTCTTTTACCTGCATATTCCCTGCAGCACAGCTCCATTGCTTTCAGTGTTTTCCCATTTCTTTTACCTGTATATTCCCTGCAGCACAGTTCCACTGCTTTCAGTGTTTCCCCATTTCTTTTACCTGTATATTCACTGCAGCACAGTTCCACTGCTTTCAGTGTTTCCCCATTTCTTTTACCTGCATATTCCCTGCAGCACAGCTCCATTGCTTTCAGTGTTTCAGTTGCATTTGTGTTAGAGCAGTAAAACAGCAGTAAAAGGCAACTGATATTTCAGTACTGCATATTCCTGCAGGAATAAGGTTGCTTTGTTACCAATCTGCTATTAGAAACTGTACCAGTCTTTACTGTCTGATAAAAGCCCTAACTGAATCAAGCAGTGGGTTAGGACATAAGCCAGGGGCTACAACACAATGCAGTTGCCATCTGCTAGCAGTTACAGGAACAGAGTTATGGAGTGCCTTGTTAGGCTGGCCTGGACAGCATGAAAGAGGCAGAATATATTACATCATCCAGCCTGGATACTTAAATATTGATCACTGCAAGTTAACTCTTCTGAAATTACAACAAATCTTGTTTGTTCAGTTTCAGGAACAACTATGTTCTTGATTGGATCCTTAATAGTATGTATAACCAACAGCAAAGGAAGCTGTGTTTTTTTAAGTGGGAGAGAACAGACCCAGTGACTGCTTCTATCTGGATGCAATGGAGTGATTCCTTGGGGGTGCATTCAGTGCTACAGGGAAAATTATGTGTTTGTTGGCCATCAGCTGCAGATCTCTTTAATAAGAGGGAAAAAAAAACCCACAAAGAAAAAACCAACCAAAAACCCAAAAAAACCCCTAGGAACATCTGACATCTCTTCATCTATTTTTTGAAGCTTGACAAACTTGCAGGTTACCATGGCTGAGAGGACAGTAACACTGGTACAGGAAAACACAGGGAGTAGAAAAAAAAAAAAAAAAAAAAAAAAAAAAGAAGAGTGGGAAACAGATTGTTTCCTCTTTTCTCCACTTCAGAAAAGGAAAGGAAATTCAAGAAACAAACTGAGAGGAAGTGAAAGGCTGAACTTTGTTACTGAGCATTAAGTTCAGCATGCAGGGAGGGAGATGAAAAGCAGGAAGCAAAAAGGTGCAATTTAATCTATTTTAGTAATTGCTCTGCTATTACAACGTTCTGCAAAGAGATATCCCACAAGATTTTCCTAAAACTGAGGTAAGGGGCTCCTCATATGCCAGAAATGGCCAATAGGACAGTTTTAGAGTAAGCATTTATAGCAAGAACCCAACTGGAAAAAAAACCAAACAACCCACAACTCAACATATTAAGAAACATATTAAGAAACTTATCAAAGTGCTCTGCAGAATCATAGTAGAGAAATTTGCAAAAATGGTGTCATTTTTCAGCATAGGGCCTAGAATCCTTTGATGCTTACTTGGTTTTGCTTCAGTGTGGACACCAGTTTCTGCAAAGTGATATTTTCTTCTTCAAGCTCAGTGTAGTCCTGCAGGAGTCTTGCCTCTCGAAACTTGTACTCTCGGATTTCGTCTTTCATTCGTATCCTTTGTAGTTCCACCATTTCGTTATTCTGATGAGAGAAAATGCAAGTACATTATTATGCATGCACGGACACTTCAGAAAAGGTCAAACAAAGAATTATTCCTCAAATAGAAAAGATTTAGCAGTTCAGATCAAGACAATACCACCTTCTAATCTGAGGTCATGTGGTAATTCCAAGTGTGTGTTGGCCAGGCAGTAATTAGAACATCTGGTAAGGAAGCTTGATTGAAACAGTTAGATGCTTATTGAAACAGAGAAGCTGGTAAGGCTTTACCATCTTCTTAGTTATATGGTTCTATGAGAGAGTTGGATTTAAATAAAATTACCACCAAAGCATGCTTTCTACATTCATACAGAAAAGCAAAGAGTAAGGTAATCTGTTCTGTAAAGATCTGTTATAGAGCAAGGTGCACTCACATGTGGACATGTGGACAGGCTGAGGGAGTTGGGGGTCTTAACCTGGAGAAGAGAAGGCTTTGAGGAGACCTGATAGTAGCCTTCCAGTATCTGAAGGGGGCCTACAGGAAGGCTGGGGAGGGACTATTGACAAGGTCTTGTAATGACAGGACAAGGGACAATGGGTTTAAACTGGTACAGGGGGGAGTTAAACTGGAAGTTAGGAAGAAGTTCTTTGTAGTGAGGGTGGTGAGGCACTGGCACAGGTTGCCCAGGGAGGTTGTGGCTGCTCCCTCCCTGGAGGTGTTCAAGGCCAGAATGGACGAGGCCTTGAGTGACCTGTTCTAGTGGGAGATGTCCTTGCCAATGGCAGGAGGTTGGAACTGGACGATCTTTGAGGTCCCTTCCAACCTTACCATTCTATGATTCTATGATATCTGCACACATTTACACAGGTAGGTGTGGGAGGAGGGGGCCTGCCAGTCTCAATAAAAAGCCTGCAAATGCATGGCTGTGCAGAGCAGGATGCACCCAGCAGTCTGAGAACATGCAAAGTCAACACTTTTATTTTCCCTTTGGAATATGTAGTTCCCAGACAGCCTTAGGAGGTAGGTCACAAGACATCAATTTTACCAAATATTGCTTCCACTGGATTCCAGCTCTCAGTGAGTTTGACTCAGATATAAAAAACTCCATGGGAAGGTGGAGTTAACATGCAGCTGGAAGAGAATGGTGACTGATGTGGTCAATAGAAGCAACCTCCCCCTCACTTGTGAAGAGAAGTCTGCATTTTCCTGATAAATAGAAAAAAGCTTGATCAGTCTCATCTCCTTTCCTGCAGGAAGAACCTAAGCATTGCCACAGCAGCTGGGGGAGGGAAGCACTACTGAGACCTTAATGATGCCACCTCACTGTTGGGTGTCAGAAAGAGCACATCTGGAAAGCACTAATGGATTTCTGTAAAAGATTTCAGTGTGGAGAGAGGGCAATTAACGGCCTGGTGACTACCTGCTGAAGTTAAATGTTAAAAAAAAAAAAAAAAAAAAAACCATTACAGAAGAAATCATAGTCAGAGAGCTCTAAACAGTGCAAAACCACACATTCTGAATTGACAACAAACACAACTTTGCTTAGCACTTAAGTTAAATAAACAATTGTAAACCCCTGGAAAATAGCATTGCAAAGCATGGGGAAAAATAATCTTGATGCAAGAGTTACAAATACACTTTTAAAAATAAAGCCCTTTTTGTTCACCTCCCTCTCCTGGCAGTGAATTAAGAAGAAAAAAAAGACCCTACATAAACTCTACACTAAAGGAATGCCTTTGGTTTAAAAGATCCCCAGTGGCAGAAGAGTCACAGAACTCTAGATAAAAGTAAACAACTGCAAGTATTCCTGCATCCATCACTGCCTAATAAACCTGTGAGTGAACTGTGGGAATGGCACAGCAAACAGTTTCATGAGATCAAGGCATTTCACACCTCAGAGCTGCCTTTATACATTTTGTTTCTGTCAGCACATTCCCAGTTGTGGCAATTATTAGCACTTCCTAGGTGTGGGCGTATGTGCAAGCCTAAGACAGCAAGTGGACAGCACCAAACCCATGACTCCACTGTGTCAATTATAATTATTCTACTCTATTCTTCTATTCAACTCTCTTGGTGTTTGGAGGATGATCAGCCCAGGGAATCAATAGCAATCAGCTGACATCCATCCAGTGTGCACAGTCACTCTGCTGGTTGAAAGGAAGGAGTCTCTGAAAAAGGAGGAAGAAAAAAGGTGGCCAGAAATAGAACAAAGAATTTTTACTGAATGCTGACATGTTATTTCCCTGGAAGAGTACAAAGCACACTACTTTGAAAGTCTTCTCATATTTATTCTGTATAGTCAGAGCATTTCTTTGTCTTTCTTTTTACCACAAAGCGCAAAAGAAAACATGAGGTATCTTGCTGGAGTGCACCACCATTTGTTTAAGAAGATAGAAATTGCATTACCACCTGTAAATGCTCCTTCTCCTACACAAGATCAGAGGTACAAACAGAGGCATTTATAGCATCTTTCCTCCTCTTACCTAGGCAGAAGCAATCTCTACAGAGCAACCTCTACTTGTCATTACTGATGGCATTTGGTGAAAGCACAACATGAAAAGAGAAGAGCATTCCTTCTGCCACACCTGCTGCAGCGCTGCCTGCTGTGCTAGGGCCAAAGACTCTGCTGAAGCAATCCTACTGCTCTATCACAAGGGCAAAACAAACTCCACACATTAAAGAATATGGCATCATCTTTTCAAAGGTACGTTAGATGTGACTCACGTCACGCACTCTCAGATCCCTTCTTCTGTTTGCAAACATCTGCTCTATGCCAGCAAATGTCACAGAATCATAGAACCACCCAAGCTGGAAGAGACCTCCAAGCTCATCCAGTCCCACCTAGCACCCAGCCCTAGCCAATCAACCAGACCAAGGCACTAAGTGCCCCATCCAGGCTTTGCTTCCACATCTTCAGGGACATAGACTCCACCACCTCCTTGGGCAGCCCATTCCAATGCCAATCACTCTCTCTGGCAAGAACTTCCTCCTAACATCCAGCCTAGACCTCCCATGGCACAACTTGAGACTGTGTCCCCTCATTCTGTTGCTGGTTGCCTGGCAGAAGAGACCAACCTCACCTGGCTACAACCTCTTTTCAGGTAGCTGTAGACAGCAATGAGGTCTGCCCTGAGCCTCCTCTTCTGCAGGCTGCACACCCCCAACTCCCTCAGCATCTCCTCACAGGACTGTGCTCCAGGTCCCTTATCAGCTTCGTTGCCCTTCTCTGAACACCTTCTAGTACCTCAACAACTCTCTCGAGGGGCCCAGAACTGGACACAGCACTCAAAGTACCACCAGCTGTGAAAGGTTCCAGTGTGTTCTTTGCTTCTAGTGAAAGGTGATGGTGCCACAGTAGAGTGCAAAAGTCTGGCCTTATCTCCCTTTAGATGTGAGTAGGCACAGCGCATGCTGAAGAGGTGGTCTCTTTTCCTTTGTAGGAGATGGTTATGCACTTTGTGGAAGGGAACTAATCTTCAACCTAATTGTATGTATGCTGAGTTTATTCTTTGTTACTGTCACTAAGCAGAATATATTTGATGCTTAAACACAGTAACTTCCCACAACTCTCTGTTGGTATTTTGAACTGTTTAAAAGATGTATTCCTTAAGCAGACAATATGCAGTCACAGAGGATAGATCTTGCTCTGCTGATACAGTGTCAGTAAGATGCAAGCATGGTTTAGCACCATGTTCAAGTTAGATAATGGTTGGACTTGATGAACTT
Source organism: Eubucco bourcierii (assembly GCA_013396675.1). NCBI lineage: Eukaryota > Metazoa > Chordata > Aves > Piciformes > Ramphastidae > Eubucco > Eubucco bourcierii. The sequence continues at coordinate 42,946 of VWZE01023104.1, read as the reverse complement.
TTCCAACCAAAGCAATTCTGTGATTCTATGATTTTATTTGGCTGTTGAATCGGTGGTGAATCAGCCTTGTATGAAAACAGTATGACAGGATTTAGAACACCTGGCAAAAGGAGTCTGTCAGCAGGGCTGCTATCCGTATGAGCCACTAGAGGACAACGTAACCCAAACTATTAGCAATGTAATTTGTAATTAAACTTCGCTGGTAATCAAGCACTAAATATTACACTTGCAGGATAAAGCGGTTAAACCAGATGCTTTTACTGGAGCATTGCCTCAGAATTTTTTTACATCTCCAGTGAGGATTCCCTTGTGAACTACATACTGGATCTGTAAAACCCAAATTAATCCAAAAGGTGGAGCTGATGATATGCAAGCAAGGATTTAGTAGCTGTAAACAATTTTCAGTCCCAGTCACCAGCTGAACATGATGCAACGGTTTTAATGGATCAGTCATAAAGAAGGAAAAAGCCTTTCTCTGAAGCTATAGAAAACAACAGAGTCCTTGTCAGCACTGCATCTAATTATACATGAACACTAATTGTGGAAGATGCCAGTCACATAGCATGTCTAATGAACCTACATATAACGGAACAGGCCATGAGAAATTAAAAACAGAAGGCTCAGATAAGATGAAGTCTGTTCAGGTCACCTATCCACTAGTAGATACATTTTCAGACTTGGCATATATGAAAAGTAGAAGACATCTTTTAGGTTTTTCATGAAGACCTGCATATATGAAAAACTCAAAGAAATCTTTAGGGTTTAGAGGGGCATGGATCATATCTCTATACTACAACTGTCACTTCAGTCCTGGCAGATGTCTGAGTATCAGTGGACTCTAAATACTAAATGATAAACTTTTGTACTTATTACCAAAATGAAATGCAATGCAGATTAATATCCTGTTCATTTTTGATTCAGTGAGGGCTTTTTAAATGTATTCAATACACTACATATAGAGTACATCACATTGTGTATGTAGATACACTGCAATACGTTGTGTAATATCAAATTGCAAGTGAGAAGGTACTTAAGAATAAAATAATTGAGAAGTCTAATGGTGAAAATTACAAGAAAGAACTATGAAAAAAAAAATTTGATCCCCCCAGGGTCATTTTTATGCTTGAATATACATTGTGTTGCCCAAGGAAGCCACTTTTTATACTCTTCTGTCTTGCCTGTATACTTAAGAAGAGCAAAGTGGGCAAGGGACAGTGACTGGGCATTCTCATTTTCAAGGTGAGATTTGAGCTCTGCTGACTCTTGATTTCCTGAACTGTGGACCCTTAAACTGAACTCCCTGGAAATTGATGGTGTTTTGAAGTTCTCTTTTTTAAATAAATGCAGTTCCATTACCTACTTTGGTCCTCCCTTATCTTGGAGCACATAAAGGATTTTATTTATTTCTGGGTTTTGTCTCCTGGGTTTTGTCCCAGACAAAATTGGGAAACTAGCATTTGGGTTTTTTCCCTAACATTTTTTTTCCCTACATGTTTTAATTAAGTCCTTACTGCAATTAAACATATTATTTTTCACACTGCAAACAAGTCTTATAATCAGAAATTAATTATATGGCACAAACAAAATTAGGGAACCAGTGTTTGGGCTTTTTCCCTAATTTTTTTTTTCCCCACATATTTTAATTCAACAATTTCAAGTCCTTACTGCAATTAAACATATTATTTTTCACACTGCAAACCAGTCTTATAATCAGAAACTAATTGTATGCCACAAACAAAATTGGGGAACCAGTGTTTAGGCTTTTTCCCTAATATTTTTTTCCCCTACATATTTTAATTCAGCAGTTTCAAGTCCTTACTGCAATTAAACATACTATTTTTCACACTGCAAGACAGTCTTATAATGAGAAATTAATTCATGCCAGAAACAAAACTAGGGAACTAGTGTTTGGGCTTTTTCCCTAATATTTTTTTCTCCTTACATATTTTAATTAAGTCCTTACTGCAATTAAACATATTATTTTTCACACTGAAAACCAGTCTTATAATGAGAAATTAATTATATGCCAAAACCTACCCTAAGTCATTGCTTAACTGTTGGAATATGCAAGCCATAGCATGATGCTGTGCATAACTTTCTAATTTTCATAACTCATGAATAAAGAAGAGTAGAATATGTATGTACTCTCAATTTAATGGCATTATATCATAGCTGATGGGGTATAAAAACCCATTTGATCTGATGACAGTTTTATTGCACTAGCAGTAAATTGAATGCAATGGAAAGTTTGTGCTGAGACACGATTTCATGTGTTTGCTGACAAGTCTCACTGCAAATTTGCCTGTTGTGTTGACTTTGCTCTGCAGAGGAAAATAAAAGATGCATTTTTCATGAAGAACACTAACAGGTATGTCATAGAAAATACAATTTAACTGGGATTCAAATTTAATTATGAACATGCTAACTCCACATGGGGAAGCACTGTCAGCACAACCTTGGTCAAAATAGGTTTACAATGATTTTTTTCCTTTGGGATGATTCAGTCAGAAAATTAACCCCAATTATAAATTATTTTTGTTCCTTTTTAAATATTTTGCTTTTATCTACCTGAAAATGAGTAAGTATACATAACAAAAATAGCCAAACCCTAAAGTATTAATTACTTTTAGAGTATACAGATATATATACCCTTAGAGACTTTTAAGCCCAATTGTATCTCCTCTTAAGAAGCTTCTAACATGATTTATGAGTGCATTTATATATGAGTATGTTTGTTTGTTTGTTTTTTCTGTGAGCAAAGAAAACTCATACAAAGAATACTTCTCACCAACACAACATAGCAGGACACCTCTGGAAAACCACCTCTCCTCTTTTCTACTGATAGAAGAATTCAGAGGGGGAAATAGTACAAGTTAAAAATACCAGACAGAGACTTGTTACGCTAGGGAGGAGGCAGCCAGGGAGCACCAGTTGGTCTGCATAGATACCCCAGCCTGCCCTGGCAGGTCCTGCTTTTTCATTTTGAAGGGATAAGGGAAGATTAAAAAACAAAAAACAAAAACAAACAAAAAAAGAAAAACCAGGGGATGAAAGTGGAAATAGAAGAGGCAGGACCTGGGTCAAGGCAGTCCCATACTAAAATACAGGCAAGGTGATGAGTGAATTGAGCATCGTCCTGCCAAGAAGGACTCAGGTATGTTTGTGGCTGAAATACTGAATATGAGCAGGCAATGCGTGTTTGGAGCCCAGAAACTCAATCGTAGTCTGGGCTGCCCCAAAAGAAGTGTAGCCAGCAGGTCACAGAAAGTGATTGTACCCCTCTGCTCTGCTCTCATGAGACTTCGCATGGAGTACTGTGTCCAGCTCTGGAATCATCGGTGCAGGAAATACATAAACTTGTGCAAGTGGGTCCAGAATCATAGAATGGTAAGGTTGAAAGGGACCTCAAGGATCCTCTAGTTCCAACTCCCTGCCATAGGCAGGGACACCTCCCACTAGTACAGGTTACTCAAGGTCTCATCCAAGAGAAGAGGGCTAGGAAGATAATCAGGGTCTGGAACACCTATGAAGACACACTGAGAGAGTTGAGATTGTTCAGCCTGGAGAAGAGAAGGCTGCAGGGAGACCTTATCGCAGTCTTTCAGTACTTAAAAAGGCACTACAGGACAGGGGAGGAAGGGCTCTTTTGTCAGGGAGCGTAGTGATATGATGAGGGGTAACATTTTCAAATCAAAAGAGAGTAGGTTTAGATTAGATATTAGAAAGAACTTCTGTACTATGAGGGTAGTAAGACATTGGAACAGGTTGCCCAGGGAAGCCGTGGATGCCCCCTCCTGGAAGTGTTCAAGGTCAGGTCAGATGGTGCTTTGAGCAACCTGATCTATTGGAAGGTGTCACTGGTCATGGCAAGGGGGGTTGAACTAGGTGATCTTTAAGGACCCTTCCAACACAAACCATTCTATGATTTTGTGACAACCATCTTCTTTCATTTGCCATCAAGTGTTTTAAGTCCCCAAAGAACGTGCTCTAGACTAGCCTGGAAGTTTCCTTGTCCAATGTAGAGGGATACTCACCTTGAACTGAAAGAAAGGTATTTCACATAGTTCCATATACATACAAAACTATACTGGGATTTTGTGGATGACCTTGTGTGACCTGGTCTGCCCAATCCTCACACTCATCAACTGCAGAACCATTTTTGCTTCCCTTTCATGACACAGACATCTCTGTATCCCCAAAACCATGTTATTTCAGAAATTCTTTTTTCTCTTTGTTAAATGTCTCCATTGTCCTTTCTAAGCTGCATTTATCTGATCTCATCCTTCAAAAAGTTTCATTCAGGTGGCATTTTTAGAGTTCGTGATGCTGTATCTGAACCTGGCATGCTGCTTTAAGAGCACAAAATATAACTCCTATTGTCCAAAACCAGAAACACTAAGTCTTGAAATTACATAAATTACTAACATTTCTTAGCTTTTTGTCTCAAACCCAGAAAAAACCCAGGCATGCTATTGTGCAGAAAATATTTTTGCAAAAATACCTATAGAATAACATAAGTACCTATAATCTTTCTCTTGCATGGATTTACTTACAGAAAAACAGCACTATCAAAGGTAAGGATGAAAAAAAAAACCCATGTATTTGTTAGCTATAGCATAGAGGTCAGGCCAAGATAATTTATTTCAAGTTTTATCACCAGCAGTGGGTTCTTAAATAAAGCACTTACAATACCTCCAATAACTGAATCATCTGAAATGCTCAACACACTTAATTGGAGTTGCTAAATCTAAAGTAGTAAGGTGAATTTCTACTAAAGGCAATTAAAGGGCCCATTTATGTAGTTATCACTACCTGCTAGGTTTGAAACCTATTTAACCTTTTAACTACTGCTACATATAAACCCCTATAAAATAGCTATTTTACTGACATTTTTATATAAGTAGAAATTAAAAGATAAAAATAGAGAATCTTCTGGGAGTATTCAATATTCCAGCTGAGTAGTATGGTCACATAATATTATAATAACTGCTTTATAAACCCATATAGCCTACAAACCCCTCCTCATACATATTGACCTGAAAAATAATGTTTTGATTTGACTGCATTTCTAGCATTAGGATTAATGTATTAATTGCATACCAATTATACATTAATTATAATTAGTATTACACCCTGTAACAAACACTGCAGTGATATTGCCAACGTTCCTTCAAATGAACAGCAACTTTGCCAAACTAAGCAGCATGAGAGGGAATTCAGCCTCCAAGGCTGCAGCACAGATCAGTCAATATGATCATACATTGGCACATGATCATTTACCAATAGCAAAATATCAATGGCTGGAAAAAATTTTGCTGTGAGAAGAACACTGTGGAGGTTGTTTCGTTTAAACTGACGACTCTGCTGTTCATCTGTCTCCTACAGCTCTAGTGGCATTAAACATTTTGTGTGAGCATTTCCTCCTACATACCACACTGGCTGGGTAAAAGCAAGATGATGACACATCATACCTTGGAGCAGGCTGATGATATCTTTCAAAGGGAGCATTCTCTGTGAAGAGTCTTCCCACAATCCATTCAAGCCTACGATGGCCTTCGAATTTCTCCAGGCACCAACAAACAAAACCCATGTCCACCCAGGAGCCAGTGACAGCCCAAAGGCAAGTCCTACTCCCTCTTACAGAATCATTCTGATTGGAATAGACTCTAAAGATCAAGTGGACAGCCAAGTGCACCACCAAACCATGCCCACCACATCTGAATGCCTGTTAAAAACCTCCAGAGATGGTGACTGCAGCATTCCCCTGGGTAGCCTTTTGCAATGCTTGACAACCCTTTCAGGTGCAGCCACTGGTGCACTCTCCTTTAGTGCAACTCGAGGCCATTTCCTTTTGTCCCATCCCTTCTTACTTGTGAGAAGAGACAAACATCTACCTCACCACAATTTCCATTCTGGTAGTTGTAGAGAGCTCTAAAGCATTCCCGTAGCCTCCTTTTTGCCAGACTAAATATATAATTCCAATTTTCTCAGGCTGTCCTCCTAATATCTGTTCTCTAGACTCTTCACCAGTTTCCTCCATGCTATGTTCTTGCTGCCATTTGCAACTCCATTGCTGCAATCCACATTCTGGTCAGGATGAAGTGTGCGGGGCAGCAGCATGTAGCCATAGGTGAACAGGGCACTGCCTCTTAGCATCTTGAATGCCTGGGCACTATTATAAAGATACCAAACCCAAGCTGCTATTGCTAGGTTAGCACAGAAGAAACAAACAAACAAACAAAAAAAAAAAAAAAAGAGGGGTGGTGTGGGGAGGGGGTCAGTATGCAGACAGAGGGGAGGGGGAAAGAGGGTGAGGCATTTGACAGAACAGCTTTGGGTTTGTGTTTTTTTTTACCCAATTACCAGTTTTTTAATGGAGGTTATTGCTTTCTATCTTCAATTTAAGAAATCAACAGCAGTGATTTTACATGACAATGCCTCAAGGCAGGCTGTTTGATGGAGGAGCCACACAGGCCTTTTCAAGTTCCAGAAGAAACCAAGAGCTGGTTTTAAAGCCTAACTGATCTCTTGGGAGAGGCATCTGCGAGTTATACCTACCTCTTTGAAAGGCCATCTGTTACATGCAAAGTGCCAAATTTCCTTCTAGACCCAAAGGGGCACACAAAGGGTATGGAAGTGTGATCAGTTTAAACTCAGCAGTCCCACAGCTGCAGCTCCCAGATACTGACAGGCCAGTGCTAGTTTTCAGTGTCAGCCACATCAGGGACAGTAAGGCACTCCAGAAAACAGTTCATAAAATCATAGAATCATCCAGGTTGGAAGAGACCTCCAAGCTCATCCAGTCCAATCTATCCAGCCCTAGCCAATCAACCAGACCATGACACTAAGTGCCCCATCCAGGCTTTGCTTCAACACCTCCAGGGACAGCGACTCCACCACCTCCCTGTGCAGCCCGTTCCAATGCCAATCACTCTCTCTGGCAAGAACTTCCTCCTAACATCCATTTGGAGGTGTTAAAGGGCTATCCACAAGTACTATGAATTTATAATAGCTATGAATAATGTAGGAAGACCTAGTATAAGAGGGATTAGGATAATGATTTCTGGGAAAACTGGTGAATATAGAATCATAGAATGGTAAGGCTGGAAGGGACCTCAAAGTTCATCCAGTTCCCCTGCCATAGGCAGAGACATCTCCCACTAGCACAGATTACTCAAGGTCTCATCCAACCTGGCCTTGAACACCTCAAGGGAGGGAGCAGCCANCCCTGAACACCTCCAGGGAGGGAGCAGCCACAGCCTCCCTGGGCAACCTGTGCCAGTGTCTCACCACCATCACTGCAAAGAACTTCTTCCTAACTTCCAGTTTAACTCTCCCCTCTTCCAGTTTAAACCCATTGCCCCTTATCCTGTCATTTCAAGACCTTGTCAGTAATCTCTCCCCAGCCTTCATGTATATGTTCTTATATTCTCAATATGCATAGTATAAACTCCCTTTCCCCCAAACACCTCTCATCAGAAAGAAAAAGAAAACAACAGCATTTAAACCCTTTGTCCTGTCATTACAAGACCTTGTCAATAGTCCCTTCTCAGCCTTCCTGTAGCCCCCTTCAGATACTGGAAGGCTACTATAAGGTCTCCTCAAAGTTGTCTCTTCTCCAGGCTGCAGAGCCCCAACTCTCTCAGCCTGTCCTCATAGCAGAGCTGCTGCAGCCCTCTGAGCATCTTCATGGCCTCCTCTGGACCTGTTCCAAAAGTTTCATATCCTTCCTGTGCTGGGGGCTCCAGAACTGCACACAGGACTCCAGGTGGGGTCTGACAAGAGCAGAACAAAGGGGCAGAATCCCCTCCCTTGCCCTGCTGGCCTTGTTGCCCTTGCTGCAGCCCAGGACTCAGTTGCTGTCTGGGCTGCACTCACACTGCAGGTTCATGTTGAGCTTTTCATCACTCCAGACCCCCAGGTCCTTTTCCTCAGAGTTGCTCTCCAGCCATTCACCACCCAGCCTGGATTTGTGCTTGGGATATGTCTGTTTATATGCTATAAAAACTCTCAGGTCCTTGGACTCAGTGGTATGTGTTTTTAGGAGCGATCCTAAAGCACTGCGATAAAGGAATACTGACTTGACAAAGCACAGTGGCTATCAAGTGTCATTTCTTTGTTTCATGACCTTGACTATTTTAGGACCCATTATCATTTGTTGGTATGGAAAAATATGTCACCGTGCATTGACTGCTTGCTTTTGCATTGCATGCTCCAACTTTTGATGTCAGTATGGTTTCAGAGATCCCTGTAGTAACCTGCCTCTGAGCGTGCTTGGCAGCAATTCCATTCTCCCATGTTCAAGGCACGGAGCTACACTCCTTGTAAGCTTTCTATTCCCCATGGCAACTGCCTCCTCTCTTCTTAGGACTCAGAGTTATTTTAATTACAGCTGACTACTCACTCAATCCTACGTTCCTTATACTTCTTATACCAGTAATCAAGCCACGCTGTCGAGGGATGCACATACTCTCAGCTCAGCTTCACCATTCTGCACTGCATTACAGTACTACCCAAATTCTGGTTTTCCAATTTGCATGCAGAGACAATTTTTGATCTTGTAAATATTGGCTAGAAATTGGAATCCTGATGCCTGTGAACAAGTGCCTCTTCATTCTCCTGCTGCAGGAGGGCTGTGCTGCAGTGCAGTGTTAGGGCTGAGGAAACTGAGAGCATGTCATGACACACAGGCTCAGGGCTGACCAGCAGTACCTGTAAATTCACTCCTTATAGCAGTGCAGCTAAATTAACAGGGGGCTGAGTTTGAATTAATCAGACATGCAATTAATCCTCATACTTAGCTCATAAAAGATCATAAAAATAATTTTTAAATGGTTCTCAAAGGGGCTCCATGGCAGCAACTAGTACATCTGTCTTTGCAGGCATAGGAATAACTATCCCTATGGCATTCATGGTATCTGTCTAATCTCTTCTTAAATACTTCAAGTGACAGATTTCACTACCTTTACCAGAAACTTGTTTCCTGTTTTCACTTCTGCCCTTGTCAGAAACCTCTTTTGAATGTCTAATCTGAACTCAAGTCTCATACTGCAAGCAGAAAAGGCACAAAAGGCAGGAAAACAAATACAACTGTTCTTACATGCTGGAATCTTACATTGAGCCAGATCACTTTCCTCAGTTTTCTCCTACCACTGAGAAAACTCAATTAGATGTCCTTACACTGATGTGCAGCAGTAATACAGGGAGATGGCTGATGATGACAATAGTAACCAGATGTGGAGGGGAAAAGGAGACCCCAATTAACATTTCATATTTCCTCTAGCACCTGGTCCCATAGAGTGGATTGAGATATATTGAAGGAAACAACTAGCCATTAATAATTTTAAAAAGCAGTATGAGCAAAAACTAAAGGATACAAAGAAACTATTCACAGGTACAAACCTATTTTGAGTATTCATCTGCTGGGACGTGCTCTGTTGTGCTACAGAGGAGCTGTGAGAGCTCAGCATCAAAGCAGTTCTGTAAGCCCATGCTCATAGCGGAGCTTCCCTCATCAAAATTATTGCAGATTGTCAGCTGTGTTTTTAAAAGCTGCCTGTGAATCTACACCCACCACCCACACTCACAATGACAACAGACTATTTCAAGTTGCCCTTGAAAAACATCAATACAGCATGAAAGGCTGCTACAAAAGAATTAGCAACAACAAAGTTAAACTTCAGTAATTCTTCTTCTCCATAAGAACAAAGATGTGGCATCTGCAAATAAACAAATCTCTGCCACAAAATTCAAATATGGCAAATTCTGCCATTAATAAGAGACTATTTCCTCAAGTCAGGAGTCATTTCAATAATTAAAATCCATGTAACATTACCCATCTGCTGCAAAACACAGCACAGCACTCTGCAGTTTCTTTGACCTTGGATGCAGAACACCCACCCACCCCAGCTTAATTCTTCTGTGGCATGAGCAGAAACATCAAATCAGAAAAAGAAGTTGACTCATATTAGAAAGATAAAAGTGGTTTAATGAATAATGCCTTTGTATCTCAAAGGTTTAGCAATTATATACTAGGTGATATATTTTATTGAGTTAGGTGGCAAATACAGCTGAAGAGAAGTACTTCATCTGTCTGCAAACTAGATCCTTTAGGATTGAATTTTACACATAATTTCAATTCATTGCAGCACACATGGTGATTCCTGAATACAAATGCCTATATAGAGTAAATTGCACTAAGGGTTACTTGAAGTTATTGATATGGACAGTAAAAATACCTGTACTCAGAAAATTTGTAGTACTCTTGACTATTCAATATAAATGGGTATGATCTTTGTTTTTCCCTTTATGTATTTGAATACAGATTCCATACTTCACAGATCTGCTTTTTATATGTATGTATGTATATATATAAATGAAACAATCAGCAATAGCAGTTTTTACACTGAGGGGTTTTTGTCTTGTCCTTAAAAAGCTGAGGAAAGAAGATTCCCATCACTCAGCTTTCAGGACAGAGATACAAATGCAATATATGCCATGAGAGCACAGTGCAAGGGCTGACTACTAATGGCATCATCTCTGTGAGAGTTACTCAATCATGTTGCTCACGGCAGCACAACCTTAGAATTACATTATTCTTTTGGGAATAAACACCTAATATCCTTCACTGGTGCAATGCATCAAAACAGGAAAAAAAAAATGCCATCAAATGCCATACATACTCAGGCAGTCAAATATTAGTCAAGTTCTAGGACTGCTCAACTTCTTCTATAAACACCTTGTGGCACGAGGAGGACAGCACCTCCTGGCAAATCCTGAGTGATCTCTGTGATGCACACGTGAGCACATTGACTTGGCAGCTCTAGGAGATGGGCTGTGCAGCATGATGTGGAAGCAGTTTCTCTGCCATCGCTGAAGCTGTGCTCAAAGACCTTGCTAAATGAAGACAGAGCCTTTTTACAGGCCCATGGAAATTTAGACAAGCATGCCCACGTGAGAAGCAGAGGAGAAGACAGTTGGTTTCAAAGACACGGTCAACTAGGCCTTACCTATCTCAATATCCGTGTTTCTAAATTCTGAACTGAGCCTTTGCTCAAGCCTTTGAGCCTGCCAGTGACAGCTGGGCAAAACAGGAGTGCCAGACTGACCGCCCTGCCTGGCCCTGGCAGGCTCAGCCACCTTGGGGAGATGCAGGCAGCATTTCAGCCTCCTCATCTAGCCCTTGGCAGTGATCCCCTCCAGGTGCAAGGGCACCCATGCATAACTTTGGGGTTCTTGACTGTAAATCTACAGCTGCTGGTAAGAAACTTCTGTGGCAGTAAAGAACTGCAGCCCAAAAGTATTAATTGCTCCCTCTGCTTTCTAGCATTGCATCAGGTCACTGCTGATTGATAGTTTGTGCTCCCTCTGCTTTTTTCTGACTGCTTTTTGATACAAATTATAACAAAACAATAGAGAATGGCTCCAAGCTAATTACAGTCATTCTAAATTTCTTCTGAGTGTTCAACCAAGACCTTGATGTTCCATTACTAATGAAATCGGTTTCAGCATATAACCATTTAAATGCATTTTCCAATTCTTACTCTGTTGTATGCCCAATGGCTGGGCACAGCACAACTAAATTCAGTTATACTCTGTAAAAGAAGTGCAGCAGAATAATCAATCTAGTGAAAGAACAGCCATCCACAGGGAGGGAAAACAACATCATAGTTGAACTATATCAGAATTCAAACAAGCAACAATAAGATGAGATTTATGAACTGTCCTTTGTTAATTGATCAGTATGCTCCTTGCCACACCTACACAGCTGGGGAGTGTTCCCAGGTATTTCACTACTGAAATATTGCTACCAGTGTCTACAGAGAAGAAACCCCAATCTGTTATCAATTCCTTATTATACTGAACTTGAGTTTATGCAGCACCTCAACTAGAGCACCAACTTTGCATCTTCCTGATCTTGCGTGCCAACACCAATCCAGATCATCATCTCAAGACAAAAAAAGAAAATCCAACTGTCAGTAAAATACTTGGAATATTCGTGGCTCTCAGCTTGGCAGAAGGTCAGGATGGGAAGCCTCTGTGGACACAAATTTTTGTTTTATAGAATCATAGAATCACCCAGGTTGGAAGAGACCTCCAAGCTCATCCAGTCCAACCTAGCACCCAACCCTAGCCAATCAACCAGACCATGGCACTAAGTGCCCCATCCAGGCTCTTCTTCAACACCTCCATGGACAGTGACTCCACCACCTCCTTGGGCAGCCCATTCCAATGCCAATCACTCTCTCTGGCAAGAACTTCCTCCTTATAACCCAGCCTATACCTCCCCTGGCACAGCTTGAGACTGTCTCCTTGTGTTCCCCAATGCAAACTCCCCTCTAGGGGAAAATTAATACTTTAATATACATAGGCTAATTTGTAGCCTGTATTGGAGGCATACAAAGGAGAAAGTCCATCATAATATCCTTGCAAATTACTTGGCCAAGTTCAGCCTCAGAAGGCATTACAATTTTAATCTCTTGACACAAAAAATTCAATGTTTAACACTTAGTATCTGGAGGGAAAACAAAACAAAACAAAACACAATATTAAAAACAAACAAACAAACCAACCAAACAAAGTCTTTTCTTTCTTTTTTGTTTGATAAGGCCCTGAATGTTTGCTTGAAATGAAGAGTAGTGAGTCAAGGTTGATTAATCACAGCTGAATCTTGCTTTTCTCCTACTACAGAATTGCCTTCAGACATTTTGCTTCAGTGTAACAAACTGCACGAAGAGATGCCACATGCCACAAACATGAGCATCTGCCCCTGTCTCTTCTACAGGAATTCTTTTGTTGCAAATCTGGGTAGTCAGGGGAACAATATGAATAGGAAAGTTTAATACTTGGCCAGTTTGGTGAGCTGATCCCATGTTTCTGGCAAACAGGGAATTTGAAGGAGTAAGCCCCATTTCTCAGCCAGGCTCTAGGCAAAGGTTGAAGGCTGCCAGACTCCCAGCCCTGGGAAATGGCTTGGAGGTGGAACTCCTTCTAATTGTACCATGTGTTTCATCACACTTACTGGTGTTAATTGTACATTGCACTGATAAGGACAGTCAGGGCTCTGGATAAAGTATCTCCTGGTTCAGTACAGCTCTTTGGAAAGAGCTGAAATGCTCCAGTACTCGGTTCAGACAGGAACTCTTCTTTTGTTTTGAAAGGTGAAAGGGGACCATTTTATATAAGGCAGTCTCCGTTAATATGGGCTTTCACAGGAGAACAAAAGCCAGTGATGCAATTTTTCCTACTTAGCATCTCAATTAGAAACTTGGATTTAGCACTGGTACACAGCATCAAGAGTACTGGGAAATAGGAGAAGAGAGTTGACACAGAAAAGGGAATTTCTGAAAACGAAAATACCTTTCTTTTAAAAAGAAAATAAACTATTATATCTTTTAATTTAATGGCAAGCCAAAAAGGACGCTCTTTCAGCTCTTTTGCAGGATATAAAGAATCTAATACATTCGTATTGGCACTGGTAAAAGCTTTTGAATATCAAGAGCACTAGAGAAAAAACACTACATTTCAACTTTCATTCTTCAAGACAGCAACCAGTTATTAAAAGCATACCTCAGATTCTGTGCATCAGTTGCTCCAGTAGATGGAAAAAGTCATCTGATTATAGAAAATTTGCACAAATTACGCATATAAGAAATTTGTAGCGCAGGTAAAACAGTAAATACCTTTATATTAAAACCTAGGAAATACATAAAATTCTTATTGGTTTTTAAAAAAAAAAAGTCTCATTGCAAACAAAATTTATTTCCACAGCATTTTATACGAATAAGATTTATGTGCACTATAGGAACAGAGTGGTTAAATTATCTCACCGAAGTATGCAGGGAGCTGAACAGATGGCAGCACCACTGAGACAGCAACAGGAATCACTAGTCTTTGCTTATCCAGATGATCTTTAGCATTTCCATAACACTAGGAAATGTTTCACCTCTGAAATACAATGTTCTGAGGATGAGGCAGAAACTTTCCTCTTTTTTTTTTTTTTTTACCCCGGAATGGAAGATTTTGCTCTGCCTAGGCACCAGCATTAATACTGTTAGTGTTTCTAAAAGGAAATCACCTACAGTGATACCCCATTTTTGTTAATTTGTATGCTTTCTTTTTAAAATACCATTTACTTGACAGAGAATGTTTATTCAGAATTAGGTACAGTCTGATGATAGCTGCCTCAGGTTATTTGATGTCTTTGTAGACAGGGGGGCTTGGATAAGACTATCTTGAACATCTTCTTTTACCCCATAAGAAGACTGATTAAGGGCACAATTAACGTGCTCAGCCAAAACATGCATGACATCATTTATAGGCAGTCAATCCTTTGCCCATGCACGGTTGCTTCTGGGCACTTTCAAACTGATACATTGGAGGGGGAAAATACCATACTGAAAAACAAAGCTTCCTTCTTCCTACTTATTTATCCCATTATGCCATATGTTCCAGAATAAAAGAGAGTCCTAATTACAGGAATCACTGGGGTACTTCCTTGCCTACAAGCAGAGTATTTATAGGATCATAGAACCATAAAATGATAGGGTTGGAAAGGACCTCAAGGATCATCAAGTTCCAACCCCCTGCCATAGGCAGGGACACCTCCTAATAGAGCAGGTCACTCAAGGTCTCGTTCAACCTGGCCTTGAACACCTCCAGGGAGGGAGCAGTCACAACCTCCCTGGGCAACCTGTTCCAGTGCCTCACCACTCTCACTGCAAAGAACCTCTTCCTAACTTCCAGTTTAACTTTCCCCTCTTCCAGTTTAAACCCATTGCCTCTTGTCCTGTCATTGCAAGACCTTGTCTATAGTACCTCCCCAGCCTTCCTGTAGGCCCCCTTCAGATACTGGAAGGCTGCTCTAAGGTCTCTTCAAAGCCTTCTCTTCTCCAGGCTGCAGAGCCCCAACTCTCATAGCTTGTCCTTATAGCAGAGCTGCTGCAGCCCTCTGAGCATCTTCATGGCCCTCCTCTGGATCCACTCCAACAGTTCAATGTCCTTCCTGTGCTGGGGGCTCCAGAACTGTACACAGGGCTCCAGAGAAAGGATTTGTGTTAACACCATTTCAATTAACAATGAGAGTTCACACAAGAATTAAGTACATCAATGCACACTGAAGCCAAGAAAATTAACTCAGTTTTACTGAATGGAAGAGAGTAGTGTGGAGTTCATGTTTAAAGTTTATCTGTTGGGTTTTTTTTCCTGACTTAGTATGCCAGTACCCAAATGGTTAAACAGTGACATTTATCAGTTTTTAGTACCAATTTTTGAAGAACAAGGCAAATACAGAGTCATAGCATATATACTAGATATAGTTCAGCTAAGGTCAACATTAGGGATTAACATTGGCCAAGATCTATAAATGTGCTATGTGAACAAACAGGACTTTGATGCCTCTTGATATCTAGATGATAACAGCACAAGGAAAAAAAAAAAAAAAAAAAAAAGGGAAAAAACCCCCCAAAAAAACAAACCAAACCAACTCACAACACTTAAGGTCTCAGAAACTTGTTCCTCACACAAGTGATTGTAAAAAGGAAGTCAAAACTGAAACAGAGCTTCTAAAGTCTGATCTGGCATGAAGTAAGATGCTTCATACAACCGGTTGTCTGTACTTCACAGGGAATAAAAGCTTCCCAGGGTAACTCTTGCAGTGTAAGAAGGTTGGAAGTGTTCTGTGTGTTGCAGAACTGTTTCAGTGCAAATCTTGCATTCACTTTTCTAAAGTAATTACAAGATTTACTGTTCTCAAATGAGGGTAAATGCACAAAGCTGAGTGATGGGGTTTTCTCTATGAAGGCATAGTTCTAGAGGGTATTAGCACTTGTGGTGGAAGGTCCAAATTATACTTAGAATAGGTATCCCAGACATGTCCTAAACACCTGCCTGAATACCTACCTTGCCGCCCCACCCTCCTTCTTGGGTGGAAGAAGCAGGAAAGCAGACAAAAGCCTTGGTGCCTCTCAGTCTGCCACAGAGACATCAGATTTGGCCTTGTTTTGCACCCTGCTTTGTCTTTGATAAACACAGGTCACAGATGCTGGACATGTGCATCTCCCTTTTTTCATGAAATAACTTAGGATTGGTTCCAGGGATATTTTTATCTGTTGCTATTGATCAAAGACACTTGTCAAAATGCTTTAAAACCTACCCAACTTGTTTGTTTGGTACCTACCAACTTATTTTGCAACCCGTTTGCTATACTGCACCCAATCAGACTGCTGCAGCATGTAAACCTGGATCCTGCTTTGCCCATGTGGCTGACCACTCTGATGACCACTCCTGAGAGCCATGGAGGATTTGCCTCATGTCCATGGATCTTCTCAAGACAACCTGCTCAATTTGAGCTACGCAAGCACCAAAACCCTGTCACACCATCACCAGATGGAAGGCCTCCACAAGGCTGGGACTACGTTTTAACTCATTTATGCTTCTATATTTACTTTTAGATTACAAATATTGAGACTCTAACCAGCAAGTAAATTAAGTCTCTTTTCTGAAGGTTGTGAGAGTTTATGTTTAACCTTGAAGAAGCAGTTTGTGCTGCAGGACTCTCCAGTTGTTTACATTTTCTAAAACCTGTCCTAAAATCATTTAAATCAATCTGATTTTGTATACACACACACATACACACACACACACACACATATATATATATACACACACACACACATTCTGCAAAGATAGTTTTGCCAACCTCATAATAGAATCTGGGTGTGTTAGTTGTAAATAAGTTTGGGGGAATTTTCTTTATATCTATTTAATAAAATATTTAGTAATTTTATATTGCCCTCATTACTGTTCAGTTATAACCCAGATTCAAACCCCTCCTTAACAACACTGCATTCCCTGGATATTATAAGGAATTCCTTAGCTTAGTTGAAGATGCAGCACACATCCCAGGTTTGTGTTCAGGCTATTTATACTGCATGTGTCTGGCCCTGAGAAAGGCACAAAATTATGAAGGCCACAAAATATGCTGAATAATACACAGGGAAGAAAGGAAAATGGTTCTCTTGGAAGGTGATATATGGAGAAGACACATCTGCAGTTCTGTCTTTACTCAACAGCAAATAACAGCAAGTGAGATCTGCAAAGGCAATTTCCCAACTGAAGGCATGATTACTGAGTTTTTTTTCTTTATTAGCCCTTCTTAAAATACAAATATCAATACTACTTATCTTATACAGTCATGATCTCGGCAAACAAACCAAAGTCTAACAGCCCATCAACACAGAGACAAGAATGCTTGGACAAGACCCTTCATTTCATTATCTTAATAAAGGAAGATGCTCTATTAGTGTTTTGGTTGTACTTTCATATCCACATCCTCTCACAACTCAACCATCTATCTCATGGGCCACCCGTCGAACCCATGTCTCACCAGCTTGGAGACCAGGATGTGGTGCGGGACAATGTCAAAGGCTTTGCTCAGGTCCAGGTAAATGCCATTACTTCCTTCATTGGGAGGGAAGTGATAATTCCACAACACACAGCAGGGACAAATGGATGGATTTGTCCTCCTCATCCCCCTCACAACAGATACCTATTGCTAAGATTTGCAACCTCATCTATGTTGAGCACTTCGGCAGGAGATGGAGCTTGTGACTGCAGTCGTATTTTAGAGCTATAGAGCTGCTCTGCAGTTTAGTGCCTTTACTACCAGCAATCTTAAGAAACCTGTAAATGTTGCATATGAATAAATGCACCCAATAGCTTCTTTTGAACATGGCCAAATCAGACAGGCTGTTTCTGCACCTGGTGTTGGGGCCGTAGTTGCAGCAGTAACTGGCCTACCTATTAAGTCCAGCTGCTTCTAGCCCCTCTAATCTCCCAGGGCTGGCTAGAATACAAGCAGAATCATCTCTTACCCAATTTATCTTTTCAATTTTATTCATCCCTAAATGCAATAATATCAGAGGTGCACATTGCTAAAGAATCAAATTAGTGCTTCACTGCTTCTCTTTGTTTTCTAAAAGAAAAGCGAAAACTCTAGGAAAACACTAAATAATTTTTTAAAAAAATCTATTCCTGGAACAACTAAAAGCAAAACAACTCCTTCATATACAATCTCCCTGAGACCAAATTATTTCTCCACACCCTTTGTTGAAAAATGAATAGGCTAGCAAGCCTGTCCATTAAATCCCCACCCTATAAAGAAAAAATTATAATAAGAAAAAAGCCTGACTCTTAACTGGAGAAGAGCATCGCCAAAAACACAGATTCTTTCTGTGTGTTCACAAAAGGCAGCAGCAACAAATCATGTTTAGAAGTTAATCTCAATCACACTGAAATAACGAAAGTTTCTGATCAGTTAGAGACAGGAGACGGAAAGCAGAAAGCAAGAGGAGAAGGCACATGGCTCTGGACCCCAACATACCCTGAGTTAAGTGCTTTAGTGGAGAAAGTGGCATGTGTTTACTTGACTGTTAGTTCCACAACCCATTCTGCCACGTACTGAATGCCACCATTATAGGGCCTGAACTGTTTTTCAGCTGAAACACTGGCTTTAAAAACAGCTTGACCTTCCAGACCTCAGATGGGAATGATGCTTGGAGCTGCTTTGACTACTTCAAGGCACAGCTAATAGGAGGAGTTTCCTTATGAGTTACAACATTAAAAAATCTGTTGAAGAAAATTGCTCAAATGGCTGTAACAAAAATGGCTGTGGCTTTAGGTTACAGTAATGAGACAAGCTTTGATATTTCAAACATTGCAAAATGCTGTAACTCATACCAGGATTTTGCTGCAGTGGTAGACAGGAAAGAAATAATCATGGTTGTATCTGCTTAAGCAGTGGCATGTAATAAAGCAGAAAGTGGCCTATTTTGGTTTTAATGCCCTGGGCTTACTTACAACCCCTGGATAAAAGGCCAATGAAATACAAGATGAAAAACACAACGATAATGCAGCCTTTGCATTTTGTTCTTTATGGAAGGAAAGATCATCACTATGATTCACTCTAAGTTATTGCCATGATTTTCAATCAACAGGGCTGAAAACAGCCCCCAATAAATTTGCTACCTTTAGGAATCACAGAACCTCAAAACCATAGAATTCATCAAGTTGGAAAAGACCTCTAGGATCACGAAGCCCAGTTTATCACCTAACCCTTCTAATTAACCAGACCATGGCACTAAGTGCCCCATCCAGGTTTTTCTTCAACACCTCGAGGGACAGCAACTCCACCACCTTCCTGGGCAGCCCATTCCAATGTCAATCACTCTCTGTGTGTAGAACTTCTTCCTAACATCCAGCCTAAACCTGGCACAGTTTCAGACTGTGTCCTCTTATCCTGTCAATGTATGTCTGGGAGAAAAGCCCAACCCAGCCTGGCTACGACCTCCTTTCACGTAGTTGTAGACAGCAATGAGGTCTGCCCTGAGCCTCCTCTTCTGCAGACTGCACACTCCCAGCTCCCTCAGCCTCTCCTCACAGGGCTGTGCTCCAGGCCCCTCACCAGCCTTGCTGCCCTTCTCTGGACACCTTCCAGTTCCCCGACATCTTTCTTAAATTGTGGGGCCCAGAACTGGACACAGGACTCAAGGTGTGTCCTGACCAGTGCTGAGTACAGGGACAGAAGGACTTCCCTGGTCCTGCTGGCCACACTATTCCTGGCAGAGGCCAGGATGCCATTGGCCTTCTTGGCCACCTAGGCACACTGCTGGCTCATGTTCTGTCACTGTTGGTCAGTATCCCCAGGTCCCTCTGTGCCTGGCTGCTCTCCAGCCACTCTGTTCCCAACCTGTACAGAACACAGCACCTGGACTTGTTAAAACTCATGGCATTGGACTATGCCTATCTATCCAGCCTGTCAAGGTCCCTCTGCAGAACACCTAGAAGGAAGGAACTTTCCAGTTTTAGCCAAAGAACAAAATATTTATTAACTATCCTGCCTTTAAATAGACGATCCCAGCTCTTTCTGCCTCAAGGCAGAAAGTTACAGAGGTTGTAGCACTCACTATTCTGACTACAGAAAGAATCAATATGTCTGATATTTCCAAATTCAGCTGAGAACAGAAATGCAGGCTGTGTTAGGGGAGCACAGAGTTTCAGTTTGTAATGTGTTCATTTTGTCTCAAAAGGAAATACGGCTCCCCACACTAAATGGTTATGAATGGATTCATCTACGTGCATGTTCTTGGTGCTTAGCCGGTAGTTGGCTCAGTTTGCCTTACTGGCCGCTAGGTAGTGCTACTCACTGAATATCTACAAACCGGTCCTTGGCTCACCAAGGTAATTCACAGCCTGAATTCAGATGGAGGCAGCAGCCCTGTGTTAGGGTTAACCATGGAAGAATGGCTGGAGAGCAGCCCTGAGGAAAAGGACTTGGAGATCTGGAGTGATGAAAAGCTCAACATGAACCTGCAGCGTGCGCATGCAGCAACTGTGTGCTGGGCTGCATCAAGAGTAGTGTGGCCAGCAGGGCAAGGGAGGGCATTCTGCCCCTTTGCTCTGCTCTCCTCAGATCCCATATAGAGTCCTGTGTGCAGTTCTGGAGCTCCCAGCACAGAAAGGATATGAAACTGTTGAAGCGGGTCCAGTGGAGGCCACCAAGATGCTCAGAGGGATGCAGCAGCTCTGCTATAAGGACAGGCTGAGAGAGTTGGGGTTCTGCAGCCTGGAGAAGAGAAGGCTTCCAGGAGACCTTATAGNTGGGTTTAAACTGGCAGAAGGGAGATTTAGACTGGATGTTAGTTCTTTCGGGTGAGGATGGTGAGACAGTAGCACAGGTTGCCCAGGGAGGTTGTGGTTGCTCCCTCCCTGGAGGTATTCAAGGCCAGGTTGGACGAGGCCTTGAGTGACCTGTTCTAGTGGGAGGTGTCCCTGCCTGTGGCAGAAGGTTGGAACTAGATGATCTTTGAGGTCCCTTCCAACCTTACCATTCTATGACTCTAAGAGTTTATTATCACTGATAACAAGCTAAAAAGAGGAGGAATTCTTAAAACAGAAGCACCAATATGGTTGTTGATTTCTTGTTTTTAAGTTTCCAGCCCCACAAAGTTTTTTTCCCTTCACTTCACTTTTTAAATATCTGTACCTCCTATCCTCCTAAACAAAAAATACTGATAATCCAAGGATCTGCAATAAAACCATTGTCAAAACCACATTAATCACACAGATCTGCATCTCTAGCTATTACTTGCTTAACAATTTACTGTATGATAAAATACTTACAAGAATTGTTGCCAAAACAAAGTGATCACCAGTTCTAAAAGCATCTATGTACATGCCTGGAAGTATAATCAGTCCTACAATTATAGAATTGTTAGGTTGGAAAAATCCTTTAAGATCATCAAGTCCAACCATTGAACTAAGGCTACCAAGTCTGCTACTAAGCCATGACCCTAAGCACTACATTGTCCTGTCTTTTAAATACTTCCAGGGATGATTATTTGACCTTTTCCCTGGGGAGTGTCTTCCAGGGTTTTACAACCCTTTCAGAGAAGAAATACTTCCCTTTTCCCCTTTCCCCTTTCCGTTTTCCCCTTTCCCTTTTCTCCTTTCCTTTTTCCCCACTATTCTCATCTCTTTTCAGCTCTCTAGATGCCTTGTTTTAGAGGGGTAGATAGCCACTGTCCATGAAATGCTACTTGAGAGAAACTGGGAAAGAATGCATTTCCTTTCTCCATAGTGACCAGAATTTTCTCTTGCTATTTTAATCACGTACAGCTACTAAGTACAGATTCTGGTATCTTCTCACTGTGACCACTTCCCTTGGGAAAATGAGACAGAGGAGAGAATACAAGGAAAAAAAAGCAAGCTACCTTGTATCATTAGCCAAAACTCACAGAATTGCCTTTGCAGCCTGTTTTCAGGACTAGGTATGCAGGACTGATGGGAAATGACCCATTTTTAACCCACCTCACTCTGAACCTGACACTAATGCCACAGTCATTCTTCATGCATAGTTCACAGCCAGTATCGAAACAGACATCCTGACCATTCCACTGAAGTGGAAATCACATATCCATGATGATGCCTTCAAGGCATACTTGCGGGAAAGAGACAATGCCCTGTGCTTCAGGAGAGGAGAGACAGCACAGGCAGAGTGAGTGAGCACTGAAGACAAAAATTGCATTCATATCTAGCCCTACCTTTTTGATGGGATTTTGGGAACAATAACATCACATCAGCAGACGAGCTGTGATTATGTATGAGCATCTGCACGTACGCCTCTGAAACATTTGCCAGCAAAAGTGCATTTCTCTCAATCCTGAAGCTTAAAAGTGGATTTGACCATCACAATGAAAGGGTGATAACACTGTCTGACCTCTGCCTGATTTGCTGCCCTCCTCCTGGATGCTGACTGGCACTGACCATTGAGAATAACTAAAAATACCCAGCTTGTCTCTTACATTGTAATAAGGGCAAAGGGAGAAAAAGAGGACGTATTTGAATTTCTTGCTGCTCACCCTCTTGTCATCTTCCTCTTACATTTTTCCCCTTGGGAACAGAGTTTGTTGCAGAAAGCACAATTAGCACAGATGATAGGAGCCAAGAATTTATTAATGATTTCATACCACTGCCAAACTGGTAATGAGTTTGAGGGTTTGAGGCAGAAGAGAGAAAACCTACTCCCCAGAGGACCAGACTTATGGATGGCACCACATTGCCACATAGAGCAATTCTGTAAGATGTTGACTGGATGAATCCCAATGAGAAGATATCAGTACATAGAGCATGATAACATAAACCCCAAAGATGTTTGATTTTCTCATATTTTTCAAGGTTTCATAGATTTTGTTTGTATGTGGTTTCTTTTTATTTGTTTGGTTGGGGGTTTTTTGTTAAGGACAATTTCCTACTTCTTTACTATTCAAAGGCATATATTAGATGTGTCATGCTCAGTCTCATTCTGGTTGCACCTCACAAATCATCCACTTCTGGGGTTAGATCACCAGCCATGTTCTGCCCTGCTAGCTAAGACATATCCCCGGAATAAGACAAATCTCATTTCTCAAAATTATCTAGTAAATCCCAGGAGAAACCCTTACAAATACATCAGAATTGATCAAATAAGAAGAAAAAAAATGCAATGGAAATACATGTGGGGTTTGAACAAATAAGAGCAGATGTGGAAGCTCAGGTATGATGGCTGCTAATGATCACCCTGGAACGGGTTGCCCAGGGAGGTCGTGGATGCTCCCTCCCTGGAGGTGTTCAAGGTCAGGTTGGATGAGGCCTTGAGTAACCTGTACTAGTGGGAGTTGTCCCTGCCTATGGCAGGGGGTTGGAACTAGATGAACTTTGAGGTCCCTTCCAACCTTACCATTCTATGATTCTATGAAATACAAATACTCACCTATCAGTCTGTGATCATCTCAAAAACCACCTGGTCTAAGAGGACTTCGATTTAGAAAGGGAAAAAAATGTAACTTTTAAAATTATTTTTCAACAGCAGCAAAATGTCCTTACAAATAGAACACATTTCTGGAAGCTCTAATTTCCCAGACAGTCTTTACACGTGATATTATATTTGATGTAGCCTACATACAAGTCAATTTTATGTAAATACACTGCTGATTCTCATGAAACCTCACTATTTCTCAGCATTCACAGAGTTTCTCAGATATTCTGGACTGGCTACAATACAATAAAGCTTTCAGCAGTTTTCTTCTGCTGAAGAGCAAAATTAAAGCACATGCTCATGTTTAGAACATGGGTATCAATCAGGAAGCCAAGGCTTTATGGAGCATAGTGCTTATTGATTAATTTCAATGAAGAACTTAGTAATGTTTAATAACTTCTTTCTTCTCCCCCCCCCTCCGCCTTGAAATCTGAATGTTTAAACAAATTTTGGGGGTTTTGTACTATTGTTCTATGTCCTGGTTAGTGGAGGACTGATGGACTGATATAACTTTTCTGGTTTTTCTGTGTAGATGGT
Organism: Eubucco bourcierii; assembly: GCA_013396675.1. Lineage (NCBI taxonomy): Eukaryota > Metazoa > Chordata > Aves > Piciformes > Ramphastidae > Eubucco > Eubucco bourcierii. Next base: position 19,056 of record VWZE01023104.1, on the reverse strand, counting down.
TAGTTTGCACAATTCATGTATCAAGACAGTGCATGAGAGGAAGGTGACTCTGTTTGCTTCAGCTCTCCTAGCAAATTTGCTCTCTCTGACTGAAAGACACGCACCTTAGACTCATTAAGAGATGTGTGTCTTACCATGCTGGCCAGAGTTAACTATGGTGAAAGGGAGGATAAGCAATACTATTAAGTCCTCATCACCTGTCCTGTGTTCTTTATAGATATGTGACCATATACTTGTTTTGGATGTGCCTTTTGTGTCCCTAATGAGTTCTTGGGCATATGGGCTCTCCCCACTGGCCAACTGCGGGAAGAATCATAGAATCAAGCCCTCACCAGCCTTGGTGCCCTTCTCTGGACACCTTCCAGTACCTCAACATCTCTCTTGAATTGAGGAGCCCAGAACTGGACACAGCACTCAAGGTGTGACCTGACAAGTGCTGAGTGCAGGGGCAGAAGAACCTCCCTTGTCCTGCTGGCCACACTGTTCCTGATCCAGACCAGGATGCCATTGGCTCTCCTGCTCACCTGGGCACACTACTGGCTCAAATATGAATGTATATGAGTGTTTGATGAACTATCAAAATGCACTCACATGAATACTGCTGCCTTTTAGGAATCGAGTGTTTGATGAACTATCAAAATGCACTCACATGAATACTGCTGCCTTTTAGGAATCTTGGGAATTCCATAGCCCCAGAGCTTAAAAATTTATGCATTTTTTGCGTATCTGTCATACAGTCACAGCTGATGCCTGCAGGGTACCTTGACCTGGACCACTCTTATTATAAATGGAATATATTAGGTTCAGGTCTCTGGAAATCAGTGTGGGAAAGCAAATAAACTGATTTCAAGGCTCATCATTAGAAAAATATATATTTTTGAAGAACGTCTGCATTTATTTAACCTTGATGGTGAAGGATAAACCAGGAATCTCTGCACCCAAGTGGCTTTCCAGATTCATGTTACAATGATCAAAAGAGTAAAAAACCAATAACATTATTATTGATGTAATAAAAATCCCTAATGTTTTTTTGGTAGGAATGTTATTAACTCTCACCTGACTAAATGAAATGTATCTTTTGGAAAGTAGGTAGCCCTTTTCATTCTAGCCTTCCACCAAGAACTTAGGGGATAGAGAAATGTGTTTGGAGATACTTAAAAATGATGGCATCTTAACCAAAAAAAAAGAAAAAAAAAAGAAAAAGAAAAAAAGAGAAGATTTTAAAATGGAGACTGGAGGGATATATTTTTAGTGCTCAGGGACTACTAGATTTACAAAATCTCTATGTTACAGGCCACACAGTTTATGCTAGATGACCTTGCTGTGTGAAGAAATCAGTATGGTTATTAGCTCATACTAATAACCTTTTACAACCACGTATGATTTGCCTGCCTTTATTATTAACATTATACAAATGCTCTTTTAAAATATATCTTAAAAATACGATCTTATTTTAATTTTCTAGTCCTCTGGTGTTGGTTTTTCCTATTTAAAACCACAATGTCTGCTTACAGTGGGGAGATGAGTGACTTGTTCCTCCAATTGTGCTGCTAAAAAGTCCTTTCTTATGATAACCATAAGAACATTGCAGGTGGGTTAAGAAGATGAAATTTACTACCTGCAGAAGTTGGTGAGAGAGGTGGTTATACAAGCACTGGTGACCCAGCTTAGAAGCTTGTGATGAGATCATACTCTTCCTTCATGAGGAGGCTGAATATAGTGAGCTGGGCATTTGACTCATGTGGAGGGGAAAGCATAAAGAGGGGGAGCAGGTTGAAACTGTACAAAAATTGAGATGAATGGTGTAGAATGTCACTGACTGTGTTTACATTATTTTGTTTTGAAAGGTTCCTTCAAATGGCTAGAACCAGCTATAAATTCAAGTTAGAACTGAAATTTCTTACTTGGCCTACTGGGAGGTGTTTTGCCTTTTATCCCTCATGTTTTTAGCAAATCCTACTGAAGGGAGATTTTCCAGTTTGCTGGTGCCTAGGCACCCCCATAAAATTTTCTCCCTGCTTTGCCGACAATGCTAATGGGTGGGTTTTGTTGAGGGGTGGGTTTTGTTGGGTGGTGGGTTTTGTTGGGTGGTGGGTTTTGTTGGGTGGTGGGTTTTGTTGGGTGGTGGGTTTTGTTTGGTTGGGTTTTTGTTTTGTTTGTGGGGGTTTTTTTTTGGTTGGTTTTGGTTTTTTGGTTTTTTTTTTTTGTTTGTTTGTTTTGGTTTTTTTTTTGTTAGACATTGCTGACCTACTTCAAATCAGACTCCAGTATATACTTGTGTCTTATCTGGAACTCTTTAAAAACACATTAACAGGTTCTGCAAGCAGTCAGGTGTTCATGTTTGTCCACTTATGTTTCTATCTCCTATCTAAACTGGAGAGAGCTGCAGGACCTCCAGGGGTTTTAGGTTGAACAGAGAGTGAGTCTCAGGGTAATCTTCATCTCCTTGTTCTGCTGTTTACTTTCAAACATACCAGCATGCTATCAAAAGCAGCCTTGGTTGGTTGTGTTTCTTGTTAAGGAACTTGGAATGAAGACTTAGGATGCAGACCTGTGATCTGACACAAGCATGACACTGTTTTCTTTGGCAAGGTTTGAGCATTTAGCTCTGCTGTGAATAACAAACAATGGACAGTAGGGAGGTCAAAAAAAGGCCAGGCAGGATGAGGGAATGTAAGCAGAGGACTGTTGCATAAATACATGCGGAGATTTAAACCCAGCCAGCAACTGAGCACTGCAGAGCCTCTTGCTCGGTTGCCCTCCCAGTGGGATGCAGGTGTGAACTGGAAGAGTAAAACTGAGAAAACTTGTGAGTTAAGATGGACACAGTTTAATAGGTTAAGTAAAAGCCAAACATGCAAGCAGAGGAAGTCAAGGAATTAATTCACCACCTCTCACTGGCAGGCAAGTGTTCAGCCATCCCCAGGAAATCAGGGCTTCATCATACATAACGGTTTCTTAGGAAGACAAACAGCATATCACTGAATGTCCCTCTTCCCCCAGTTTTATATGCTGATTGTGGTATCATATAGTATGGAACATCCCTTTGGTCAGCTGTCCCAGCTGTGTCCCCTTCCATCTTGTGCATTCTCAGCTGGGTGGTGCGAGAAGCTGAAAAGACCTTGACTATGTGAGAATTATCCAGCACTGTGTTATCCACACTGTTTTCAACACAAATCCAAAACACTGCACCATACCAGCTACTAGGAAGAAAATTAACTCTATCCTAGCCTAAGCCAGCACAATAACAGTGCTTTTTTATGAACACTCAGATTCTCAGCTGCTTCTTTCAGAAGGGCTCCTTTGCAGAATCTCAAACAGAGAATTAAAGAGAGTGTATTTCCAGCTGTGTTCCATAATCTCTGGGCAGTAATTAATCAAGCTGGTATCTGACAGTGCTTGCATAAGTTCTGTGACCCCTTATTTTTGCTAAGGTAGCACTTCAAAGCCTTTTATGTACACCTCTGCACAAGGTATTGTGCAAGAATGCACTGAGAGGACGTTTATGGAAACTAGAGGTATATCTGGATAGAGTGACACAAATTTAATGGAGAATGGAGCCATCAATAATGCATATACCTGAAGATCCAGAACCAGCACAGAGTTCAGAGAGTTCCTCAACTCCCTGATACAGGTGCCTGGGAGGGGACATTGTGGAAAGCATTGTCATATAACCTCCCTGTTTCTTGGGAGTTGTCCACCTACAAATGGTTACTGTGGGACGGAGGGTATTGAACTACCAGCTCTGTGAACTGAGAAGATGTTAGTTTTGTGCAGCCTCTACTTGTTTAAAAAGTACACAAATTTGCTGACTTGTTTGTGTTTCTAGATGAGGAAGCCCTCATAAGAACCGTTTGTGCTGGCTTGCTCTTTTCAGTATTAATTTGCTGGTTAAGAATAACTTGAGCTTTTGTCTATTCAAGTGGTGTGTTGTAAGATGGGTTTTGGCAGCGCTGCGATTAGCTGTGTTGCCAGTTTTTAAAGAATCTTTGCAATGTGATCTGGACTTGCAGGAGCAGGAGCCCAGAAACAATGTTGGCTTGTACCTTGTGACTTCATTCATTTGCCTGAGATTAAGCAGGAAGGGAAGTGTACCCTGCATGCTAGATTTTCCAGAGCTCAAGCCCAGAAGTTGAGCACTCTTGCAGATAAGGTGAAGGCATAATAAGGAGGAGAAATTTTTGCTGAAAGTCTATTCTGTCTGAGTGCATGGTCAAACAGAGGCTAAGTTTCAGTGACTTATACTGTGTACAGTTCTGGAGCCCCCAGCACAGGAAGGACATTGAATTGTTTGAGTGGGTCCAGAGGAGGCCACAGAGATGCTCAGAGGGATGCAGGAGCTCTGCTATAAGGACAGGCTGAGAGAGTTGGGGCTCTGCAGCCTGGAGAAGAGAAGGCTTCCAGGAGACCTCATAGTAGCCTTCCAGTATCTGAAGGGGGCCTACAGGAAGGCTGGGGAGGGACTATTGACAAGGTCTTGCAATGACAGGACAAGGGGCAATGGGTTTAAACTGGCAGAGGGGAGATTTAAACTGGATGTTAGGAAGAAGTGAGCTGTACTAGTGGGAGGTGTCCCTGTCTATGGCAGGGGGTTGGAACTAGATGATCTTTGAGATCCCTTCCAACCTTGCCATTCTATGATTCTATACTAATGAGAAAGAATATTAGACCAAGAATGAAAGTACATTTACTGTCCCTGTTCCAATTAATTCCTTTTGATTTTTCAAGATATCCTGACCTGGTTTTAATTAAAAAAATAAATTAAAAAATCAAAGCTTCTCTGAGAGACAGATGCTGGTCTTCCCAGTCATTCAGTGTTAGAATGTGCCTGGCAGTTGTTGAATGTTTTACACTTTCAGGACTCATTGAAGTTACAGAGCAATGATCTTGGTGTGTTCCCAGTCATGGGTACACAAGTAGTGCAATAGTATTTCTCCTGAGAGTCCCTCTCCTGCATTGTAGCTCTGCTGTTGGCTTTCTCTTATTTTTTGCAAATGGATGCATTACTGCCTGTTTGCTTAGCCTGCTTCCTCCTGAACTTTTGACAGTACTAATGATTAATCACTGCAGGACTGGTCTGGTGGCACTGAAGAGTTATTTGTTTGGAGATGAGATAGCCCAAACAAAATAGAAAAGTGTCACAGTCTCTTCTGGTACTATGATTAGCATTTGGACTTCGGGAAAAACTCATACATGCTCATCCACCCTCAGTGGAAAGAACTTCCTCCTAACATCTAGTCTAAATCTCCCCTCTGCCAGTTTAAACCCATTGCCCCTTGTCCTGTCGTTGCAGGACCTTGCAAATAATCCTTCCCCAGCCTTCCTGTAGGCCCCCTTCAGATACTGGAAGGCTGCTATCAGGTCCCCTCGAAGTCTCCTCTTCTCCAGGCTGAAGAGCCCAAACACTCTCAGCCTGTCCTCATAGGAGAGCTGCTCCAGCCCTCTGATCATCTTTGTGGCCCTCCTCTGGACCCGCTCCAACACTTCCATGTCATATTTCTTGTGCCGTTTTAACTACTTAGAGCATGCCATCCATCATACTCCAAGAAAATTCAACCCCTTGCTCCCTACACATCCCCTATTTACCTCTTTCAAGTCTTGGACAATGGCAGTGAGTCTCTCATTCTCTGCCTGAACATTGGTGACGACCGCCCTGCTCTGCTTCAGCTCGTTCTGCATCTCCAAAATCTTCCCCAGGTAATAAGCTTCTTTGGATGCAGACTCCTGGAGGAGAGTTTCCTCACGTGTTTCGCCATCTTCAGCCACCTTGCGGTGAATCGAGAAGGACTGCCCAAATGCCTGCGAGAGGAACACAGTACACAGCATAAAATTACTGAAGCCCTAGGAAACCTACCAAACATAACAAGCAGCTGTGAAGCCAGCAGGGATGAAACAGATCTGTGAAGCCAGCAGGGATGAAACAGATCTGTGAGTCCCAAACTCTGACCTAATAAATACTGCCTTAGTGACTTCAGAGCAGCTGAGGGCCACCATCTCATTTAGCTGAAATGAAGCATCTTGGAGTTGTTCTCATTTGCAGTATGGATTTATGGCCCCTGTCCAGGCAACCTCCACTGAGATCAAGATGGTGTTGTGCTAACTAGCCATTAATTAGTCCCAGTGTTTAATGCTCCTGCATGCGGCTGGCTGATAATCCATCAATTCCTTTCTTCTCTAACTCTGCAAAATAAATGTGTGATTTGTTTTGTTCCAAAGAGCACAAAGAGCTATCAAAATCTTTCTAAGTTGCTTTCTATTTTTGGCATTGTTTTATTATAGGAGCCGACTTCACAGTATGGAAAAAGAGCTTCCCGTAATTTGAAATGAAGATAAAAGAGCAGAGTATCAAGCAGTAGCCACCTAAACCCCTGGTAAGCTAAACAGTTAGGTAACCCCTTCATTTCATTTGTACTCAGTGGTTTCTGTTGAAAAGAAGCAAATTTTAATATTTAAGAAGCTTCTAAGCATATAGGTAATTTTCAGTAATTCTCCTCTTTTTACTGGCTGGAAGTAGGTAGTTTAATAAGGTAGTATTCCTCAGTGACAATTTGTGACATTATTTTGGTCAGCTCTGACAGCAACCTGGAGGAAAGTAAAGTACAAGGCACAATAGAAGAAGTGATGGAGATGTCATTTAGCTATGAAAGACAGGGGGGGAATAATTGCAATAACACAATCCCCTAAAAATAACAGAACAGCAATAAATAATATATAAATTAAATGTAAATTAGTAACAAAGTCGTACATAGAGTAAAATAAACACAAATCCTGTTTTGATTATATTCCCTTTAAAACCAGACATTTGCTTGAAAATTACATGGCCTAATTCTAGGGAAAAAGCCCACAGAAAGCCTCTAATGTTAAGAATACTTAGCCTAACACAGGTAACAGCTCTCATATATCTTATTTTGAAAAGAATGTGTTTGAAAGACCATGGGGTTTTTCTACCCAACAGAGAAGGATATAAACCACGGTAATGTATGTTCTATCAGTGGCAAATTCTCCCCAAAAGTCTAATTCCTACCCAGTCCTGTGAAACGACAAAGTATACATTTGTACCCACTGCAAGCAGTGGCCTTCCCATCAAAAAGAACTACTTGCCAACTGAAAACCGTTGTTTTACAGGCCTTTCAGAACCTGTTCTAAGCTGTACTGACACTAAAACTGAAGAAGCCCCTTAAAATCTTTTTAAAAATTAAAAAAAAAAAAGAAAAGTTTTTGAGCAGGGTTTTCCTTTGAAGTTTCTAAGTCTACTGCGCTTAGAGAAAGCTGTGAACTCAGCATTACAAGATTCTAAAAATATCCAGTAATGTATTAACCCAGCTGTCTTCTCAAAAGACTCCAAGACACAGAAATAGCAAGCATCAGCAATTTGCCCAATAGGCTTTTCCAAATAACAGTTCAGTTTAATGAAACTCTTAAGTACTGATTCAGTCACAATATCTGTGAAACCAAGAAGACTGTCACAGGAGCACTACCAATACATTACATCTTACTCTACACTCTCCTATTCAGTGGCTTATTGGTCCTGATTTAGACTGACCAATCTAATCAAGACCCTACAAGACAAATGTAAATGCCATGTATCCAGGGAGAAAAATCAAAACAAGGTATGAAAGGGTTGGAGATGCTCATGAAGGAATGGGAGCTAGAGCCCCTTCTAACCAAGACACTGTAGTTAAAACACCATGGGTCAATGCCAAAAGGGAGAATGATGATGAACTTCCAAGTGCCTACTGTGCTTTCCTCAAATGTGCTTCAAAAATGCATTTTAGCATCTGTGATGTTTAAGAATGGCCATGAGTACAGATTCTGGGGAGAGTGCATAATGTAACAGAAAACTACCGTGTACTTAACATTGCCTTGTACCTTTTGCCCACAGAAAACGTAAGAAAAAATATTTTTCCCCCTATGAAACCAAATTTGAACAGTACTGTATATTATGCTATCCAGTTTTTGTCTTAATCTGATATCCTATGCAACAAGCCAGGGGAAGGGAAGAAAAGGAAGCCTACTTCTCATTCCATATGTGTCAGAGACTGAGATAAACAATATGTCCCAACATCTCAGGGAAAAAAAAAAAACAAAAAAAAACCCCAAAACCCACCACCAAAACGTGTTTTGAGCTAAATTTCTGAGAAATGCTAATCAAGCACCCTGTTGTACTCACTGTCCCAAAAATCCCCTCTTGCTTGAGCTCAGACCCCCAAGAGAACACCTGGACAAGTACTGATTCAGTCACAATACCTGTGAAACCAAGGCTGTGACAGGAGCACTACCAATACATTATATCTTACTCTATATTCTTCTATTTAGTAGCTTACTGGTCCTAATTTAGACTGACCAATCTAATGAAGACCCTACAAGACAAATGTAAATGCCACGTATCCAGGAGCAAAAAATATCACAGAATGAATCAGGTTGGAAAAGATTACCCCAAGAGTACACTGAGAGGACACAGTCGAACCAACTGACCCAGACTGGTCAAAGGGATATTCCATGCCATATGACATCAGCTCAGATAGAAGAATAAAGAGGAAGAAGGAAGTTTGGGGAGATTTGTCCATGACATCTGTCCTCCAAAAGTAACCACCAAGCATAGAGAGTCCTGCTTCCTGAGACCAAACATTGTCTGCTGATGGGAAGTAGAGACTAATACCTCTCTATTTGCTTTTGCTTCCATCCAGTCTATTGATTTGCTTATTGTCATTATTAAATTGCTTCTATCTCATAACTGCCTTTTGTTATATTTCCCCTCTGCCCTGTCCATTTAAGAGAAGTGGTGGAGCGGTGTTTTGTGGGCGTTTGGCCCCCAGCCAGGGCCAAACCACCCCAGAGTCAAAAGATCCACAAGAGCTCGAAATTTGTATTAGAAAAAGACAGTAATGGCAGAGGTACATACCGGATCAGTTGGCACAGAGGCATTTGTAGGTGAGAACTGAAAGAAACTGGAGTTGGAATCAGGCATGTAAGGAAGAAGCTGCAGATGAAGCTCACCTCTATCAGGACTCTGCTTAAAAGTATGCCCTTGCTAAGATGTATCTTTTCAAAGTTGATCCTAAGAGTCAAGTAACAGATACCATGAAATGTTGCACCCATGTTCTGAGAATTGTGTAACAGTATCGCAACTTCTTAGGGCTATATTAAAATCTGAATTTTGAGAATGTGAATGTTCATTATTTGAGTGCATGACAAAGGATGGCAGCAGCAGGGACAGAAAGAGGTCAGGCTGATCACCGAGAGAGGCGTAAATTTTGAAGAAACAGCCAATTCCCACTGAACTCTAAATAACCCCAGATGGAAATTCCAGTGTCAGAAGCAAACCCGCGTGAAAGAAATAACACAGTGATTAGAAGAGGCACAGATCTGTGAAAGAGCAATAGGAAAATAACTGTTCTAAACAACATATGTAAGAATACTTATGTTACAAATATAAAGCTAATGGCAGTGAGTGGCAGGCAGCAATGTCTGCAAAACAAAAAATTGTATTTAGCACCAGGAAAAAAAAAAAAAAGGTAAAAAAAAATGCTCTAAGGCTAACTTTAGTGCAGAAAGCAGCATACACACAAAAGACCAGCTTAAAATATAAGTAGGTAATGAAGGATGCTATTTCTGAGTTGCAATTTTATTGCCCACCTCCTGGGGCAGGAATCCCGAAGTCTTTGCATAGAAATTCACCCTTATAGCCTGTAATGATTAATAAGCAACAAAACATGACCTGACTGCCATCAGGATGAGCAAGCAGCCTACTTGGCTTTTTGGCTTTTATGGTTTTGACACTTAATGCATGTTTTTTTTTCCAATGCATAATGCAACAGCATTGAACTCATTCAAATGATTACCTGTTTCAGCTGCTAACTTGCTGCAAAGTAGAATCTATTATGTATTAGCTACCTCCACATTCCTAACACAAAGAAAGGGGGGGGGGAAATCAGTGTGATATTACCCAAGAAAGCAGTACGTTTCCTAAGCACATGTCAGTACAGTACCACAGATGGATATCTTTGCTAGAGATGCCTAACTGGGGTTAATCTCAGCAACAGGCCCTACTTCATTGCACAACTGAATGCATACTTAAATATTCCCTTGTTCATTTGCATTTCATTGTCCCTATTTCTAGTAAGATTTTTTTTTTTTTCCTTTTTAAGTTTACTAGGGTTTTTTTTGTTTGGTTGGTTTAGGTTCTTTTAATCCATTCTTCACAATTTATTAACCAAAGCTCAGGGTTCTCTGACATTTTCAGGGAACTGCTTCAATGAGTCCAGCCAAGCGCCACAAAAACAACTGAGAAAATGCAACATCTTCCTTACAAGGAGAGACTGAGGGAGCTGAGGCTCTTTAGTTTGGGGATGAGGAGACTGAGAGGTGACCTCATCCATGTTTTTAAATACATAAAGGGTAACAGCCAAGAGGATGGAGCCAGGCTCTGCTTGGTGGACAAGGACTGTGTTTCATTCTTGAAAAAAAGCAAAAATCCAAACCCCTCTGCCAAAAAAAAACCCAACCCAAACCAAACTGTGATGGTTTGGGAGTTACCCACCCCACCACACTTTGCAAAATCACCCAGACTACTCTCAGCCAGCTGGAAGTTAAGGACTGAAGCTCTACCTTCAGCTTAGCACAATGTACAAGCAGAGATATACACAATATACAGGGATAGTTACAGAAATATACAAGGTAAAGGTAGTAACAAAAACACAATTCCCCTCCCAGAAATCAGAGTCCCCAGCAGGGGCTCCCAACCACCCTTCCACCTTCTTCCCAACCTTCTAACCTTACCCCAGGGTTTGCCTTACATGCAAGGTGAGTTTGGAGGATCGGCCAGGGGGGTTAGAAGGAAAGTGGTTAGTTAGGTTAGCAGAGAGGTCCAGATCAAGCCAGAAGCTAGAGAGAATGACACTTTCTGTGTCTGTGTTAGCTATATTTGTCTTCTTATACATCTCAGCAAGCCTATGAGTGAAGTAGACATCACCATTGTTTGTTTTTCACAGCCTATGATCTAATTCTTTTCATTAAAATATTCCAATTAGCCTCAAACCAGCACAGAAATCAAACCAAACCAAACAAAATAAAAACAAACCAAAACAAACAAACAAACAAAAAAAAAACCCCAACCCACACCCCACACCAACACAGGAGGCAGCAATTAGTCAAAACCCAAACTGCATTTCTTGGCAGTGCTGCAGCAAACACCACCTTCACAGAAGTGGCTGATGGGCTCTACTTGTATCTGTTTTCTTTAAAAGTGGGAAAGCTTTGTGACTCTATAATTTGAACACCATTTAGAATAAATCTTTTAAGATAGTTGAGAGAGGTCAATAGGTTTCCTTTTGGAATTCAACCCTGAAGTGATTAAAGTCTTTGATGCAAATAATAGGCATATTGCAAACAAAACACAAACAGATGCACGATTAGTGATGACAGAAGGAAAAAATTAATAGGTGCTGTGTGGATAGTGCATGTGAGATTGACAGCCCATGCAGAGAAGCAGATTGAAAATTCAAAACCAGATTGAGAACACAGCCTGAATCAGCATGGGCACGCAGGAAAGAAAACTATATCATGAACTTTCAGGTTGAGAGGGTACCTGAAAACACCTTGTTTTTTTACAGCTACAGAAGCTTCCCATTTGTCTGATTCATCCTGTGTTTAAGAAAGCAGTATGTTGAACTCTCCTACAGAGAGACAGAAGATAGATTATATTCTTGATCCCATTACTAATTTGCATTTTAGCTCAGAACAGGAATCAAGGTTTCCAGACTCATTAGTTCCCCCATCAAAAGAACTGAGAGATGACCAGAAGTCAGTTGTACCTAAGCAACTGTCTAAGCATTGGTCATTACATAGTTTCCAGACTCAAGATGATCCATTTTATGCTTTATGCCGTACATATGAATGGGATTTTTGTGGGGTTTCTTTTTTTTTTGTGCATTTTGTTTGTTTGTTTTTAAACAGCACTCCTCCTCACATGCCCATCTTGGAGAAAAAAACCCAACAACATCAACAAAAAAATCCACTATATGTTTCATACCGTTTTGCAGCAAGCTGACAAACCCTGGTTTCCTTGTTGGTCCTCATGAGATTGGTCTGAAAAGGATTGTTATGATACAGCTATTCATGATCTGAGATAGAATAGCCTGTAGTTATGAGCACAGCAGAGGTAACTATGATAAATCCATAAATGTTAACTGAAGAAGCTATTTTATTACCTCCTAAAGGCAAAAAGCTTTTATTTCCAAATAGCATCTTACTTAGTCAACTCAATTCAATAATAATCAACAGTAAAGTTAACATCTGCGTGACAGATTTAACTTGCAAAAGAACAGTTGCAAAAGCCAATGGGCTGGTGGCTTTACCTATGACAGAGATACTGAGATTAGAAACATGGAAAGCCTAAGCCATAGTGAAAGTGTTTACAGATGCAGAACAGTAGGACAAATGTCAACAATTCAACGTCTTTTCCCCAAGGAAGATTTGAAGGAAAGTGCACAACGTGGACATCTTCTATCTGTTTTCAGTAGATCCCTAGGGTGTCTACAGGCTTCTTGAAATTCATCTATTAGCTGCTAACCAACAGAAAGTACAGAGGGAAATGAGCATTTATATTCAACTCAGCTACAGACATGGTCCTGCTTCTGCAGCGCCAGTACATACTGTGCTGATTTCAATCAATATGCCACAGTGTGAGGTCTTAGGCAACCATGCCACTTCTTATAAATAAAGAATTGAAACACTGCTAAATGTGACAGTTAGGAAATATTTACAGGCAAGGAGAAGCAAGCACTACTATGAAAATGAACATTCAATACTGATCTCCATTGTTCATC
>VWZE01023103.1:26126-38060 GCA_013396675.1 Eubucco bourcierii | reverse complement strand
AGGTGTTCAAGGCCAGGTTGGACGAGACCTTGAGTGAGCTGTACTAGTGGGAGGTGTCCCTGCCTATGGCAGCGGGTTGGAAGTAGATGATCCTTGAGGTGCCTTCCAACCTTACCATTCTATGATTCTATGTTTTTCTCTTCTAAAATCTGAACAGCCACTACTCCAAATCAGGGACAAATACGCAAGATGTTGGAGAAGTGTTCTGTTGTACTTGAATATTCTTAAGAGGTGGGATTAACTTGAAAAATAATGATTGCTTCATTTTCCCCCAGGAAATATTTAAACTTCTTGGGGTTTTTTTGTTCTTTTTTAAAGTTTTTGTATTATGGTGGATATTAAATCTAAAATAAACAGCAGTCAGTTCCAATGTGCCTCTAGTCAGACAGACCAACATTGTAAATCCTGAATTGGGCTAGTTCTCAAACATAACATTTTTATGGGTGTCATGGGTTAAGCTGAATGTTTGCTGCTGTTATTCAAGACCATCATGCCTCATGCTAGCTTCAAAATTAATGAAGACTATCTAATTCCCACAGTGAAAACCTGAGTCCTTCTGATGCTGGGTGAACTAATTCTGCTGCCTCACATGCCTATGAACCTAGAAGGATAATGAAATTAATGAAATGCAGAGCTTCTTTCCTTTAAGCCTTGACAATAATTGGTCCAATTTATTATTCTGCTTTGAGCTGTGGCAGAGAGGTGATATCAGTATCTGCTGATCCTATTGTACGCGCGAAATGAAAGCCTTCACCTGGACTTCGTGCTCAGCTACTGGAGTCCTATTAAACTCAGTGGGTTTTATTCCACAGAGTGGTCTCCTCTGTAGACATCAGGGATATTTTAGGATGGCACCTGGACAGTGGCAGTCATCCCATCTGTACATGTTTTTAGAAGGAAGCACAGCTGTCCTGCAGGCTGATGAAAAATCCACCGTCAGAAAAATGGGCGAGGTTTTCCTCCTCCTTGTTGACCCATTCTGAGCAGTGGGAGCTATGAGGCACAGATGCAGCTCTGTCTGGAGGAGGAAGCAAGCAGGTCCTGGTGAGTCTGGAACTCAGCTGTGCTGCCTCCCCCACCCTCCCAATCTTGGTGTGTACCAGAGATGGGCCTCCTGCTCTGACCCTGTGCAGATTTATCACCTCCTTGCCACTCCTTCCAGGGTAGTACTGGAAAAAAAATTAGATTCCTTCGCTCACATGCCACACATAGCACACCAAACCTGGAGAAAGGAGGTGTAGATAGGATGTCATCTCAGAAAGGTTTTATTCCCCTCAGTGTTTCTTTCTGTTAGTCATTTTTATGTGTGGTTTTATAATGTTGGAATGAAGTGAGATTATGATGGGAAAGAGCAATGTTTGTACGTCACATTAATAAAAATGTTCTGAGACAAAGCAGCTCAGGCTTGTTTCTGGTGTTTCTCATATATCTTATGTGTGTTACTTGTGTACATGCCTTAGGCTGAGGAATATTCTAGGTTTCTTTCTTGGAATGCAAAGCAAGAATAATAAGATAATGAAAGTGTCACTTGGGTTTTATTACCTTTTCTTAATGTAACTGGAAAGAATAGTGAAAAAAATGCTTCATGCCTTCCTCAGTTCAAGAGAGACAGGGACCTGCTGGAAAGAGCTCAGCGTAGAGCCATGAGGATGACTGAGGGATTTGAGCATCTCTCCTACCAAGAGAGACTGAGAAACCTTGGGCTGTTTAGTCTGGAGAAGAGAAGACTAAGAGGAGATATGATCAATGTATACAAATATCTGAGGCCAATCTCTTTTCGCTGGTCAGCAGCAATAAGACAAGGAGCAATGGGTACAAATTGGAACATAGAAAGTTTCAGATGAAGAGAAACATCTTTACAGTTCAAGAGGGACAGGGATTGCCTGAGAGAGTCCAATGGAGGGCTATAAGGATGATTAAGGCACTGGAGCACTGTCTAATGAGGAAGAGCTGAGAGACCTTTAGTTTGGAGAGAAGACTGAGAAGGGATCCAATAAATGTCTATAAATAGATGAGGGCTGGGTGACAGGAAGGAAGGAACAGACTCTGCTCACTTGTGCTCTGTGATAGGATAAGGGGCAATGGATGGAAACTACAGCACAGGAAGATCCACCTCAACATGAGGAAGAGCTGCTTTGCTGTAAGGGTGACAGAGCACTGGAACAGGCTCCCCAGAGAGGTTGTGGAGTCTCCTTCTCTGGTGACTTTCAAAACCCATCTGGATGTGTTCCTGAGTGAACTACCCTAGGGAATTCTGCCTTGGCAGGGAGGTTGGACTTTATGATCACTGGAGGTCCCTTCCACCTCTAAAGTTCTGTGATTCTGTGATACCTTAGAAGCAGAAGATAGCAAGGAAGAGGAGGAAGGTGATCTGCTGCTTTGCATTGGCGTTGTAGGAATCAACATGTTACAGGCAAAGTCAGTTTATAAAGAATTGTCCTTAATTTCATTATTGTCATTGGCCATGATCAAAGCTTCGCATGAACACAACTATTTTAACTGACATGTTCAAGCCTGTATTTTATGCAGTCTGAATGAATATGATTCAAAATGAATGTGAAGGTTTGGGAGTTCCCCCACCCCCCACACTTTGTAAAATGACCCAGACTAGCACTCAGTCGGCTGGAAGTTAAATGATGAAGCTCTATTTACAACTCAGCACAATGTACAGCAGATATTTACACTATAGACAGAATATTTACAGAAATATACATGTAAAAGGTAATACAGCAACACAACTCCCCNTTGTTTTGGTTAGTGTTCCCAAACAATTTCTTAGTAAGCATATGAGTGAAGTAGACATCATGATGTTTTCCTTTCACAGCCTATAGTGTAATTTTGTCTATTAAAATATTCTAATTAGCCTCAAACCAGCACAATGAAGTAAGGGAACATTTGTAAAATGAGAGAAGGAATTTTCAGTGAAAAGTGGAAGATCAGATACATTTACTCACTGAAAAAAAGATAAAAGTACAGCAACTTTTATCTGCTATTCTCTCACTGCTGTTGCTAGTCCAATCTTCCCAGGCATTTGTAATGTCTCAGAATACAGTATTTAAAAAAAAAAAAAAAAAAAAAAAAAAGGTAGACAGAGCTGGATAAACTAAATGGAAGAGCAGAAGCTCATAAAAGAAGTAAATGTTCTTCAGACACAGTGGTGAAATTTCTGTGTTTATGCCTATAGGAGATAGAAGGTTCCAAAATTCTAAAAAATGCATAAGAGAAACCTTAACTAGCCTCACTAGTGCAGTGGCCTAAACAGTTGTTTGTCAAATCAACATTTTCACTTCAAGTTAACATTAAACTTTCACTTCAAAGTGTGGTTGAAACATAGAGAGCCTTCTGGTAAAACGGTGCAACAGTCAGAGTTTCTTTGTGCAAATGGGAGCAAAACCTCAATCCAGAAGGCTTGGGTCAGTCTGTGACAGCTTCAAAAAAGGTCTTACCATGCAAAGACTGCATTTTTCCTAAATACCTTTGAATATGAATGAACCCATATTTATAAATCTTTGCTTTAAAAACCTCAGAGAAATTTCTGTAAATGCTCAGCATTGGTCCGATCTCATTCCTGCAGCTGCTAAGTTCTCCCTCTGAAAGCCCCAACAAGCGGCTTTGGACAGCCTAACCTGAGAAAGATAATACTGCTCTGTTTATAAGGTCCTCTACTATCTGCCAGCTTTCATGATGAAAGGTTTATGGCACTCTAATTCTGAGATTTTCCTTTGAAATGGGAAGTACAGGTGTTACGGTTTGAGGCTGAGTGCCTTTTAAAACCATTAAAGTTGAGGGCATCCTGAGGTTGGATAGGTCCACGAGGTGTGGAAAGTGTAATTCTTTGTTATTTCATTCCTGTAAGTGCTGCATCCCTATAAAACTGTCTGCAGAGTCAGTTTCTGCCCCTTTTCCTCCCTCTCTCTCCTTCCCGATGCTACTCTCTTATCTTTGTGATGTGGAGAAGTGAGGTCTGGAGCAGCTTTGGCAGGGGCCTGAAGCTGGTGAGTCAAATTTTAGCTGCATCACTCAGGTTTGGTATGGGGCAGGGTAGAGAGGTATGGTATTGGGGTGGGGGTTGATTTGAGGCCTGGGTTTTGGCCTGGTTTGGAGAAGGTGGTGGGAAACATTGGCCTAAGAAGGTTTATGGATAACCGTGGCAGAGATGTACTATGGATTTTGTGTATTTCATACGCTTTGCACTGTAGTATGTAGATATGAATAGTATTTCCATTTAAACTTTCCAATTCTATCCAATCCTGAGTGTCTTTCTTTAACTCCTTTGGGAAGGGTTAAAGAGCTCTGTCTTGCTCCTTAAACCAAGACAACAGGCTGGTGGGTAAACTTTTCAAAAAGTGATCTGCCTTAGCTTCGCTCTTCATCCCCGATTTCCAGCACTGACCTTGGTGAATCACCAGCACTGCACACTGCATGCACATCATGGGCAGGGAAGTCCTTTGCACTCGTGCAGTGCTGCATTTAAGCCATACTTTTTTTTTTTTACTGTCTCACTCATGTGAATGCTAAGGTACTGCGTCCACAGCCTAGTGCTACATGTGGACACAGCTCTGGCATCTCAGTGTGGTGCTCCCAGTGCGTCAGATAACCTTTCTCTGTTCTAACCAAGTAGGCACGTCTTACTGTTTGGCTTTACAGGAACTTCTGTGCACTGCTTACAGAACAGACATTCTCCAGGCATTTGTAGGGTGGTGTTCAAACAACAGATGCAGTAACAGAGCACTGTTCTCAAAGGGAAGCAACACCTTTTGGTAATGTCAAATATCACTTAAATAGAATTTAGTAAGCTGTTTGTGGATGCATTGAATCTGTCAAAAGCACTCACTGGCTCTGAGTTGAATTGTAACAACTGGAATATTCACAGGGGAATATCAGATCCTTAAATAAACTGTTGTGCTTCCATTATCACATGTCAGGAGAAGACATTAATGAACATGTGTGTCATGGAATAAATGATTGCAAAATATTAAACAAACAGTATTAATTTTTACTAACAACTCCGTGAGTTTATAGATTTTACTTTTGTGCCTTGCTGGTAGGGGCATAGAGTTGCATTCAGGAATGCAAAACAAATGAATAGTGGCTATGCCTGTTTCTCATGCATGGGAAAGTTAGGGGAGAAAGAACATCCTTATTTGTTGTTGAAATAGCTTTTCCCAAAACATTCTATTACTCATTCATTCTCAAAATATCAGACACATTAATTACAAGAAGACATAGAAGGGCTTCACGTGCTTTGGATTAGAAGGCAAATCATGTCCTGGGCTGCATCAAAAGATGCATTGCCAGCAAATCCAGAGAGGTGACTGCCTCTTTGTTCTGGTGAGACCTCACTTAGTACTGCATCCAGCTCTGGAACCATCAATATAGGAAGGACATGTACCTGTCATAGGAACCCTCAATATAGGAAGGACATGGACCTGATCAGGGGGTTGGAACACCTCTGCTACAAAGACAGCTCCCTAGCTGGGGTTGTTCAGACTGGAGAAGAGGAGGTTCCAGAGAGATCTAATAGCAGCCTTTCAGCACCTGAAGGGGGCCTGCAAGATGACTGGAGAGAGAGAGACTGTTTACAAAGGCCTGTGGTGATAGGATTGGGGGGCAATGGCTTCAAACTAGAGCAGAGCAGATTTAGATTGGATGTTAGGAACAGGCACTTTACTGTGAGGGTGATGGAACACTGGAACAGGTTGCCCAGGGAGCTCGTGGCTGCTCCCTCCCTGGAGGTGTTCAAGGCCAGGCTGGATGAGGCCTTGGCCTTGAGTGACCTGTACTAGTGAGAGGTGCCCCTGCCTATGGCAGGGGGTTTGAACTAGATGATCTTTGAGGTCCCTTCCAATCTAAACCATTCTATGATTCTATGATCTTGAGTGCCATTATGCAGCATGTGCAGGGCAATAAGATAATCAGGTCCAGCTGGCATGGGTTCCTGAGTGGCAGGTCCTGCTTAGCAAACCTGCTTTCCTTCTACAGAAAGGTGAACTGCTTAGTGGATGTTGTTTATCTGGACTTTAGTAAAGCCTTTGATCCTGTCTCCTACAGCATCCTCCTGAAGAAACTGTCTGCTTATGGTTTGGATGGGTGGATGATTTGCTGGGTTAGGAACTGGCTGGATGGCCAGGCCCAAAGTGTGGTGGTGAACGGAGTTAAAAACATCTGGCAGCTGGTCACTGGTGGTGTTCCCCAGGGCTCAGGTTTGGGGCCAGTTCTCTTTAATATCTTTATCAATAATCCGGAAAAGGGAATTTGCCCTCTGTAAGCCTGCAGATGACGCTAAGATGGGAGTGAGTGTTGATCTACTTGAGGGTAGCAAGGCTCTGCAGAGGGATCTGGACAGGCTGGATCAGTGGACCAAGATCAGTTGTATTAGGTTTAACAAAGCCAAGTGCTGGGTCCTTCACCTGTATCAGACCAACCCTATGCAATGCTGCAGGCTTGGGGTGGAATGGTTGGAAAGTTGCCTGGTGGAAAAGGAGCTGGGGATGTTGGTTGAGAGCCATCTGAATATGAGACAGCAATGTGCTAGGTTGGCCAGGAAGGCCAACAGCATCCTGGCCTGTATCAGGAATAGTGTGGGCAGAAGGAATCGGGACATGATTGTGTCCCTGTATTTGGCACTGGTGAGGCCACACCTCGAACACTGCATTCAGTTTTGGGCCTCTCACTACAAGAAGGACATTGAGGTGCTGAAGTGTGTCCAGAGAAGGGCAACAAAGCTGGTGAACGGTACAGAGAACAAGGTTTACAAGGAGCCACTGAGGGAACTGGGATGGTTCAGTCTGGGGAAGAGGAGGTTGAGGGGAGACCTCATTGGTCTCTACAACTACCTGAAAGAAAATTGTAGCAAGGCAGGGCTTGATTTCTTCTCTCCAGTATCAGATGGTAAGATGAGAAGAAATGGTCTGGAATTGTGGCAGGGAAGGTTTCGATTGGCTATTAAGAAAAAAATCTTTCTGGAAAGAGTGGTCTGGCATCAGAACAGGCTGCCCAGGTAGGTGATGGAGTCACCATCCCTGGAGATGTTCAAGAAATGTTCAGAGATGGCATTTTGGGACCTGGTTTAGTGGACATGTTGCTGTTAGGTTGATGGTTGGACTTGATGATCTTGGAGGTCTTTCCCAAACCAAACAATTCTGTGATTCTATGATAGCCATACAGGTAGACCCAAAAATACTCTGAAAATTATGTATTTCTGAAGGGTCTCCCTGCACTCTACAGGCAGTCAAAAAACTAGAAGTTCTGGCATACCTGGCTGCATATAATCCTGTTATAATCACTTTTCTCTATTTGTCAAACATATTGCAAGAACCTGTCACCATTTATTAAGAAAATCAGCTCGTGTGGGAAGTAGATAGTTCAGCTTTCATTCTCTTAAGGCATGTAAACCATCCAAGCTGCTATTAAAAAGGATTTGAACTACTTCTCCTTGTTTGTTTTTGTTAAGCAAATATATGAATGTGCACATAAAAAAAAAAAGTAAAAGCTTTGATTTGCTTCTCTGCAGTACAATCTATGCAGGATTTACCTAGCTTCTGAATTTAAGGCAAGAAAAGATGAGTCTTTGAAGTAGTCATTTTCTTTCTTCTTCTGTTTGGGCTTCAGTATTACTCTGCCATATCCAGGTTTTTACACATTTTTCCAAGGGTGTTCTGTCATTTGTGCTGCTTATCAGCAGTCCCTTATCTCTGTGTGCTCACCATCCTATGATTCTTTTTTTTTTTTTTTTTTTTTCNCATCCTATGATTTTTTTTTTTTTTTTTTTTTTTTCCCCTAAGCACATTACCACAGTTTCATGGAAGACCTCATTTTCTTCAACTCCCAGCACCTTCTCATGCATTTTGGGAATGTTAAGTATTTTGATGTTTAATTGTAAAACTGAAGGAACTTTATTTCTTTGCTCTTCATGTTTCATTTACTGAGATGAAAGCTTTTGTCACACTGCTTCACATTATGGCCTTACCTGTGCCTGTCTCCTGATTCCTTACTCTTTTCTCCTAGCCACTTTTAGAAGCTTGTAAATAGCTTATGCAGCCTAAGAAGTTAATATGTGTAGGTTAACTCTATGTTCAATAATGGTAGGTATAGATGGTTATATCATCTCCCTCACTTGAGGCTGCAGTTGAGTGATTTTCTAAGGTGCTGGAGAAATAGGAACAGGGCCAATGGCTTCAAACTACAGAAGCATAAATTTAGAATGGATGTTAGGAACAGGTTCTTTACCATGAGGGTAATGGAACACTGGAACAGGTTGCCCGGTGGGGGTGGCTGGGGACCCTTCCCTGGAGATATTCAAAGTGAGGCTCGGCAGAGCTCTGGGCAATCTGATCCAGTTAAGGATGTCCCTGCTGACTGGGGGGGTGGGGTGGGGTGTTGGAGTTGATGACCATTGGACGTCCCTTCCCACCTGGATCATTCTATGATTCTATATGGGGCATGTTAGAACACAAGTCATACTGCTGCAGCCTAGCAAATGTTCAAAATCCTTCATTCTCTGATCACCACTCAGATCCTGTATCAGTCTGCTGGCTATCGAAGTCCACCTTGATGGCCTCACTGAAATTTACTTCCTTTATCCTTTCTGTTTCAAACATTTACTACGGCTCCCCAAAATAGTAAGATGATTCTCCTTGTGCATGAATGCATATAGAAGTGATATTAAATGTTCCCTTCAGGGTATCTGATACAAACACACCTGCTGTCACTATCTAACAGGTCATCCTTTGCAAGAAATGTCAAATGGCAAAATAATGAAAATGTTTGCCCTCTCCTGCTGATAGTCCTCAGGATCAATTTGAGGGCTGTGCATGTGTCATCTTCAGGTATTTTCCATCACTGGTCTGCAAATGGGTTTATTGCAACAAGATACTGCTGTATTTATGTATTTTTGATAATATTTATTACTACTATTATTCTAACCCTCCTGTTTTTTTCTGTTGGGGTCCTTTAGCCCTTTAATGTTTCTTCATTGCACTGGAGATTAACCAGGGTTTCTGCTTTCTGGATAGATTTCTCTCGTTAGCCAGCTAGGATGAACACTGGCATCTCTGAGTATGCTGGTATTCAGTTCCTTGAATAAAATGGCCCCCATGACTTTAAAAGATAAGACAGAATCCATATGCAAGGCAGCTTTTGGTCTGATGAGAATACTGATATTATTCTTTGGTCCTTATGAGGAGCGGTTGAGGGAGCTGAGGTTGTTCAGTTTGGAGAAGAAGAGGCTCAGGGGAGACCTTATTGCTCTCTACAGCTGGCTGAAAGGAGGTTGTGACCAGATGGGGGTTGGTCTCTTCTCCCAGGCACCCAGTGACAGAACGAGGGAACACAGTCTCAAACTGTGCCAGGGCAGGTTTAGACTGGATGTTAGGAAGAAGTTCTCCACAGAACGAGTGATTGGCCATTGGAACAGGCTGCACGTGGAGGTGGTGGAGTCACCATCACTGGAGGTAATTAAGAGGAGGCTGGATGAGGCACTTAGTGTCATGGTTTAGTTTAATTAGAAGGGTTAGGTGATAGGTTGGACTCAATGATCTTAGGTGTCTTTTTCCACCTGGTTAATTCTGTGACTCTGTGATTAGAAAGGAATGTTTCCTTCTTTCTCACTGTGTAAGGAAGCTTTTCTTGCATTGTTAGCTTGGGTTAACTTGAGGGAACTTGTCTGCATAATAATCAGAGACTCACATCTCATGACCCTTGCTTAGAGACTTAATTTAAATCACCTGAATCATTAACCCAGCAGCACAAGGTAATTAGAGAGCTTTCAAAAGTGACATGTCTGTGTATTATTAATTAATATAATGTGACTCAAGACAGGAATTAACTATAAGGAACAATAAAAAGCAGAAAAGTGTAACCAATACATTTCAATCTGAGTTATGTCCACCTCTCACCCAAATTTGCCTTCAGAGTGAAGATTGAAAAGCACACCATTCTCTGTGCTCTTTCTTTCAGACATTTTGGTTCACACAAATTTGACTCTTTTGGAGCTGGCTTTGGAATTTCTGGTGTGCCCTGTGAAACTCACCAAACTCCCAGATTTGCGTGTTATTACTGAGACAATGTGACACCAACACGTTCTTTGATATGAAGAGTCATCAATCACACATAAATGTGGCTGTGAAAACTTCAGTGTTCAGTGACAAAGTCTTAGCTACAGAGTTAACATCAAAGAGATTAGATATCAGAAGGATGCTACAGAATTTAACTTAGCATCCTCTAGCCTTCAAATGATGCAGTGCGACACTGGAACAGGTTGCCCAGGGACACGGTTGGGGCCCCATCTCTGGGTATATTCAAAGTGAGAGCTCTGGGCAACCTGATCCAGTTAAGGATGTTCCTGCTGACTGCAGAGGAGGTTGGACTAGATGGCCTTTGGAGGTTCCTTCCAACCCAGGCCATTCTATGATTCTATGAAAAGTGATGTGAGTTAGCAGCTGGAGAGAGACTTAAAACACATTATGTTACTGAAGGTTGAGATCGTGTAAACCAGACTTGTTTTCAACATCCTGGAGAACTGTCTGGAGTGCTAGGAGTCACAGCTCAACCTAGACTAGATCTACTCAGAGGACTGTCCTAGCCTGGATGTTTGTCTCTTGTTTACATCATAGTCTGGCAAAATCTCAGGAGAGATCAGGCTTATATCCTCGACTCAATATGCAGATGGTTTGTTTAGCAGCTGTGTTGCAGCAAGCCTAGCTTCCCATTGATGGCATAGGCTGCATACAGATTCTTTAATGAGCA
This sequence comes from Eubucco bourcierii, assembly GCA_013396675.1. Taxonomy (NCBI): domain Eukaryota; kingdom Metazoa; phylum Chordata; class Aves; order Piciformes; family Ramphastidae; genus Eubucco; species Eubucco bourcierii. The sequence goes on along the minus strand of VWZE01023103.1, from coordinate 27,314 downwards.
TCTGAGCCAAAGAATATACCACCTCATCTAGACAAGGCAGATTTATTAGCTTTCTCAGAAGTGGAATATGATATGTCTTTTCCTCTTTACCCCCTCATACTTCTGTTTAACAGCAATGCTGGCTGCCACCTCTGTGGAGAGTCTTAGTGGTTGGTGCTTCCTGGACTGGCTTCACATCTGGCAATGTCTCTTCACCACATCCTGTGGGGGAACCTCCCTGGCACATGGTCCATGAGCCAGCTTGAATCACAGAATTTAGGTTGGAAAAGACACTCAGGATCATCAAGTTCAACTGATATTTCTACCCTACAAACTGCACCTTAAACCATATCCCCAAGCACCACATCCAAATGACCTTCAAACACACCAAGGGTTGGTGACTCCACCACCTCCCTGGGCAGCCCATTCCAATGACTGACCGCTCTTGCCATGGAAAAATGTTTCCTGATGTCCAAACTAAACCTACCCAGTTGCAGCTTGAGGCCATTCCCTCTTGGTCTATTGCTAATTACCTGTGAGAAGAGACCAGCACCAACCTCTCCACAAGGTACTTTTTCAGGTAGTTGTAGACAGTGATGAGGTCTCCCCTCAACCTCCTCTTTTTCAAATTAAATAGCCCCAGCAACTTCAGTTGCTCTTCGTAAGATTTGTTCTTCAGGCCCTTCCCCAGCTTCATTTCCCTCTGCACTCATTCCAACACCTCAACATCTCTCTGGTAATGAGGTGCTCAGAAAGGATATGGACAAGGCTGAGGTGCTCAATGACTTCTTTGCCTCAGTCTTCAACAGCAAGGGCTCCAACCACAATGTCCAAGTTGCAGAGGGTAAAAGTGAGGACTGGGAGCAGGCAAATCTGCCTACTATAGTAGAAGATCACGTTTATGAGCTCCCAAGAAACCTGAATGTGCACAAGTCCATGGGGCCTGATGAGATCCACCCACGGGTCCTGAGGGAACTGGCAGATGAAGTTGCCAAACCACTGTGCATCATATTTGAAAGGTGATGGCAGAGTGGTGAAGTTCCTGCTGACTGGAGGAGGGCAAACATAACACTCATCTTCAAGAAGGGAAAAAAGGATGACCCTGGAAACTACAGACCAGTCAGCTTCACCTCTGTGCCTGGCAAGATCGTGGAGGAGATCCTGCTGAAAGCTCTGCTAAGGCAAATGGAAAACAAAGCAGAGGTGATT
>VWZE01023103.1:3144-25666 GCA_013396675.1 Eubucco bourcierii | reverse complement strand
GTGTTGGAGCGGGTCCAGAGGAGGGCCACAAAGATGATCAGAGGGCTGGAGCAGCTCTGCTATGAGGACAGGCTGAGGGAGTTGGGGCTCTTCAGCCTGGAGAAGACTTCGAGGGGACCTGATAGTAGCCTTCCAGTATCTGAAGGGGGCCTACAGGAAGGCTGGGGAAGGATTATTTACAAGGTCCTGCAAGGACAGGACAAGGGGCAATGGGTTTAAACTGGCAGAGGAAAGATTTAGACTGGATGTTAGGAGGAAGTTCTTTACAGTGAGGGTGGTGAGACACTGGAACAGGTTGCCCAGGGAGGTTGTGACTGTTCCCTCCCTGGAGGTGTTCAAGGCCAGATTGGATGAGGCCTTGAGTGAGCTGTACTAGTGGGAGGTGTCCCTGCCTATGGCAGGGGGTTGGAACTAGATGATCCTTGAGGTCCCTTCCAACCTTACAATTCTATGATTCTGTGATTCTATGAAAACTGAACACAATACTCGAGGTGTGGCCTCGGCAGAGATGAGTTCAAGGGGACAATCACCTCCCTACTCCTGGTGGTTTTTTTTCTTTGAATTTGATGTATGGGATATTGGGAAGCTGGTAGGGATTCAAAAAGAAGGGTAGAAAGGTGAGTTTATTGGGAAAAAAAAAAAAGAAAAATAATGCTTAACATGAATGTCTGGAGAACTTATCCCTTTAGCAGGATTAGAACAGCTAAATAAACCTTCAGTATAATTGCAAGACCTGGACCCATTTCAGTGATGATTTTATGATAATATAAACAGGCTTCTGATAATGCATGAGCTAGCTTGGACAATGTAATCTACTGCTGCAAGTCACTTTTACTAATATTTGAATTATTCCTTTTAACCTGACTGTATAATCAGTTGCTGAGGTATTAGGGATTTACCTTAAAATCCCAAGAGAGCTATGCATGTTCTTAGCTGGCTGTAGAGTTTACGAATGACTATATATATAGCATCCATTTTGTGCTGCATTGTTTTCTCCCTCTCTGGAGATATTCAAAATCTACCTGGGTGCATTCCTGTGTGATCTGCTCTAGGTTATCCTGATCTGGCAGGACTAGATGATCTTTCAATGTCCCTTCCAACCCCTAACATTCTATGATCCTATGATCCTGTGATTCTGTGACAAAGGATGGCCTCTGTAGCTGTAGGTACTCTCTGATTTGGAAAACCCAGCTTCTAAACCAGCCTCCCTTCAGATCTGCGCAACACTTATACCAAGGCACAAGTGGTGTGAAGTGGAGACTGGAAGCTCTAATTAGGTGCAGTACTGATGCAGAAAAATACTTGACCTGGTACGCCCTATTTTTCCCATTTTGAAAGCTGCCGTTTGTGTGGGAAATTGCAGCCTTGTATTTACACAGTGCAAATGGCTTTCCATAAAAGCAAAAGGCAAACAAGGATCTCTCGAGGATAGCTATGGGTCTTCACAGCAGAACTATGAGTAGTGGCACAGGAAAAAAAACGAGGAATGAAAAGACCCAGCCAGCTAGCAGAGTCTCTCATTGATCACAAAGACTAGGATGAGAACAATGATGCTTTTCCAAGCTTTAGAATCGAAGCAGACCTTGGGATTATTTCATTTGAGCAGACATTGCTGTAAGAATTGCTTGTCTTCTTCATCTCAGCATCTCTTTGCTCTTCACACTTTGGGAGGGTATCAGAAATACAAGGACAAGCCAGGAGTGAACTTAAGAGTGTAAATTAACAAACTCCACATTTAAAAGGACACAACAAATTTTATGCTGAACAGTGAAGCCTGATTAATTCAATAACCCAGAACTGATCAAACCTGCTGCTACATCTGCAGAATAAGCAATGAAGCATTGGCATTGCAGAACTCCATTGTTTTAGCATGTCCAGTTCAATACACAACTCTCTTTCTGAAGGATTTTCCTTGTCAGATCCTAAATTATTCCATCTAAGATAGTTATAATGACTTTAGTGTACAGTTAGAAGAAAAAACTTTTAAGCCTCATTTATGGTGAAAGATCTTGTGGAGAAAAGTTCTCCTGGAGCTGATTCTGACAAACCACATAGAGGGTTCCAGTTAGAGGTAGAGAATGCAGGGGTATTCAGGAGGGAGTTTTCATTTCCATTTTGGAAGAGAGAGAGCAAGTAGGAATGTGTTTGCAGAGAATGGAACATCTGAGATCAGCTGTGAATGTCTAGCGCTTGTGAAGATGGAAATAGAAACTGAGAGATAATTTAGCTAGCAAAAAATGTTTTGCTGTACAGAAGTTAGGATTTTTTCTTGAGAGAAGCAACAAATTATTTCTCAGAAATTGCTAGAAAAAGAGCACAGGAGGAGGATATCCTGGAACCTCAAAAATGTCAGTTCATGTGCCTTAGCCAAAAGCTTTTTGTTTGAATTAATTGGCAGGTTTGGAGTATAAGTAAAGATTTCGCCAGAGGTTAGGCAACTCTATGTGATTGAACATTTCTCTCTTTAAAACTCACTCAATAATCAGGTCAGGCTTGTCCTCCAGCATCATCTGGGAATATTTGCTCATCAGAACACCCACAAATACATTTGAATAGCTCAGGAATCTCTCTCTCCCTGTAATTTCACTCTCAGAGAATCACAGAAACATTCAGGTTGGAAAAGACCCTCAGGATCACCAAGTCCAACCCATAACCCTAATCTACAAGGTTCACCCTAAACTATATCCCCAAGCATGACATCCGAATGACCTTGAAACACAATCCAGAGTTGATGACTCAACCACCTCCCTGGCCAGCCCATTCCAATGCCTGACCACTCTTCCTCTGAAAAAAAAATTTTCCTAATATCCAGTCTAAACCTACCCAGTCACAGCTTGAGGCCATTCACTCTTGTTCTATCAATTACCTGCGAGAAGAGACCAGCACCAACCTCTCCACAATGTCCTTTCAGGTATCTGTAGAGAGCAATGAGGTCTCTCCTCAGCCTTCTCTTCTTCAAACTAAACATTCCCAGCCCCTCCTCTCATCTTCTCCCACTTGAAAGTTTGTGAAATGGTCTCGCAAGAAAAAAAAAAAAATCTTTTATTTCAGTTTCTATGACTGTATCTAATGTGGCAACCATCATTACATCTAAACATCTAATGTCCTGCAAAGCTGTAGGAAGTGAGGATAAAAGAAGGAGTCAGACAGAAGTGACATTTCATACATCTCAAGTTAAGACCATTATCTAATAGATCAGGACCTCTAAGCACTTAAATATTAATATAGGAAATAATGTTTCCAAGTTTCTGGAGTCTTACGGTGACTTACAGTGATTTCTGTTCACAAAAATTATTTCCCAAGAATATTTGGTGCCCTCCCTGGCATGAGCTTAAAAGCATGTTCAGAGACTTTGCTCCAGAAAAAATGGATGCTAAAAGAACTCTGCTGTGAAAGAACTCTGCTGAAAATGTTAGTGATGGGCTACATCAAATCAGTTAAAACCCATTTTAAATTGTTATGAAGATTATGTGAAAGTGATATATAATCAGTATAATTGTTACAGACTTTTAAAAGTTCTGTACTGTGTGTTCAGAACAAATATCACTCAAACTTTGGAAGAAAAGTCGCAAGGAAGAAAGAGTTTTCCTGTATGGGTAGTGTGATGGTTTGGGAGTTCCCCGCCCCCCACACTTTGTAAAATCATAGAATCATAGAATCATAGAATGGTAAGGTTGGAAGGGACCTCAAGGATCATCTAGTTCCAACCCCCTGCCATAGGCAGGGACACCTCCCACTAGTACAGGTTACTCAAGGCCTCATCCAATCTGGCCTTGAACACATCCAGGGAGGGAGCAAAAAAAAATGACCCAGACTAGAACTCAGCCGGCTGGAAGTTAAGGACTGAAGCTCTATTTACAGCTCAGCACAATGTACAAGCAGAGATATACACTNTGCTAGACCACCTGAGATGCTGTGCCCCCATAGAGAGACAGACTGAAACTGCCTTATCTAATGTTTTGAGTTCTTTTTCCCAAAACAATCACAGCAAGCCTATGAGTGAAGTAGACATCACCATGTTTTCCTTTCACAGCCTATAGTGTAATTTTCTCTATTAAAATATTCCAGTTAGCCTCAAACCAGCACAGGTAGGCTGGGACCTGAGCACAGAAAGGTATTCAAGACCAAGGCAGAGCTCTTCTGACATAATGCAATCACTAATGAGGAAAAATACATAGCAAGAGATGTATTTAATTTTTCTTCATACTCTGAGAAGACTAGAATGAATCTTCAGACTAATTCTTAGTACCTGAACTGGTACGATCTTTTACAGTAATTTCTAGAAGTTGAGGTGAAAAGTTCACTGCCTTTAATACCTGTCATCTATCAACTCTTTTTGTCAAATCATCTTTCTTTCACATCTTCCGCATCCAGGTTACACTAAAAATTCTAACTCACAAATCATAAACCTTTCTAGTGTTATTTGTCTACACTTCCTCTTTGATTTCTACACGGGGAGCAATATGTTATCCCTGTAAAGCGCTTGGTGTGCTGCAGCCACAGCATACAAATGTGGTCTCCTGCAACTCCAAAAGCCCTGCTGCTGGCTGTAGGAGTCACTGTCTTTAAGCTGCTCTTTGGCATTCAGTTTTCATGGTTTGCTCCTTCTGTGCTGCATGACAGGTTTCTGCAAATAGATTCTTCCACATATAAATGCACAGACACTGAAATGACTGTCCCTGCTTGTTCAGAATTTAGGAATTAATACTTTAGGAATTAACACAAAGTCTTCTGTTGACACCCAAAAGTTCAATGAGTAGAATGGACATGATTTGATAATTTTTTATATAGGAGGTTTGTTCTTTGATAAGGATCTAAAAGCTGATAAACTGGCACAGCAGAGCTGTCACCAAAGCTTTAACAAGTCTTCTCTGGTAAGTAAGTCTCACTGCCTGCTGTACCTCCCACCTTTATTACCCAAGCCTATGTCAGATAAAAATCCTGTTTCTTCCCAGGAAACATCACTGACTTTTCAAACCTATTGCTGAGCCTCTGTGCCAGGACCAGACATGTTGCCACGAGGTTAATAGACCTCAATGCCCTGAATAGAGCTCAACGCCCTGTAGGCCCTGGTTTTGCACACCATGAGGGAGACTGATGGTCACAAAGTGAAGGACTTGTATGTCTTTCTCTTCGTTCCTGAGAGACAGTCCTAGCCATCATTTATGGCCACCTACTCCCCATCAAAAAAGTGGGCATTTTGGCCCCAGGTAGCACATATGGATAAACATCAGAAGAGTCAGCACCTGTGGACCTAAAGGGCCCGAACTGCTCTGCTGGGAAGTGTTCCTGCTGTCCTAGAGCATCATTGCCCCTCCCATGGCCTGTGCCAGAGGAGAGAATGTTAGTCATACACCCTGGAGCCTCACCACTTTGACCCCACAAAAGACTTGCTGTGAGGGAAAAGGCTTCAGGGGCCACCAGTTGTAGCAACCATGGAAAGGAGGTCTGCACTTGACAACACTGCTGGGACTGTATGGCTAGTTCTGCCTACTGTGAGTTGCTGATCCAGGGCAGATATCTGTGGGCAGATCTGAATGACCTCTGCTGGTGGCGTTCGTACTACATGACAGCAAAGTGCATGTGTGATGTGCCCAAAGGCATGTCAAGGGGCATGGAGCATATGAATAGGTAGAGACACTCAGGATCATTTTGAAGCCCTATATTTGGTGGCAGGAGCCAAACTGTTGTTATCTCAACTGTGCTGTCTATAGAGAACAATTCCCAGAAGACCCCTCAACTGGTTTGTTATGAAAGGACCCAGACACAACAATTTGTCCTCACACCTGAAGTTTGCTCTCTGGTGCTTACACAAATGGATGTCTGAGCAGATCCAACATTTCTTCTATGCTCTTTTAAATTATAGAGAATCACAGAAGCATTCTGGTTAGAAAAGACCCTCAGGATCACCAAGTCCAACCAAAACGCCTAATCCACAAGGTTCACCCTAAACCGTATCCCCAAGCACCACATCCAAACAACTTTTAAACACATCCAAAGGATGTGGAAGTTTGGGAAAACCAACTAAAATAAATATTATGCTGTTTCCTAGCAGGTGAGAATGTTGCTTTGCTAGCCAAGTGCCACTCATGTTTGCTTGGCTAATAAATGCTTATTTCACTGTGTGAAATGGCCCCTTGCACATCCTGAGTAACAAAGGATACCCACTGTCAAGTTTCTCTGACATTTTAAGATTTATTTATGGGCAATCTGCACATTAACAAGCTTCATAAGGCTTAAGACTAGCTCTTAAACAAAGAACTGCCAAATCAGCCCTTCTGGATATAACTTGATTAACTGCCAAAGTCTCTCCCTTACTTCTCTTCTGAGGATGCTGTAAAAGACACTAAGTTAACAATAGAAAATTGCAGATTTAATTAACAAGACAATTTTTGGCCATTTCCCCACTTAACAGGGGCTCTTATAAACAGAAAACACGAAATCAGATGTATCATCTCAATCAGCTTTTATTTCTGCATAAGGGCAATATATGCTGGAAAATGCCCTAGAGTCCTACACCTGCTTTAATCTTTGTAGTATTGCCTCTTCAAAGGGTCAGTGGCCACTCTCTGTTGTCAGTGCATTCCAGGTGACTAAGAGCATCTTGAAGATGATCAGTGTCATAGGATCAGATGTTCTTACTGTGCAGGAAAGATGTTAAATTATTACAGTTTGGAAGAAGATGGCATCAGTTGGATCCCAGAGACCCATAGGAACTTCTTGCCCAAGGGACTGACCTTGCTTTGCTGTCTTCTCTGGCAGTCTATCTGATTAGCCAGCATGCAGCTCCTTAGGCATCATACATTTTCCTTAAGAGAGCTCTGCTATGAATAGATGGGAGACTTGGGTGACTTTATGTGTATACTTGGATCAGTTTGATGTGACCACCTCAGTCTCTGATGGCTGAGGAGGTGTCACTGAGGGATAGAGCAGATGCTATAGTTTAGCTTCAGATATAGGCTGAATGGAGGAAAGGTATGGAGCACAGGTGAGGCACGAGGGGCAGAAGACCCTTGAAAGGCAGAAGAATGGATGGGAGCTACTTGCAGAGGCAGAGAGAACAAAATGGACTAATGAAGAGACAGGGAAGTAGAGAGGAGCTGGGGGAGAATGAGGTGTCCTATGAAAGCCATGTGTGGGGTTGTTTTGAGCAAGATGCCCCTGACCCATCCAGATGCAGTGGTGATGGGCAGTATGAGCCAGACTGTGAGTGAGGCCACACTGAGGTAGTGGCAATGGAAAGGTTCTGCGAATTCAGATGTGCTGCTGCTTTCTGGGATGGCAAGAGTGACCCCAGCTGCAGCAACGTCCCCCCAACTTCTGGTGTGCAGACACCAGTTCCTCCTTCCTTCCCTGACTGATGTGGTCCACTTGGGCTATCACGCTCCTCTCCATGGCCATGAGGACTTTTCTGTATGCTGTTGAAAATACATCTGATGTGGCCTGGCATGCTAGAATAATATAACTGGGGTTTTGTGCTCTAAAGCACAGCCTGTTGCTGTTTTACTCAACAGTGCAGAGGTGTTCCTGCATGCAAGATGTACATGCAAGATGTAGCTGAGTATTTAGAGATGGTAGAAGTATTATTTGTCTCGTGGGAGGTAAAAAATGTTCTGGTTGACTTTGAGACATTGATTTGGATATTGCCTACCTCCAGGAAAGCTCTTTTGTAGTACAAGCTGCAAGGTTTATTCCAAAACTCTAGATCATGAGGAAGTGGATAGAGCACTCTTAGCTACCAGCTGATGATGGAGCTGGGGACATGAGATGAGAGGGAGCAGCGTAACTAGCACAGGGTAGCCAGGGAGCTTCCAACCTGAGCCAGGACCCTGCTCCTCAGGGCAATGAGCATGCCAAGCATTTAACGTTGCTTTTGCGGAGAGCTGGCTGCAGCCCTGGACTCCCTAGCAAGGTCAACTGTCTGCTTTTACATAGTATTTCTTGATGAGTCATCCTCCCAAATATAAGGAAGTAAAGCTGGCAAATTGAGGAGACAGGTTAAGGTAAACTTTCCAGGGCCCTGTCCTGCTCCTTCCTAAGCCTGGGACAAACACAGCTATTTGTCTCAGAGCTGCATGGGGGAACTGCTCCTGCTAGAAAATTGCTTCCTGGGCCTTGCTGTTGCCCCATTAAGCAATATGGTAGGCTAGGGAATTGTGGTTGTGTTTTCATTTGGGGACTCAACTAATGCATAATGCCACTACTGTTCCTGTGCTGGTGTTGTTTCCCCTAATAGCATACTGATTGGATAACACTAATGGCCCTCTACTTAGAATAGGATTTGCTGGGATTGGTCAGTTTCTGCTCATAATAAATAGCTTAATGTTTCAGCTGCTATACAGAAATACACTGTGGCTGCCCTCAACAATGTTCTTAGAAGAAGTGTTCAGACTGCCTCTACAAATGAATTATATATATCCTATGAGAATAATATAGAAAAGGGTATACAGTTAAAGCAGTGTGTTTGGAAAGTTAGTGACTTAAAAATGGAAGACCACAGTTCCTTCAAAGCATTTTACAGCATGGGCTTGAAGTGTAAATGGAGCAAAAGAGACATTCCTATGCCTCCATTATAGGCCAGGAAGAGAATAATTTATTTACCTATTTTGTTAATTTGCTCCTCAGAACAATTAGTCTGATAACACGAAGTTTCTTAACCAACTTGCAAAGCCCATTAATGATACATTTCGCTCACAAGATGTGTTTAGAAATTAGTTTTACATCAAGGTGTAACTGTGCAGTTATGTACAGCAAGGTAACAAACCCAAAATCTCAGTAGCACTGGAATTTACCTAAGCTCCGAAGGACTCTACCAAGGCACAGCACAAAATTCAATACACAGAGTTAAAAAAGATTAATATTCAATTCACTGAAACATTTATTAAAATGCTTTACGATTTTATCCTCTGCTATTCAGAATAAGGCAAATGGTTTAACATGACCATTGTTGCTGGGTTTTTTTCTGTTTTTTCCCATAGCTTTCACTTGACGTTGCTGTGAAGCAAATATCTAGTAGCATTTTGGTTGTCAGCGACAACTGGCAGGCTTCTAATCCTGTACTTTGCTGGCCTGACATTTCCTTTGACAAAGCTACAATCAGCTCTAGACAATGAAGTCTGCTGCAGTTTAATTTTGCTCTAATAGCCTGTCCATCCTGCAAGCCTGCCTGGCAGAAGGTCTCTGTAGAAGGCACTAATCAATTCTCCAGCGCAGATAACCTGACACTCAGTTGGGACACCTGAGTGCTGTGTGTTGGAAATCAGAAGGCTGAAGGGTTGGTGGGGGTCAGGTGATTAGTGGGTGAGATGACTATTGTTTGGTCCAAGATTTGCTGGTCCTATTCTTACAGGTCCCTCCATGGTGAAGCTTAAGATGTGGACAGGAAAACTGATCTCATGATACATACAAATGATAACTCCCAGTGAAGCTAAAGCTTTCATATGGAGAAGTCCATTTAGGAACTTTTCTGAAGTTACTGTGCTAGATGAGCCCATTCCTGTAACCAAAAGCATAGCAACTGTTTTATGGAACCTTGCAAACTAAAACTGCTACCCCTGTAGCAACAAATTCATCCTGAGCTAGAGAAAGCTGCAATGACTGCAACCATAGAAGTGTCTGGTAGGGACTCTATCGGCAATTAAATAATCGGTGAACTTCAACACACTGTAAAGACAATGTCAAGATTTCCCAGTCTTACATTTATAAGTCTTTGGTTCAACTGTAATATGACCTTTTATTCCAACAGGAAAAAAAAGGAAAGAAAAAAAATCAGCCTAATGGACTTTCATGCAGCTGTGACCTGTTAAATTATACAGACAAGACTGTATAGTATAACCCTTGCAATGTAGTAGCCTTTTGCAGACATATCAAAAGTCTATATTAAACGTCATGATCATAACTCTTTTAGTTGAAAATCCTGGAATTATTGGACCAGATTATATGCATTTTATTTAAGAAATGTAGCCACAGAAAGAGTGGATTTTTGAACGGGAAGTCTGATGGAGTGAAAGAGTGAATAAATAATTTTTTTTGTATGTTGTTTGGTGTTTAGTTTTGTCTGCCTTTAAAAAAAAATTAATTATTTTATTTTATTTTAATTTAGTTTTATTTTATTTTTAGAGGGGATTAGACCACAACATATGTTACCAGAATAGCTCAATACAGAGCTACAGCCTTTGACTTCCCTTTGTCTACCTGGTTCTGGAAACTATTTCAGGTTGCTCTGTCAGAAGACATTTAGTGCTTATAGAGGTGCTTCTTGTGGTAATTAGCAGTGTTTTGAACCGAGTCACTTCTAAGTAAGATGCATGCAGTGTGATACTGTGCCTGTTGCATGGATTAGATGTCTGATGTCATCAATCCAGGCTCCTGCCTGATGCTCAGGATCGCATCTGAGAGAGGCTGCTTGGTTTACAGAAGATTGGTGAGAACTATCATAGGAATCATAGAATTGTTTTGATTGGAAAAGACCTTTGAGACTGACTACAACCATCATCTAATTCTATCAAGTCTTGTGCTAAACCATGGCCTTAGGACCACATCTTTGAGTCTTTCAAACACCTCCAGAGATGGTGATTCAACCAACTCCACAGGGAGCTTGAAGGAGTTTCTTCCAATATTCAATTTAAACTTCCCCTGGTGCAACTCAAGGCCATTTCCTCTTGTTCTCTCACCTGGTATCAGGGAGAAGAGACCAACACCCACCTCTCTATAACCTTTTTTCAGGCAGATGCAGAGAGCAATAAAGTCTCCATTCAGCCTCTTTTTCTCCAGACAGTTCCTTCAATTGCTTCTCATAAGACCTCTTCTCCAGATCCTTCATAAGCTCTGTTTGCCTTCTCTGGACCCATTCCTCAATGTCTTTCTTGTAGTGAGGGCTCCAAAACTGAACAGAATACATGAAATGTGACCTCACCAGCCCTGAGTACAGGGGAACAACCATTTATGTGCTCCTTCTTGTTGCAGGAACATTACTAGTAAGCAGTTCAAAGGCATTTGAATTCAAGAAGTTGGATACCAACACTAGTAGGAAATTACATGCTTTAATGCCTTGATTGTAACTCACTGCCCACTTGTTATTTACATGTCTCCAACTGAGCAGTGCTTTACAAGCCTTTGGACATCAAGAAGTATCTGGCTGAACTGTCCCATGTTTGAAAGTTGCAAGCAATGGTATGGAAGGGCATGGCTCACTCCTAGTGTCATGACAGATGCCTTCTCCCTGTGCTTGCATTTAAAATAGGTTTTTTAATTTTTTTTTTTTTTTAGTGCTGTGATCTTTCTGTACAATTCACTAAAACTTATAAGTTTGGTTTGTTTTTTTTCCATTTCCCCACAACGGCTTATGATCAGAGATATTACTACTGCTATCTTAATTTTCAGTTATAAAAACAATGGCAACCTCAGTCTGCTGTAATATGGAATGGACAGGAAATACTTCTGGCATGAAGATGTAGGGAAGGAAGGAAGAGTAGAGCCTGTGGGGTTTTTTTAAATGGAGAACATTGTGGCAACCTGAAGCATGCAACTGTGATGCAGGGCAGATGATGTCTGTGCATATTCAGTATGGAGCTGTAATAACTTCATTTGTCATCTATAAGAGATATTTTAAAAAGCCTTTCTGAAGTCTGTAACAGAGTCCCATACAGATATGAGGTAGGTTTTACCTGTTGTGGGAAAATAACTGAAACTTGGTGATGAGAACTGTAGAAACATTCAAGTGAGTTACAGTTGAGGTATAGCAAAACACATTTCATGCTAATCTTTATTTAGCCTCATGTGTTTGACAAGTAGAACATCTGTGTTTAGATAATGCAGGCCTGTGATAGACTTACAGGCACCCTATCGAACATGCTTGAGATTCCTGCCCTGGGAAAGATCAAAGCACAGTGGTTAACTACGCCTGAATGAAGCCCTGATACACAGGCAAAAAGAGAAGGTTTGGTGATCTTTTCGTGTGAATTCTGTGGTGCCTGTATCCCTGTTTCTGTCCCTCTACCTGGGTGCTTTTTCAGGAATTCCCTAGTTGGAGAGGTAATGAAAATAATTTTACTCTTTGCATTTAATTTGGCTTTGTGGTTGCTCCTGACTCCTACCTAGCTCACACACCTGTGAAATTAAATCCTGGCATTTAACATGGTCTGTAGTCTGATTAAAAAATGTCTGATTCACTGTTAATATACTTGGTGATAATGTTAAAAAATAGATTTGTGCAGGGTCCTGCATCTGGGGAAGAATAACAACAGGCACCCATACATGTTAGGTGCTGCCATGCTGGAAAGCAGCTCTATGGAGAAAGACCTTGGAGTCCTAGAGGCAGAAAGTTCCCCATGGGACAGCACTGTACCCTTGTGGCCAAGAGGGCCAATGGTATCCAGCAGATCTAGAGAGTTCTTCTTCCCCTCTAGTCTGCCCTAGTGAGACCACACTTGGAAAACCGTGTCCAGTTATCAGCTTCCCAGTTCAACAGATGGGGACCTGCTGGAGAGAGTGCCTGTATCAGGAATAGTGTGGTCAGCAGGGTTGGAGATGTCATTCTGCCCCTGTACTGGCACTGGTGAGGCCTCACCTCAAGCACTGTGTGCAGCTCTGGGCCCCTCACTGCAAAAGAGATATTGAGGTGCTGGGTCAGGTCTAGAGGAGAGCAATGAGACTGGGGAAAGGACTGGAGGGAAAGACTGATGAGGAGAGCCTGAGGGAACTGGGGCTGGTTAACCTGGAGAAGAGGAAACACAGGGGGGACCTTATCCCACTCTACAACTACCTGATGGGAAGGTGTAGTAAGGTGAGGGTCAGGTTCTTCTCTCAGGTAACTTGTGACAGGACGAGAGGGCATGGCCTGAATATGCACCAGGGGAGGTTTAAGTGGGATGTTAGGAAGCACTTCCTGATGGGAAGGGGAATTAGACCCTGGAATGGACTGTGCAGGGAGGTGGTGGAGTCAACATTCCTGGAGGTGTTTAAGGCAAGACTGGATGTTGCACTCAGTGGCATGTTCTGGTAGATGTAGCAATGTTAGGTCATAGGCTGGACTTGATGATCTCAGAGGTCTACTCCAGCCTCAACAGTTCTGTGCTTGTCTCCCATCTGCCAAATCCCGTTTGGAGTTTGTTGAAGAAGTGAGGTGACAAGGGTAAAACCAGTTTGTTTCTTCTGCTTGAATACAGCATGCACTGCAGGACCTAACATGACATTGCACTTCGGCTGGTTGCAGCAGACCTGAAGGAGTGTACATGCTGGGGTACTCCTTGCCTCCATGGTCAAAACTCAACCTCAGCGCAGGCAAGGTGGCCTGGGCTAAGTCCGGTCACTGAGATTGTCACAGCACCTTGCAGTGGGAACTGAGTGGATATAAACATCTCACTGACCGTTTTGAGATAACTGCATCTCTGATCAAGCCTGTCTAATGCTATTACCACAGCAAAAAATCCAGTAGGTCTTGTTTATTATGTGAAATGATATAAAGGCACACATGTCTTCTGGAGGTCCCTTCCAACCCACTGCATTCTGTGATTCTATCTGTGGCTTCCTAAGGCGTAGGAAGCCCAAATTTGTTGGAAATGCTAAATAATTACATTCTGCTAGTCAAGAAACACGTGCACATTGGCATACTCCTGCCTTTCTTCCTGGTGATTCCCAGGAAATATCCATTAAAGGGATTACTACTTCAGTCATACAACCACAGTACAAGATCTGTGTCTTGACAAACCTAACAGCTAATTCATAATGCTACTCAGTTGTTTCTGGCTGAGATTTAGCTGCCCTAACTTAGGCACTCAGATGGCCTCCTTATGCTGGTCCTCTGCATTTCTCTGCTGTGTGCCCTACGATCAACAGCAACACCTCCACATATTCACAGGGCCTGTCCCAGTTCCACATCCTTCTAACACAACTCCCTTCAGTTTTGTCAGGGTCTAGGTAACCTGCAATGCCTGCAAAGTGATGTTACACACAGCTGATGACAGTGTATGCCAGAAAAACCTGCTTTTCATCCAAACTAAAGATACTGCCTCTGCAGAAAAACTGGGAGGTGATGAATTCTCAGAGGTGACAGGCAGCCTAGATTGTGTCATAGAACCACAAAATTGTCAGGGTTGGAAGGGACCTCAAGGATCATTTAGTTCCCAACACTTTACATGTCAAACAGATTTAAGTCCTCTTTTTGTTTTAATATGCCAATACTTTGAACTCCAGAATTTAAAATATTTGAACTATACCTTTGCAGCAAAATACAGCAGCCAAAACTTTCTGTTTGCAAATGTCAGTTTTTGGATTAATAGAGGCAAAAGTAGTTAATGCTTGTTTACATTGCTTACAGATGAATGCTTACACAACTGCCTTTTTTTTTTACTTAAGAAAGTTATTCTTGTAAAAGTATATTGATTTTGTATACTGTTTATTTTTTCCCCAACTCTGTTGATTTCCCATAGTTTTTCCAAAAGAATCGACTAGAGATGCAGCTAATGTGGAAGAGGAGAGTAAAGTTATGTTGGCTATTACAGAAACTTGATTTCAAGTGGAAAGGTTTTATATTTTGTAAGGCATGATTGAATTTCTGGTGACTCATTTTCAGCCTGAAATTTTTTTAACCAGACTGATGTGAAGTCTGACTGGATGCCTTTGGTCTTTGTTTCTGTAGGATAAAACAGCACCTCAAACAAATGGGATATGAGTCATCTGAAGCCATTGTGTTGTGCCACCCATTGTTGGTTTCGCTGCATTATACCAAGCTAAAGCCTTGCTATAAGGGCAAAGCTCAATTAAAAATTAATTTCCTACTTTAGTAGGGAAAATGTAGGTTTGGGAGGGAGATTTAATTTTTACTAATTTTTTTTTTCCCCATGGAGGTCCTGTTAATCTAACTCAAATTATTTCTATAAAATGAGCATTAAGAGAAGCTGTTTCCTGCAAGCTAGTTAGTCTGGTGTACAGTGTACACAAAGGGACAACACATATAAACCTGAAAGACCTAAGTGAAGAGCACATTCCTGCTAATCTTGAATTTTCCTGCTAATGAAGGACTGGGAAATTCCTACACATCTAATTTTTCAACCTACATGCCTGCTTACCCATTGTAATCCCAGCAATCTAACAAATAATGAAAACAGGGAGTGTTTGTGTTCTGTTCCCAGTCATGCCTCAACTTAAAGAATGACAGAATCATTGAGACTGGAAAAGATCTCTGAGATCATGAAGCCCAGCCTATGGCCACGACATCACCTAAACCACGCCACCAAGTGCCTCCCTCTCTCACAATAGTGACTGTAGCCTGCAACATCTTTCTTGACACAGGCTGCATGCCCCACCCATCCTGAAGATCTGAGGTCTTGCCATACCTCCTTGCTCAGCTCCTGATCCTCTTGGGTCCCTTGGGCCGATCTGGAAGGGTCTACGTTTCCACATGAAAAATGAGAAATCTCAAGCACCTCCCTGGCATGTGTCCAGTTCTGGGCCCCTCAATTTAAGAAGATGCTTGAAGGTGTCCAGGGAAGGGTAGTAAGGCTGGTGAGGGGGCTGGAGCACAGCCCTGTGAGGAGCAGCTGAGTGAGCTGGGGTTGTTCAGCCTGGAGAAGAGAAGCCTCAGGGTAGACCTTATTCCTCTCTACAACTACCTGAAAGGAGGTTGCAACCAGATGGGGGTTGGTCTCTTTTCTCATGTAACTTGTGACAGAATGAGGTGACACAGTCTCAAGCTGTGCCAGGAAAGGTTTAGTCTGGATGTTATGAAGAAGTTCTGTACAGACAGGGTCACTGGCCACTGGAATGGGCTGCCCTGGGAGGCGGAGGAGTCCCCATCCCCAGAAGCATTTAAAAAGAGACTGGATGTGGCACTTGGTGCCACAGTTTAGTTGATTAGATGGTGTTGGGTGATAGGTTGGACTTGATGATCTGGAAGGTGTTTTCCAGTCTGACTGATTCTGTGCTTCTGTGACCTTGTCACTTGGCCTTCAGTAAGCTGCCCTCAACCTGCTGCTGGCAGTAGCTAGATACAGATGACCTCACCAGAGATGGAGGCCCTTGGCGATATTGTAGCATCGCTTATTCCACACTAGCTGCGTTTGCATATAATGAATTTGCTACCTATTATCCTGAACACATTGTTTTTTGTGTTGAACGACCCTATCATCTTCTGGAAGCTGACACAGACTAAGTGACAAGTTGTGCTTCCAAGAGGATTTAAAACTAAGACTCTGAGAAATAAAAGAAGTTTTCACATGAGTAAGTGGTTGGTTAAAAATAAGAAAAAGAGTTGGAATAGGCGGTCAGTTTTCACAGTAGGTTATTATTGCAGATCCACTGGTGCCTTTGTTTTCCTAGGTACTCACAGTGATCTGGGAAAAAGTGTAAGTACTGAGGTGGCAAATGCCTCTGGAGGCATTATACAGATAAGTTGTTACACAGAGAGGGGCTAAATGTGAGGAATTCCAGAAGATCATTGTGACTTTGAATGACTGAGTGGTAAAAAAGGCAGATGAAATTCAATATAGATACACACAGGAAAAATAGCTGTGAATTTACATACATAGTGGTGGGCCACAAAACGGAACACGATTTTGGCCTTAAAATGACCCTAGAAAAATAGTAGCTTAGGTATTAGAATCAGTCAAAAGCCTTTTGAGCCTTTTAAATGTTAGGGGTGATTAGAAAAGGAACAGAAGAAAATGGCTACTCCACTGTCAGTGATGATGTGCTTTTGTCTGAAACTTTGTGTTATGTTTCTGTTCTTTCATTTCAAAATGGATTAGTATATTATGGGAAATTTGTAGAAAATGGCCATAAAAATTATCAAAATACAGAATATATTCTGTACAAAGTATGATCAAACTGACAGGCTGGAGAGCTGGGCAAAGGCTAATCACATGAAGTTCAGCAAGGACAAGTACAAGGTCCTGCATGTGGAGAGGAATAACAACAGGTGCCAGTATAGGCGGGGGGCTGCCCCGCTGGAAAGCAGTTCTGTGGAGAAAGTCCTTTGAGTCCTGGTGGACAGCAAGTGCTACATGGGACAGCAATGTGCCCTTGTGGTCAAGAGAGCCAATGGCATCCTTGGGTGCAGCAAAAAAAGTGTGTCCAGCAGGTCTAGGGAAGTTCTTCTCCCCCTCTATTTATTCTGCACTGGTGAGACCACATCTGGGATACTCTGTCAAATTTTGGGCTCCCTGCTGAAAAGGATCCAATGGAGAGCCACAATGATGATATGGGGACTCGAGCATCTCCCCTACGAAGAGAAGCTGAGAGCCCTGGGGTTGTTTAGTCTGGAGAAGACTTGAGAGGGGATCTGATCAATGTCTGTAAGTATCTGAGGGGTGGGTGTCAAGTGGAGGGGGCCAATCTCTTTTCAGTGGCCAATCCCTTTTCAGTAATAAGACAAGGAGCAATGGATACAAAGTTTAATATAGAAGGCTTCACCTCAACATGAGGAGAAACTTCTTTACAGTGAGGATGACAGAGCACAGGAACAAGCTGCCCAGAGAGCTTGTGGAATCTCCGTCTCCGGAGACTTCCAAAACAGGCCTGGATGCATTCCTGTGCATACTCTAGGGGATCCTGCTTTGGCAAGGGGGTTGGATTTGATGATCTCTCAACTTCCCTTCCAAAGTCTAACGTTCTGTGATTTCTGAAATCACCAGCATTGCAGAAACATTTCTTCAGTGTCTGTTTCAGCACAAAAATGAAAGGCACTGCAAGTAACTAATTGGTGGTAGGTTCAATTTAAAAAAAAGAGTTCTAGATTTTGATTCTTCCAACATAATGACACAGCAGATGCCTGGCCAACCTGGAACTTCATGGAGTTCAAACAGTAGCTGGACAAAACTCATGGAAGAACCAATGACAACTACAAATTATTTTCATTCTCTCTGGGTCAGCAAGTCCTTATTCCTCAAACTGCTGGAGGACTGGAAAGTGTTTGAATAGTTAAATTACCTGCTTTTGCTCTTCTTTAGGTGTTGGTAATTAGCAGTTACAGGGTTCAGATTGCTATGGTCCAATGTTCTGACAAGTAGAGCCGTTATGACATTAGCTTTTTGCAAATGATGGCTCTGAAAGACACAGACAGAAATGACCTGCTCCACTGAGGTGCTGTCCCAGGTTGGGAACTATAAGGTTAAAAAGAGTCCTCTAGGGACTGGAAGATTGTTATTCAATCCCATAATTCTGCTATCTCTTCATAAACTCACAGCAAGGCAGCTTGCTCTCCTTTCCTCCCCCTCCAGCCTTGCACCAGGCGGGAGCTTNGTAGATTTAGTTTTGGGTTGGGTGGAAAATTCAGGGGGTTCACTAATGGTTTATGTATCTGCTTTCTAATTTCTGTCTGTAACACTCTCTCCAAATACAATTCTGTTTTTTCTCCAATTCTTTTGAGAGCTTTACTCTGTCGGCTCTTTAAACCCATGACAGGTGCATGGCAATCCACCAAAACTGGTCACCTAACTTAGACAAATGGCTTCTTCTGAGGAATCAGTAGAGGCTCTTTGGACATCCAGTGTAGGAGATATTTATTTTGAATTAAAATGGGAAGATACCACCCATCTTTCAGTGAAATAACCTCACATGTAAAAGTAAAAAATAAAAAAGTAAAAGAGAGCAAGCTACCACAAAATTTCTCTTTTAACTAGAATGAGTTTTTGTTCTTTTTCTAAGTTACATGAAAAATATATTTTTAGTCATGGCAGTAACCTTTTTTTTTTAGCATGATAGAAGTCTCCACTTAACCTGCTTGTGCAGAGAACGAGGTGTTTAGTGGATATTAGGCCATTTACCATTACAAGTTCCATGAAGAAGAACTAAAAACCCCAACACTTAGATGTTTAAATGAAGAGCAAAATGTGTGGACTGATGAATGTTCATAGTGCACCATGGATCACAGAGCAACAAGTTATTTTATATAGTTTCTGTTTAAGATGCTTGCAAGCTTTGCTTGAATGCCTTTGAGGTCTGAGTCATGTACAAAGCAAATGAAAATTAGTTACTAGATTAAAGATTATGACAGAATGTGCTTCTAGCCTAATTCTACACAGCCTTGTAAGTAGTGAAAGGAACCTGAAAACGTAGTGAAAGGAACCTGAAAACGTAGTGAAAGGAACCTGAAAACAAGAGCAAAGGCCAGAAAAATCTTCAAGAGCTAAGCCAACCTGTCACTAAACTACTATCAGAAAATATCCTATCAGCATTAGAGTTGAAGCTTCCAGAAGTGGGTAGACATAGATTGGATGTTAGGGAAAGTTCTTCACCATGAGGGTGGTGAGACACTGGAACAAGCTGCCCAGGGAGGTGGCAGAGGCCCCATCCCTGGAAGTTTCTAAGGCCAGGCTGGATGTGGCTCTGAGCAACCTGATGTAGTGTGAGGTGTCCCTGCCCATGGCAGGAACTGGATAATCTTTGAGGTCATTTCCAACCATAACAATTCTGTGATTCTGTGAGATCATCTGGTCCAACCCAAAGGTCAAGTGGAGTCATCTAGTGCCTGGTCCTGGTTGCCCACAGCTGTGTCTAATCAGATACGGAACCTCCTGAAGGTTGATGGCTCCACAACATCTCTCATTAACCTCTCTGACCACATTCCCATTAAAAAGCATTTTCTTGTGTTCAGAACACCACAAGATTGCAGCTTGTGGTGCTGTGTCACGGGTTTCTCTGTTTTGTGTGTGTTTTGCTGCAGTGCATTTGTTTTGTATCCAATTGCGCAGGTGTTTCAAATATAAATACTTATAACTGAGCTATATTTAGCTTTCACGTGCTTCCTTCTGAATTAAGTCAGCAGGTAAATGCTCTGCTGGT
This sequence comes from Eubucco bourcierii, assembly GCA_013396675.1. Lineage (NCBI taxonomy): Eukaryota > Metazoa > Chordata > Aves > Piciformes > Ramphastidae > Eubucco > Eubucco bourcierii. The sequence goes on along the minus strand of VWZE01023103.1, from coordinate 5,887 downwards.
AGACTGCACAGGGAGCAGGCAGTCTGGAGAAAAGGGTCTCCAAGTTTTGATGCCGGATAGAAAGCTCATCACCTAAATCACTTCTCTTGAGTCATTAATTTGCCAGGGGATTGATTTATATATGTATATGTTATACACAGTGTGAAGCATCTTTGTCCTAGAAAAGCGTCAAGTTTGCAAATCACACTTGACTTTGCTTTTCTTTCCTGCTGAAAGCAATGCACAGAGAAGTGATGACTGTGTTAGGAGTAGTGACACAAACACCCTGCTCATTTGGTTTCCTCGTGTTCACAAGAGAAGGCCACACGTGTAATTGCACCCACAGCAAAGTAAAGGCAGTACTGCCTGGCATAATAATGAGCTCACATTATGTCATATGATTTCCCTGAGTGTAGAAGTCTGTTGTAACTTTCGATGTGCAGTGTACATTCACAGTGATAGAAAAGCGCCGTCTTGTGAACTTGACATTTTTAACCACTCACAGGCACACACACACGCAGACCTTGAGAAACTCAGCTGTGAGATGCTGGTTCTGCTTCTGACACTGCCAGCTTAGTATAGGCATGTATTTGGTCAGGTCAGTTCCTCAGAATGCCAAGACAAATTCAAGCAGGAAAATGTCTCAGAAGTAAGATATAACTGTTTATTCCAGTGACTGTGTCTCATCATTTTCTCAGCTGCCTTTCTGAATTCCCACAGCCTTGGGACAACATCATGCTTTTCTATGCACAGAATTATAGAATCACAGGGAAGGGACCCTGAAAGATCTTCCGGTCCAACTGCACTGCCAGAGCATGATCACCTATACCACATCATCCAGGAATGCATCCAGGCAAGTCATGAGTATCTCCAGAGAAGGAGACTCCGCAGCTCGCCCTGGGCAGCCTGTTCCTGTGTTCCTTCAACCTCACAGTGAAAGTTTTCCCTTGTGATTACATGGAACTTCCTATGCCTCAACTTCCACCCATTACCCCCTGTCCTGTCATTGGGCATCACCGAGCAGAGCCTGGCTCCATCCTCTTGGCACTCACCATTTACATATTTATAAACACTCATGAGGTCATCTCTTAGTCTCTTCCTCTCCAAGCTAAAGAGCCCCTGCTCCCTCAGTCTCTCCTGGTAAGGAAGATATTCCACTCCTTTCATCATTTTTGTGGCCCTGCACTGGACTCTTTCAAACAGTTCCCTGAGGTCCTTCTTGAACTGAGAGGCCCAGAACTAGACACAATATTTGAAATGTCAGTCATTATACACTGGCAAAATTTAGAGCATGCAGCTATATTTTACTTTAGACACACAAATTTCCCTTCATTTCAGAAGTGTGATATCAAATTTACCATCTACCAAGAAAGTGTTGACAGATTTACTGCTTTTTGGTTTGAAGGTTATGAGGAAATGAAGTGGGTTTAGTGCCTCATTTATTTCTCAGAGCTGTAAATACCCTATTCTCGAATATTCTCATGCAAATACAAAAAATAATTTTAATCTGTTGCTGAATTTGAAAGGCTGATGCATACTTGCTGAAGGGTATGAGAGATCTTTTCCTGTTTGTGGTGTCATGAAGTGGAGAGCACATAAAATTCAAACAGGTGAAAGTAAACTGGAAGTACTATATAGTACAAATACCTGGGGCATTCTATACCTTTCTTCTGGTATGTGGATAAACAAGCAAACCTTCAGGTTTAACAGGCACCAACAATGAACACAGTGCAAACTGAATATTTTAACAAAATCCTGGATTTTGTTAATGAGGACAGGAATGATCCAGCATTTCTAAAATGTTTTATAGAGCTTGGAAAACTTGCTTTTATCATCTTTGGTCACATAGAGAAAGTTCAGTGCAAGTTCCCTGAAAGCAGATAAGGTGTGCAAGGCAGAAGGAAAGAATACACTCTCCCTCATTGGGCTAGGTTGGGTTTGGAAGTACAGGTGATTGCTCCTTATGTAGAATCATAGAATGGTAAGGTTGGAAGGGACCTCAAGGATCATCTAGTTCCAACCCCCTGCCATAGGCAGGGACACCTCCCACTAGCACAGGTTACTCAAGGCCTCATCCAATCTGGCCTTGAACACATCCAGGGAGGGAGCAGCCACAACCTCCCTGGGCAACCTGTTCCAGTGCCTCACCACCCTCACTGTAAAGAACTTCCTCCTAACATCCAGTCTAAATCTCCCCTCTGCCAGTTTAAACCCATTGCCTCTTGTCCTGTCGTTGCAGGACCTTGTAAATAATCCTTGTTTTTCCAGTTTGGTGACCAGGATGTCATGTGGGACAGAGTCAAATGCCTTACTCAGGTCCAGGTAGATGACATCAGCTGCCCTTCCTTTGTCCACTGTCGCTGTGACTTCATCATAAAAAGCCACCAAATGTGTCAGGCAAGATCTACCCTTGGTAAAGCCATTGCTGGTTCCCACCAATCACCTCTGCTTTGTTTTCCATTTGCCTTAGCAGGACTTTCAGCAGGATCTGCTCCATGATCTTGCCAGGCACAGAGGTGAGGCTTATGTAAAGCCTTGATTTCGCCAAAGGAAGTGAGTAAGATTGTAAGAGTCACGGATAAGACTGTAAGAGGCGTGAGCAAGAGTTGAACCCTCAGTTCCTGAAGTTTTGTGAGATGCTGTTGACTGAAATGTCCCTGTGATTTGTCAGTGACATGGACAGAGGAATGGAGTGCACCCTCAGCAAGTTTGCAGATGACACCAAGCTGTGTGGCACAGTTGACTTGCTAGAGGGCAGGGATGC
>VWZE01023099.1:3062-25977 GCA_013396675.1 Eubucco bourcierii | reverse complement strand
GGGGGGGGGGGGGGGAAACCAACCAAACCCAGGATAATAACAAGGAGAAAAAACCCAACATAACAAAACAAAGGAAAAACAATCAGTTTCACACCACAGAAAATCAAAAATAAAAGGACAAAAGGGGTCTGTAGTCCCAGGGCAAGGTATAATGCTATTAAACTGAAAAAGAGCAAATCTAGATTAGCTACTGTGAGAGTGGTCAGGCACTGGTACAGATTACCTGGAAAAGCTGTGGATGCTCCATCCCTAGCAGTGTTCCAGGTCACGCTGAATTAGGCTTTGAACAAGCCAATCTAGCGGAAGGTTATCCCCACCCATGACAGAAAGGTTCCTGTCCCTCAAAGGTCTGTACTGGGACCAGTGCTGTTAACTACCTTCAACAATAATATCAACAGTGAGACTGAGTGCACCCTCAGCAAATTTGCATATGATACCAAGCTGAGTAGTGTAGTTCACAAGTCTGAAGGATGGGATGTCATCCAGAGGGACCTGACATGCTGGAAATGTGAGCTGAGGAGAATCTCAGGAGGTTCAATGTGGCAAAGTGTAAGGTCCTGCGCTTAGGAGGGAGCAATCCTAGATATCAATACAGGCTTGTACAATACAATACAATGGGTGGTGAATGGCTGGAGAGCAGCCCTGAGGAAAGGGACCTTGGAGTCTGGGTTGATGAAAAGCTCAACATGAGTCTGCAGTGTGCACATGCAGCCCAGACAGCAACCGAGTCCTAGGCTGCATCAAGAGAAGCATGGTCAGCAGGGCAAGGGAGGTGATTCTGCCACTTCACTCTGCTCTCGTCAGACCCCACCTGGAGTACTGTGTGCAGTTCTGGAACCCTCAGCACAGGAAGGACATGGAAGTGTTGGAGCAGGTCCAGAGGAGGGCCACAAAGATGATCAGAGGGCTGGAGCAGCTCTCCTATGAGGACAGGCTGAGAGAGTTGGGGCTCTGCAGCTTGGAGAAGAGAAGGCTTCGAGGGGACCTGATAGTAGCCTTCCAGTATCTGAAGGGGGTCTACAGGAAGGCTGGGGAGGGACTATTTACAAGGTCCTGCAATGACAGGACAAGGGGCAATGGGCTTAAACTGGCAGAGGGGAGATTTAGACTAGATGTTAGGAGGAAGTTCTTTACAGTAAGGGTGGTGAGGCACTGGAACAGGTTGCCCAGGGAGGTTGTGGATGTTCCCTCCCTGGATGTGTTCAAGGCCAGATTGGATGAGGCCTTGAGTAACCTGTACTAGTGGGAGATGTCCCTGCCTATGGCAGGGGATTGGAACTAGATGATCCTTGAGGTCCGTTCCAACCTTACAATTCTATGATTCTAGGCTAGGGGGAGGATGAAATTAAGAGCAGCCCTGTAGAAAAAGACTTGAGAGTTCTTGTGGATAAAATTCTGGATGTGAGCCAACAATGTGCACTTGCAGCCCAGAAGACCAATCACATCCTTGGCTGCATCTAAAGTGTGGTCAGCAGATCAAAAGAGATGACTCTACCACTTTGCTCTGGTAAGACCTCACCTGGAGTACTGCATTCAACTCTGGTGCCCTCAACATAAGAACAACATGGACCTGATGGAGTAGGTCCAGCGGATGGCCACAAAAATGATCAGGGGGCTGGAACGCCTCTCATATAAGGACAGGTTGAGTGAGGTGGGGTTGTTCAGCATGGAGAACAGAAGGCTCTGCAGAGACCCTAACAGCAGCTGTCCAGCACCTGAAGGAGACCTACAAGAAGGTTGTGGAGGGACTATTTACAAAGACCTGTGGTGACAGGACAAGGGGCAATAGTTTTAGAGAAGAGTAGATTTATATTGGGTGCTAGGAACAAGTGCTTTACCATGAGGGTGGGGGAACACTGGAACAGGTTTTCCAGAGAGATAGTTGAGGACTCATCCCTGGAGATATTCAAGTTGAGGCTCAACAAGGCTCTGGACAACCTGATTGAGTGGAAGATGTCCCTGCTCACTGCAGGGGTAGGGTTTGACTAGATGTTTGGAGGTCCCTTCCAACTCAAAACGTTCTATGATTCTATACATTTATTACTTTCCATTAGTCACAAAGCCACGCCAATTAAATAAACAAACAAATAAATAAATAAATGAAAGCTTTACTCTATCAGTTAGCTACTATATCTGGCCCAAGAAGCAAAATGAAAACACAAAAAGTAGAGGTGCAACATCAGGGAGTTGATCATAATAACCTTAAATAAGAGTTATCATAATCACTTTAAATACTCTTTATCTGTTTAATTTTGGGTTTGTTTGTTTGTGGGTGTTTTGGGTTTTTTTCCTTTTTTTTTTTCCCCCCTAATTCCTCTCCAAGGAACGTGTATGCCTTTTACAGAAAAACAGGAGCACATGACAGACTTACTCCTCTCTTCCTTTTCTTTAACTGTATCCAGCCAACTGCTGAACACCCTGGGATTCAGCCAGCCTTAGTGGAATATGAAGTTCTCATTTTCACTATATTCCATTACTGACATCAAAATACAAGAAATCACATTAATAACTAAAATTTACATTATGAATAAATGAAGCAAATTACATGGCATAAAATTAAGCAAAGGAAAATAAAGGCTATCACCTAAGCAATGAGTTCTATTGACCTCCACTTCGAACCTATAGGGAAGCACAGGAAGGACATGGAAGTGTTGGAGCGGGTCCAGAGGAGGGCCACAAAGATGATCAGAGGGCTGGAGTAGCTCTGCTATGAGGACAGGCTGAGAGAGTTGGGGATCTTCAGCCTGGAGAAGAGAAGGCTTCCAGGAGACCTGATAGTAGCCTTCCAGTATCTGAAGGGGGCCTACAGGAAGGCTGGGGAGGGATTATTTACAAGGTCTTGCAATGACAGGACAAGGGGCAATGGGTTTAAACTGGCAGAGGGGAGATTTAGACTGGATGTTAGGAGGAAGTTCTTTACAGTGAGGGTGGAGAGACACTGGAACAGGTTGCCCAAGGAGGTTGTGGCTTCTCCTTCCCTGGAGGTGTTCAAGGCCAGATTGGATGAGGCCACGAGTAACCTGTACTAGTGGGAGGTGTCCCTGCCTATTGTAGGGGGTTGGAACTAGATGATCCTTGAGGTTCCTTCCAACCTTACCATTCTACAATTCTATGCTTCTTGCTACCACAAGTATCTTCACTTTGAAATAAACTAATTTTAGCACATGTAAACCAGATGCTTGCAGTCTAAATACTTTAGAGGAGTTACATCAGAGAGTCAAACAATTCTATGTGTGGGAGCAGGAACATGATTGGTAAGAGCATGACTGAGATCTGGCTAACAAAAGTTTTCCTTCTATGGGCAAACAAATTAAAGGCACACCAAACTACTGGTCATTAATTCACATGTCTTTCACTGGCACTGAACTCATGCTTTCTATTATATTTGGGTTCGGTTTTCATTTAATTCCTCAAAATGTTATAGATATTTTTATCTAGCAAGTATATTTAATAAAGTTTTATTAGAGAAAATACAGATACAATTTAAATTGCCTCAATATGCTTATACTTATTATACTTAATATGCTATAGCTAGTGGTTCTGCAGAGAGAGAAAGGTAAACTAGAGCAACCAAACTTTCCCTCTGGTTTTAAAAGCCCAGTTGTTTAAGGTTAGCAATCAACGCAGTTTAAGCTTTTTTTTTAAAAGGGAGTAGGTTTTTCACGTTAATCATCACCCATTTTAACAATCTTGACATTAAAAAAAAAAAAAAAACCAACTTGGCAAAGTTAGTATCTGAGCACTTTTTAAAATCCAGTCTTTAAGAGCAGTGATCCAGTTATAGGATTTTCTCATTTTATCCAGAAGCTTTTAAATCCTGTGGCCAGATTAACATCCATATATTTGATGCTTGCTCTGTAGTCCCTCAATAACACATGCAGACTATGGAAGAAGAAACAAACTGTCTCTCTCTCCTTTTTCAAAGTGTAAAAGCCAAAAAAATTTATATAACTCTGATACACCTGCATGTTTTCAGTACATGAATAGCATTTTCTCATGTTGACAGACTAAACATACGAGAATTTCATAATCTCAGGTTTGTTTATTCTGCACTTGTTCATGTCCTCAAAATACTGCCTCTAGCAGACTGATGAACAGCCCAGGCTTTCATCTTTTTCACAATGATAGAAAACATTCTAACAGACAAAAGCTCTTCCCTTCAACTAAAATAACTGAGGCTGCTTGACTGCAATGCAGAATCCAAAAGAGAATCTAAAACACTGCTTCCAAGAACGGTAGCAAAAAATCACACGGATTCAAGGAATTTTTCAGACTTAAACATTCACACCACACATTAGTTTAGAATCTAGACTGCTATAAAACTGTATTGGGCTTGTGTGCCAAGGTTTTGGTAGTGGAGAGTGGGAGACTGCAGAGTATCTTAAATGAGAAGCTGCTAAAAGATTCCTGATGTCCAACAGAGCCAACGCCAGCCAGCTCCAAGCAGATCCTCTGCTGGCCACGGTTGAGCTCATCAAGTGAGGGCATTAGTGTCTTTGTTTAAGAAAGCTGAAAAAACCTGCTGTATGGCAGCAGTCAGGAGAAAAGAGTGAGAATATGTGAGAAAAAGCTGAAGACACCAAAATCAGTGAACAGGGAAGGAGAAGTGGTGCTCCAGCACTGGAGCAGAGATTCCCCTGAAGTCCATAGTAAAGACCATGGTGAGGCAGGTTGTCCTCTGACAACTCATGGACATTAGCAGTGGAGGTGATATGCACCTGCAGCCTATGGAGAACCCCAACCTTGAGCAGGTGCATACCTGAAAGAGGCTGTGACCCTGTGGGAAGCCTGTGCTGGAGCTGGCTCCTAGCAGGACCTGTGGACTCATGGAGAGAGTTAGTCCATGCTGGAGCAGGTTTGCTGGCAGAACTTGTGACTCCACAGCAGACCCATGGTAGAGCATGGGAAACTGAAGCCCATGGGAATGACCCACATTGCAGACTTTTGTGAAGGACTGTCTCCCACAGGAGGGAACCCACGCTGGAGAGAAGAGTGTGAGGAGTGTATCTCTCCTGAGGAGGGAAGAGCAGCAGACGTAATGTGTGATGAACTGACTACAACCCCCATTCCCCAACCCAATGTGCCAAGCATGGTAGGAAAAAAATGGAGAAAATTAGTAGTGAAATTGACCCTGAGAAGAAGGAAAGGGTCAGGGGAAGGTGTTTTAAGAGTTAGTTTTCATTTCTCTCTATGCCACTCTGATTTAGAATCATGGAATGGTCTGGATTGAAAGTGACCTCCGAAGGTCATCTAGTGCAACCCCCTCTGCAGTAAGAAGGGGCATTTCCAACTAGATCAGGGTGCCCAGAGCCCTGTTGAGCCTCACTATTAATATCTCTAGGGCTGGGGCCTCAACCACCTCTTCTGGCAAATCTGTTCCAGTGTCCCACTACCCTCATAGTAAAGAACCTGTTCCCAACATCTAATCTAAATGTGATCTTCTCTAGTTTGAAGCCATTACCCATCATTCTATCACTACAGGCCTTTGCACACAGTTTCTCTCCATCCTTCTTGCAGGCCCCCTTCAGGAACTGGAAAGCTGCTATTAGGACTTCCTGGAGTCTCCTCTTGTCCAGGCTAACAACCCCACCTCACTCAGCCTGTCTGTAGCAGAGGTGTTCCAACCCTCTGATCAGTTTTGTGGCTCTCCTCTGGACCTGCTCTATCAAGTCCATGTCCTTTCTATATTGAGGGCATCAGAGCTGGATGTAGTACTCCAGGTGAGGTCTCACCAGAGCAAAGTGGCAGAATCACCTCTCTGGATCTGCTGGCAACGCATCTTTTGATGCAGTCCAGGATGCAACTGGCCTTCTGCAAGCACACAGTCTGCTCAGGTCCAGCTTCTCCTCCACCAGCACTCCCAAGTCCTTTCCCACAGGGATGTTTTCTATCACCTCATCCCTTAGTCTGTATTGATAGTGAGGATTGCTGTGGCCTAGGTGCAGAACCCTGCACTCACTCTTGCTGAAGCTCATGAAGCAACAAATTAGTTTCCCTAACCTGAGTCTGTTTTGCCCATGACAGTAACTAGTTGAGTGATTTCCCTCTCCTTATTGTGACACACGAGCCTTTAATTATATTTTCCCTTTCTTGTCTATTTGAGAAGAGGGAGCGATAGAGTGGCTTGGTGAGCACTTGGGTGTCCAGCCAAGGTCAGCCTACCACAAAAATGTGGAAGAACTCGATTCCTTTGCATTTAACTCTCTTTCTGTGAGATTATGATCTTCCAGTATTTAGACCTCAGACTACTCTAAGATGTTCTCTTCAATTCAAAATGTTTTTCGCTATCACAAAGCAGGACACATTTTGCCTAATGTATCATTCGGTTCTCCATTAATAACAATTCTGTTCAAACATTACAGGTACTAGAGGTTCAGTATCACAAGTAATGCCATAATTTTGAGTTTATATTTCTATCCACATAGTTGGGTGGCCCTATTGGAAGCAGATGGATTACCTTGTACTTTAGCTCCACTGCCCTCTTTGCGGCACAGGAGGAAGACTTCACCTGGGGAAGGGCAGGAAGCAAAGCACAGGCAAAGCTAAACAAGGAGTCACGGAATATGCTCTGTATGTACTGACTTCTATTTAGCTTTAAAACTCCACATCTCTTAAATTTTTCTGTTCATAACATACACATTTTCTTCACACTACTTCTTTCACACCATGTGGGCTGACACAGTTGAAAAGTAGGCCATACAAGTTTTCCATGAATAGTGTACTTCAAAACACATTCTGGCACTTTATATTTAAAGACTCAGGTTATCCTCTGCTGGTACTTGCGCAGCAAGATAGGCTTTGAACTACCTGGGAGGAAGACTATAATTAATCTTGATTGTGTGAAAATGGAATTTGCTTTGAAAACACACATACACACACAAAGATATTTTAAAAAATTATTAGCTTGATGTTTATTTTTAATTTCTTATGTCCATTGCATATTTGGCTAAAAAACGCTTCCACTTTAATTTTCACTTCAAGTAATGAACTTGATAGAACCTGTATAGTACCAAACCAACTTGTGGTTTGGACCAATATCTTGCACTCATCCAGCTTTATTATCCACTTCTTAGTGGTATTACGACTTCAAGTTCTGTACTTTTAATTATCAACAGTGTAGCAGTATGCATTAGTCAGCTTTTTAATGCCACTGCAATGAAGTTATATTATCCATGAGCTTCTTGTTGATATGACTACAATAACATTGTGGTAGCTATGAGCTCGAGAGCTCCTTTAGTTGCAACTACATGGACTCTAGTTCATGATAAATCCACGCATACTTTTCTGCACCATACAGAAGCAACTTGCCATTCATCACCAAACAACCACAAGTGAACTTTTTAATGAAATCTTTTCTTTCTCATTAAATTCTACTGCATTCTTTCATCAATAGCTTTGTATGATTTCTTGGAGTCTAAATTTGGAGAGGTCAGCAAAACTGGTTGGTATGACAATAACAAATATAAACCACAGTATCACCAAGGCTGGAAGAGACCTCAAAGATCATCAAGTCCAACTCATTACCACAGACCTCAAGACTAGACCATGGCACCAAGTGCCACGTCCAAACCCGCCTTGAACACCTCCAGGGACGCTGAATCCACCACCTCCCTGGGCAGCCCATTCCAGTAGCCAATGACTCTCTCAGTCAAGAACTTTCTCCTCACCTCCAGCCTAAACTTCCCCTGGCACAGCTTGAGACTGTGTCCTCTTGTTCTGTCACTGGTTGCCTGAGAGAAGAAGGTAACCTCCCCCTGGCTACAACCACCCTTCAGGTAGTTGTAGACAGCAAGAAGGTCTCCCCTGAGCCTCCTCTTCTCCAGGCTAAACAATCCCAGCTCCCTCAGCCTCTCTTCATAGGGCTGTGCTCGAGGTCTCTCACCAGCCTCATTGTCCTTCTCTGGACACACTCATGCACCTCAATGCCCTTCTTAAATGGAGGGTCCCAGAACTGGACACAGCACTCAAGATGTGGCCTAATCAGTGCAGAGTACAGGAGAAGAATGACCTCCCTGTTCCCGCAGGGATACAAAAAAAAAAACAGATACAAAAAGAAGTTTCAAGTTTGGATGATGAAGATGATAGAAATTGTGCACATTCAGTAGTATTAAAATAAGGCACTGGTTCAATCAGAACATCAAAAGAGGATGGTGCACACAAACAGATAGAGAGTAGAAAACAACATTTGACAAGATTTAAAGCACTTGAAAAAATAATTTTAAAATATTAATCTTTATATGCTATTTTTTCAAGTTAGGAATGAAACAGGAATGAGGACAGGCTGAGAGAGTTGGGGCTTTTCAGCCTGGAGAAGAGAAGGCTTCGAGGAGACCTGATAGTAGCCTTCCGGTATCTAAAAGGGGGCCTACAGGAAGGCTGGGGAAGGATTATTTACAAGGTCCTGCAAGGACAGGACAAGGGGCAATGGGTTTAAACTGGCAGAGGGGAGATTTAGACTGGATGTTAGGAGGAAGTTCTTTACAGTGAGGGTGGTGAGGCACTGGAACAGGTTGCCCAGGGAGGTCGTGGCTGCTCCCTCCCTGGAGGTGTTCAAGGCCAGATTGGATGAGGCCTTGAGTGAGCTGTACTAGTGGGAGGTGTCCCTGCCTATGGCAGGGGGTTGGAACTAGATGATCCTTGAGGTCCCTTCCAACAGTACAATTCTGTGATTCTATGAAAAGACAGATTTATTAGTATCATGTGGTTCAGAAAGCTTATTTAAATTGTAAGGTTAAGGATAAATCATACAGCATAAACTACTGATCTTCTGCATTCATCAACTGAATATGCCGTTTTCATCCAGTATATTTCCATTTTAAAACACATATTTGATATTTTTTGGTATTAAAATGTGTATGTATTTTCTGTATTATTTGGAGAAAAAAGTCATAGTATTATATGGGCTTGAAATTTTATTTCAGAAATAACTGTATTCTAATAGATAAAAGTTATTTGCTATGTAGGAAAACTATTCCTCTGTGCAAAATCTAAAATAGTACCAAATGCAATCTTAACTGCATCAATTCATCAGATGTTGCCAGAAAAATCTAGCCTTTTATCTATTTCCATCAGTCTATTCTTTTACAGTCTACTTTGTTTCAAAGTACAGCTGCTTATTACTGTTTAAGTATTATCCATCTGGAAATGCATCTTCCTCTCAAGGGCCTTACTGATTTACTAACTAGCAATAACTAACTTCCTCAGTGAGTTTCCCGTTGCAAAGGCACTCATTAAATTTCACATTTTTAAGTGTTTACTGCTTTGTTCCCAAAGTAAACACTGGAAAGTGTTGCTGAGGGAAGGAAAATAAATAAACCTTCCAAGTACGCTATGAATAAGTAACAAACCAGAAAGTGCATTATCAGGTTTGGCTTATTGTTCTTAGCTCCAAGATGGTGTTGCAGCATAACAACATAATTATGTATATGCATTAGTAGCAACAGGATCATTTTCCATTATGTGAATTAATTCTGTCTCAGTGTATGTCTTTTTCTGAAATCTACGTAGTTGGTACAGGGGTAAGGAGAAACTAATATTGTTTAATTCTGTCATGTCTGTACTAACATTAAAGTTACAAGTCTTCTAAGAGATCCAAATTGAATTTAGACTGAATAGTCAACTGTGTTCTGAGATAATGCCAATGTCAAGCTGTATCTAATTTAAACTTACACTAGCAAATATCTTCTAAATTTTTATGAAACTTTAAAAAGCAAAAGTATTTACAGAATTTTTCCCCCATACCAAGATAATTCATTTTTAGCAACTTTCTTGTCATTATAAACTACATTAATCAAGCTGGAAAAAAGTAAAGCCTATTATCACTTCCATTTATTTTCTATCAGACTATGTTCTCCTTTCTTTTAGCATCATAGAAGATCATCTAGTTCCAACCCCCTGACATAGGCAGGGACACCTCCCACTAGCACAGCTCACTCAAGGCCTCATTCAACGTGGCCTTGAACACCTCCAGGGAGGGAGCATCCACAACCTCCCTGGGCAACCTGTTCCAGTGTCTCACCACCCTCACTGGAAACAACTCCCTCCTAACATCTAGTCTAAATCTCCCCTCTGCCAGTTTAAACCCATTGCCCCTTGTCCTGTCATTGCAAGACCTTCTAAATAGTCCCTCCCCAGCCTTCCTGTAGGCCCCCTTCAGATACTGGAAGGCTAGCTACTATCAGGTCTCCACAAAGCCTTCTCTTCTCCAGGCTGAAGAGCCCCAACTCTCTCAGCCTGTCCTCATAGGAGAGCTGCTCCAGCCCTCTGATCATCTTGGTGGCCCTCCTCTGGACCCACTCCAACACTTCACTTATATCATCTTACATTCTCCTACTGTTTTTCCATAGACATTTTCTTCTTCATGAATAATGGTATTCAAACTTCTAGGTAAGAAGATGCTCTATGTATCCAAATAACTTTAAATAGGTATACCTGGATTGTTTGGCATCACTAGGGACAATGCCTGACTTTACCAGTGTGGAGATTCCTACCTGGCTCCCTGCCTCTCCACTGTCTGTTAACTAGTCATAAACACTTGTGGCAAACATGCTTGTCCTGCCTTTCACGAAAGAGCTTCCACATGGGAAACACCTCTTATTCAAAGTAATTATTTGGGTAGAGACTTACGTAAGCCATGGATCAGTGACTGCACACAGATAGATACTAGCCCTGGCTTGAGAAGTGGTAAATTTCTGGAGTACATCCATGGCTGGAGGAAACACAGGGAAGCAGGACCTAAATGCATTAGACATACTGATACAAGGAAAACAAGAAAAGAAAACCAGGCATGCTTTGAGCGGATGAGTAGTTTAGGGTCCTACCTTAAAAATGCAATATATGGAGATGCTAGGGAAAACAAATGAATCCACAAGTAGTTTGTAGAAAGAAGAGAATGAGATATTCCCTGCAAACTACACTTGATGTTCCATATTTGAAACTCTTCTGAATTTCATCAAGTCGGGCTGCCAAGTCTCCTCTTATTTAGTCGTCATTAGATGTACTAAAATAACCTCGGATGAACTGTTTCCTTATCATCAGCTGCAGTGCTTCCCAATAAAGCTTCATAGCAGAAAGTCCACGAAATTAATGGCAAAAACAATAGCCCAAGGAAGCAATAAAGGTGGATGGAATGGCTAATAGATGGGTCAGGAAAGGGAGTGATAAGCATCTAGGATAAGACATATCACACACGAGTCTGAGATCTGAATAGGGTTATTTACCCTTAAAACATTCAGATCACCATAGCCTGACGTCGAAACAGTAAACAGCTTCTCCTTTCAAAAACTCAGCAGGTGACAGCCTACTCAAAAGTCTTTACAACAACACTCTGCTGAGTGGAAAACAAACCAGAGGTGATTGGTGGGAACCAGCATGGCTTCACCAAGGGCAGATCTTGCCTGACAAATTTAGTGGCTTTTTATGATGAAGTCACAGCGACAGTGGACAAGGGAAAGGCAGCTGATGTCATCTACCTGGACCTGAGTAAAGCATTTGACTCTGTCCCACATGACATCCTGGTCACCAAACTGGAAAAACATGGACTTGATGGATGGACCACTCACTGGATAAGGAATTGGCTGGATGGTCGAACCCAGAGAGTGGTGATCAACGGCACAATGTCCACCTGGAGACCAGTGACAAGTGGTGTCCCTGAGGGGTCAGTGCTGGCACCAGTGCTGTTTAACATCTTTGTCAGTGACATGGACAGAGGAATGGAGTGCACCCTCAGCAAGTTTGCAGATGACACCAAGCTGTGTGGCACAGTCGACTTGCTAGAGGGCAGGGATGCCATCCAGAGGGACCTGGACAGGCTGGAGAGTTGGGCCCAGGCCAACCTGATGAAATTCAATAAGGCCAAGTGTAAGGTCCTGCACCTGGGTAGGCACAATCCCAAGCACAAATACAGGCTGGGTGGTGAATGGCTGGAGAGCAGCCCTGAGGAAAAGGACCTTGGAGTCTGGGTTGATGAAAAGCTCAACATGAGCCTGCAGTGTGCACATGCAGCCCAGACAGCCAACCGAGTCCTAGGCTGCATCAAGAGAAGCGTGGCCAGCAGGGCAAGGGAGGTGATTCTGCCCCTTTACTCTGCTCTCGTCAGACCCCACCTGGAGTACTGTGTGCAGTTCTGGAACCCTCAGCACAGGAAGGACATGGAAGTGTTGGAGCGGGTCCAGAGGAGGGCCACAAAGATGATCAGAGGGCTGGAGCAGCTCTCCTATGAGGACAGGCTGAGAGAGTTGGGGTTCTTCAGCCTGGAGAAGATAAGGCTTCGAGGGGACCAGATAGTAGCCTTCCAGTATGTGAAGGGGGTCTACAAGAAGGCTGGGGAAGGATTATTTACAAGGTCCTGCAATGACAGGACAAGGGGCAATGGGTTTAAACTGGCAGAGGGGAGATTTAGACTGGATGTTAGGAGGAAGTTCTTTCCAGTGAGGGTGGTGAGGCAATGGAACAGGTTGCCCAGGGAGGTTGTGGATGCTCCCTCCCTGGATGTGTTCAAGGCCAGATTGGATGAGGCCTTGAGTAACCTTTTCTAGTGGGAGGTGTCCCTGCCTATGGCAGGGGGTTGGAACTAGATGATCCTTGAGGTCCTTTCCAACCTTACCATTCTATGATTCTATGATACTTCACCCTAATGCAGAAGATTTAAGCACTACTCAGTTTCAGACTCTGTAAAGGGATGGATAAATACAGGATTCAACATGCTACCGTTACTCAAAATGCTGAAGGATAAAAAGACTATTTTGTTGAACATACTCAAGATACAAAGTAAACTTTAAGAGGATGCTCCCATTACCTTCTGAAAAGGTAAACCAAGCTGTGGACTTTGACAGATAAACATTAATTTGCAAGATGATCAATCCCAGACTATAAGATCAACTTGTATTTTTCAATTTTAACCAATCTGTTTGTTGTGTGCTCTACTCCTTCAAGAACAGGATCTCAGTCTTCACAAACACCTGAGGGAAGTTTACTACTAAAATAAAGTCTGGCACTGGTATATGCTATCATTTGGGTGTATATGGTGAAATAGCTCTCAAAGGTTTTTCCTACAAATTCAAATCATAGAATTGTTTTGGTCAAATTGAACCTTTAAGATCACCAAGTACAACCATTAACTAAACCTGCCAAGTCTGGTACTAAACCATGTCCCTTAGTACTGTATCTGTGCATCTTCTTAAACACCTCTAGGGATGGGGATTCAACCAGCTCCCTGGGCAGTCTATCACAGTGTTTAAGAACCCTTTCAGTGGAGGTGTTTCTTCTAATATCCAATCTAAACCTTCCCTGGAGCAACTTGAGGCCATTTGCTCTCCTCTTATCTCTTGTTACTAGGGGGAAGAGAGTGACACCTAGCTCACTACAACCTCCTTTCAGCTAGAGGGTGAGAAGGTGTCCCCTCACCCTCCTTTCCTCCATACTAAACAACTCCAGTTTCTTCAGCCACCGCAGACCCTTCACCAGCTTTGTTGCCCTTCCCTGAACACACTCCAGCAACTCAATGTCTTTCTAGTAGTGAGGGTCCCAAAGCTGAACACAGTAGTCAAGGCGTGGCCTCGCCAGTGCCGAATACAGGGGCACAATCACTTCCTGGTCCTGCTTGTCACAGTATTCCTGATACAGCCCAGAATGCTCTTGGTCTTCCTGGCCACACAGAAGGCTCCTATTTAGGCAGCTGTCAATCAACATCCCCAGGTCCATCTCTGCTGGGCAGCTTTCCTACAATTCTCCCCCAAGCCTGTAGTGTTGTACAGGCTTGTTGTGACCCAAGAGCAGGATCCAGCCCTTGCCCTTGCCGAGTATCATATATTTGGCCTTGTCCGATTGATCCAGCCCGTCCAGGTCATTCTGTAGAGCAGATCAACATTCCCAGCATAGTGTCATCTGCAAACTAAGCATGCACTCAATCCCCTTGTCCAGATCATTGATAAGGATATTAAGCAGAACTGGTCTTAATACTGAGCCCCGGGAAAACACCCCTTGTGACCATATGCCAACTGATTTTAACTCCATTCACCACGACTCTTTTGGTGAATGGAGAGACTCCATTCACCATACTACAGGTTTTTACCCAGCAAAACATCCATTCATCCAAGCCATAAGCAACCAGTTTCTCCAGGAGGATACTGTGAGAGACAGTATATCAAAGGATTTACTGAAGTCCAGGTAAAAAACATCCACAGTTTTTCTCTCATCTACTATGCAGGTCACCTCACTGTAGAAGCACATTAGGTTCACAAAGTGGGACCTGCATTTCATGAACCCATGCTGGCTGGGCCTGATCAGCAGTTGGAACTCCATGCGCTGTGTAATGGTACTTGAAATTATCTGCTCCACGATATTCCCAAGCACTAAAGTCAGACTAACAGATCTGTTTCTCAGATCCTTCTTCTTGTAGGTGGGCATCACATTTGCCGATTTCCAGACAACTGGGACCTTCCTGTTTATCCAGAACTGCTGATAAATGATGTAAATAATTTATTCGTCGGCCTGAGTAAGAACAAAACTTCAGCTAGGCATTGAGCATTGATTCCTTCCATTTTCAGCAAACATACCGAACTGGAAGATTCTGATCTTTACTGTTATCTAACAGGCAGTAAGTATAAATACAATGTTGGCAAACAGACATAGTGATAGATACAGGAACCAATCTTCTATTTAGAGTAGGGAAAATCCACATTATAGCAGTAATGAGACATCATGGATTTTGTTCAAGAAAACGTTTACCTGGAGAACTGGTTTAATTGATTATGAAGCAGCATGGAAACATTTGAATTTATTTTACAGTGGATGCTGCATAAGAACTTGATTAAATGAAAGCTGATTTTCTGGTTTGGCACACAGAGATCTACTTGCTTTAAAAGAAAGTTCATGTAAGGGCATTGGCATAATCTCCTTTGAGCATGTCTAAACCTCCAAGCTTCCTGCTTGTCAGCGTGCAAACCGGAGGAGACAAAAATCTTACCATCACTTTTGTGTCAAAACCTCTTCAAGTGCCTTGACACATCAGGTATTTGTTTGATTCATTCGAAACTACCGGCAAAGACAACTACAATATTAGTATAGTTGGGGGATTTTTTTGTTATTATTAATTAACAGCACATGAAAGTTTACTTCATTTAGATGACAGCAGTTCTATAGCACCACAGAACATAACACAAAAACTTCCCAAGAAACCAGATAAATGGCCAGGCATCTAGTATATACTAAGCTCCATCTGCACTTTCTACTCAACTGGTCTTCATAAAATTATCTTTGATGCCTTAGTATCACCAATTAGACCTTAAAGAACAGAACTGATTCATTCAGAATCAGATAACATCTTGAAAACAATCAGAATCAGATAACATCTTGAAAACAGCAGCTGTGCTGTGCTGATGGATGTGTAACATAGATGCACAAGTAACATCCTACTGCTGTAATCCAAACTGAATAATGGCAATGTGTTTCAGTGAGTTTACAGGGTAAATTAAAAGCATCAAAGAGCATTGCTCAAGCAACTCCTGAATACCATAACCTTCCATATTAATTACTACTTTATATACCAAATATCTGATTGGAACAGAAAGATTTAGAATACAGTGTGCAATACCTGAATGGGGACAGAAATGCAGGAAGCTTGCACACAGAAAGTTACTCAACCTACATGAATATTGTGCATGGACGCTCACTGCCAAGCTATACAGTTTTGACACCTAAAGAACAAGATAAATAATACAGATACTATAGTGAGAAATAAAGCTGGTTTATAAAAATTAAGATGTTACAGTATTTACAAGTTTTTATTAGTATACCTCTAAGCCCTCCAAGTCTTCCAAAACCTCAGCTTTAATCACACCTGGCTCTAGCATTTCAATAGAAGTTCTTTCAATAGAAGGGAATTTTTTCACATATCAGTGGGAAAAACGAGCATCTTGATTGACAGTATTTGACCAGTTTAAATTTGTTTTGGTATCCATTTTATTGCTTTTAGGAGGAGCTGTGGATATTCTGACTTAATATAGTCCAATGACTTTCACAGCAGAAAGAAACCAATTTTGAGTCCAGAGATGATAGAATCATAGAATGGTAAGGTTGGAAGGGACCTCAAGGATCATCTAGTTCCAACCCCCTGCCATAGGCAGGGACACCTCCCACTAGAAAAGGTTACTCAAGGCCTCCTCCAACCTGGCCTTGAACACCTCCAGGGAGGGAGCAACCACAACCTCCCTGGGCAACCTCACCAGTGTCTCACCACCCTCACTGGAAAGAACTTCCTCCTAACATCCAGTCTAAATCTCCCCTCTGCCAGTTTAAACCCATTGCCCTTTGTCCTGTCATTGCAAGACCTTGTAAATAGTCCCTCCCCAGCCTTCCTGTAGGCCCCCTGCAGATACTAGAAGGCTACTATCAGGTCTCCTCCAAGCCTTCTGTTCTCCAGGCTGGAGAGCCCCAACTCTCTCAGCCTGTCCTCATAGCAGAGCTGCTTCAGCCCTCTGATCATCCTCGTGGCCCTACTCTGGACCCGCTCCAACACTTCCAGGTCCTTCCTGTGTCCTTCCTGCACATAGTACTCCAGGTGGGGTCTGACGAGAGCAGAGTAAAGGGGCAGAATCCCCTCCCTTGCCCTGTTGGCCACGCTGCTCTTGATGCAGCCCAGGACTCGGTTGGCTGTCTGATCTGCATGATGGTAATTCAAATGATGACATACAGTTTTGAGTAAACTGGGGTTTTCTTCTATGCAATTTCTTCCATTTTCACTCTCATCTGTTTTTAAAAAGTTCCTCTTTTATTGAGTTGTTTGTGTCACTGGAATGCCATGAGAATTTTAAAGTATTAATTGCTGAGTCAGATTTCCATACTCACAACATTTACCTTAACTCAACAATTCACGTTACAGTAAATAAAAAATAAGTAAGTAAATAGAACAACTACTTTGGAATAATGAAGGGCTTCAAGCTTTCTGCAGTTTGATACTTTTACTTGCTACACAAACATACTGAAGGGATAAACATGCATTAATCAGGGTAGGAATTTCCATCCAATTTAATTTTCTTTGGTGTTGTTTTTTTGTTTGTTTGTTTGTTTTAGACATTGGTATTTAAAGGATCAGAGTACATATGAGGAGGAAGACGCAAGAGTGATCAGACACTTACTGCATTGTGTTTTCTTTTTAAACACAGAAATATAGTTTGAAATGCAAAATTTCATCAGGAAGCTAAAGCATCCACTGCCAGTCATTTAGAAAAAAAAAAAAAAAATCTGTAAGAGGTCAGTGCAGCACTGAAACTCTTTTCCCAGAGAGATTATGGAATCTCTATCCTCAAAGGTTTTAAAGACTCAGCTAAATAAAACCAGAGCTGACTTAATGTGTTTTGTAGTTCACCACCGCAAGGATTCATTCATGCAAAAACTGTACAAAGTTCTCTGAAGTACATCTCAAAATAATCTCCTGGGGAGTCATGAACTGAAGGAGTCTGAACAGCTCACAATTGTCATTGTTCACGTGGAGAGTAAGCTAAAGCTAATTGTATTATGCAGTTGCAGTCTGTGTTGCTTTTTGTATCAGAACTATGACACTATTTTATTTTACCAAAATTGCAAAATAAAAAGACATGAGAATTGCACAGTTAAGTGTAGAACAATCTTATTTTAGCAAAGATGATGAGGGGAGGGGAAAAAAAAAAAAACAAACATAAAAATAATTGCTTACATGAAAAGGTGAAGAAAACCAGCATATATTTTACAACATAAATTTGAAACTAGAGACCAATGGAGCTATCAGTAAGATAAAAGAAGAAACTGAAATGACCGGAAAATAAAATACAGCTAGTTTAAGTCACCACTCTACAGGTAAACTACAAAATGAAACAAAAATACAAGAGCTGGAAATTAATATTTAGGTTTTCTCATTCACGGTAATAACATGGGTGGGTTGGCATTTTCAAATTGTATGATGTTATGTCTCATAATATTTCCTTAAAATCAAGGGGTTTGGCAGTTACACGATCACGAAATCTATTTTAATTTTCAATAGTCTTTTCAGCTGGAGGCCCTGAGGTCTTTGTTGCAGTTCTTATAAATAGACCTCGACCTAAATATCCTGAGATTAGGCAAGCCCTTAAAGAGTTACAGTTAAAAGCATTACCTTTAAAGCATTAGAGTAGACAAGCAGTCACATTTCATACCAAACTATGACCTTCATCTAACACAAATGTCACGTTAATTTAGGAAAGGTATCTGTGCAAGAAAAACAGCACTCCTCTCAACCAGATTTCTCTGAACCATGTGGATCAGCATATTTAATTTCACTCAGTAAGTGCCATGTAGAAGTAATAGGGATGTGCTTTATGAAACTTTGCAAAGTTTTACTCCACTGAATGGAAAGCCAGACAAACACTGAGGACTGTATTCTCTCCTTAATGCATATATATCTTCTGTCATTCCTAGTGATATCTAATTACACTCATTCACCATCTCCTATTCAGTTTAATGACAGAAACAAGGCTTGTACCTCAGTGTGAAGTACGACCTAAAGCCCACACACAAGAAAACAATTGCCCTTTCTCCATATTATGAGATTTTTTTTGCATCTTCCAAACATTTATTTAGAGGTTGGAGGATGGAAAACATAATCTAATCTAAAGCAATACAAAATTTTTTTAAAAAAATAAATTAATAATATTTATTTAAATTAAATTATTTTGCCTCTTCTTCGCTGTCCATTGTATCCTGGTAAAAAGAGTTGGGAAAATAATTTTTTCCACAGCTTAACTGAATCACTTTAAAGCACAAGCCTTCTCCTGGAAACAGAGACAAGAGAAACAGCATGATCACCTTGCTTCCAATCAAGTTAACATCATGAAAAGGTGCAGAAAGCAAACAAATCCCTTGATGGACAGCAAGGTAAATAGGACACTGGGATAAACAACGTGTAATGCGAAATACTGTAAAGATATGGAGGAAGAGGAGAAAATAGTTTATGAGGAGAAATGACAAAGATTTAGCCAGACTACAAGTGCAGCAAATGCGTTACAGAAAGAAAAACTGCTACTACTACTAAGAAATCACTTTGAAAATGAATTTATTTTTAAAAATAAGGTTATTGAGGACTTGGCAATTTAAATACAGACTAAGGTAAACCTATTTTTTTCCACTCACAGTCCCTTCTACTTTATACTAATGAGGTCATAGCATTGAAAATACTTGCAAATTTATGAATTACAACTAGGGCCTGAGCACTGCATGGCTTCCTAGTAGCATTTATTTCTGAACTGAGATCCAAAGTCTGAGCTTTGATTTCTTTCACTGTCATTGCCATTTTCTCAGGAAAGGTGAATTAGCACGGTGTCATCTGCTTCACACTTGTAAAAACATTAAGTAATTGCTTGGACAAATAGAAGCTGTCAAAACTATCTCCACGTAGTTAAGATCTTACTATCTTCTAAACATTTCTATTCTGTAAACAGAGGATTATAAGACTTCATTTATTATAAGTCTGCAATTCACATTATGTTGAAATCAAGCCCATCAATATTTTGTGCTTGTTTCTTCTCTATTTCATCCAACTTCTCAGTGACTATAAGCCAGTTTATAGTTCTGCATTAGCCTTTTGAGGTCAGCAGATTATCAAAGGAGACAGAGCAACAGTGCTAGGAGTCAGAAGAATAACCTATTTAAAATAATAAATATCGTTTCTTAGGAAATAATGTCATTCAGGTACAGAGACATGTGAAGTGGAGTAATAGAATGTGACTCTACATTCCCCTTGTTCTATGTGGAGATCAAGGATATATCACTGCAAGCACTAGGAATAAAAGAATGATAAGCAGAACATAGATTCTTTGAAACTGTTTTCCTCAGTACATTTTTATTAGCCTTTTAACATGTGCTGTGGAAAAGGACACTATCACAATAAAAGAAGCTAAAATAAATAGTGAGAGAAATTAGGGGCAAGTGAACAAATTCACCTTGTTAAATATCAGGATTGATATCTGTATATTTTAAGATCACAGAAAATGTTTGAAATGTCAACATTTTGATGAAGTTAAAAAGAAAAACGTATATTCATTCAACGGCATTTTCTGATTCAAGTTCTGTCTGAATTCAAATACCCCTACCACTTAAGAAATAGTTCCAGGGTTTGTTGAAGCTTTTACCACAGTACCATAGTCACGGTAAATCACTTAAAGAGAATACACTTGCCAAACCAAGAGTTGGCATACACAAAAGCACCTCCACTAACCAGTTATGTTGTCATTATACTATTTGGGCCTTTACAGACCTCCTATAATGCACATTCTAGCATTCAAATAACAAGCAGTGCTACAACCAATCCTTTCTTCTCCTTAGAACTCCAGAACACTAAAGTAAAGGTGTTCTAAGAAAGAACGCATTACATATATCACACATACATCGGCACCATCAGAATCATAGAATGGTAAGGTTGGAAGGGACCTCAAGGATCATCTAGTTCCAACCCCCCAACATAGGTAGGGATACCTCCCACTAGAACAGTTCACTCAAAGCCTCTTCCAACCTGGCCTTGAACACCTCCAGGGAGGGAACAGCCACAACCTCCCTGGGCAACCTGTTCCAGTGCCTCACCACCCTTACTGTAAAGAACTTCCTCCTAACATCCAGTCTAAATCTCCCCTCTGCCAGTTTAAACCCATTGCCCCTTGTCCTGTCATTGCAAGACCTTCTCAATAGTCCCTCCCCAACCTTCCTGTAGTCTCCCTTTAGATACTGGAAGGTTAATGTTTGTTTCTTCCTTTATCAGGTGGACTTCCTGCCCAAAATCTGACAAACTGCACAACTTTAGAACAGTTTTAGGAAAGAAAAAAGTTTTTTTTTGTTCTAATAATACATATGTTTTTGTAATAATACGTGGATGATATGAAAGTAACATTTCAATTAGTTCTCTAAGTGATTCAAGAAAAAATATCACGCACAGACTTCCAAAATTTTGGAAAAGACAGTTGAGTGTGAGAGTTTCCTCAACCAGTCATCGCAACTGGCAGATTCTGTCCTTCAGGAATGNCCAGGAGGGGCTCCCAACCACCCTTCCACCTTCTACCCACCCCTGTACCTTACCCCAAGGTTTGCCTTACGTGCAAGGAAAATTAGGAGGATCGGCCAGGAGGGTTAGAAGAAAAGTGGTTGGTGAAGATTAATCGGCAGAGGAACCAGAGCCAGAAGCTGCTAGACCGCCCCAGACGCTGTGCTGTGTTCCCAGAGAGAGACAGAGACTGACAATCTATATTTTGGTTATTTTTCCCAAAACAATTTTCAGTAAGCCTATGAGTGAAGTAGACATCACCATGTTTTCTTTTCACAGCCTATAATGTAATTTTCTCTATTAAAATATTCTAATTAGCCTCAAACCAGCACAGGGACTTAAAGGAACATGCCAACATTGCCTCAGCAGCTGAATATTACATATGTCTCCTTCACCTTGGCAATTCTCTGCAGTCTTAGAAAATCTTAAGTTAATCTTGAGTGAAAGAGAGAAAAAACTCACATTAATTTCAGAATGATGGTTGTCTTGGAACATTCATTAAGTAGAAAGAGCCAATTATTGTAATTGGCCTGTGGTAAAAGCTGTATCTAAAGTAATGCCCAATTCTGTAATCTGACACCATTAAAATAACAACAGTAATGGACACCAAAAAAAAAAAATAATAATTCCCAACCAAAGAAAAAAACCCCAGCAGTACCACCATTATTTTCCAAAAATAATTTGGCTCATTTTTATCATAGCCTCCAGAAACTGTACTCATGGTTAGATTCCTAGGCTATTAAAGATGATATTATTAGCTTATCAGGTTAAGGAAAGCAAAATGTTCATTAAGGAAGTACTGCATTTTCTGTAATTTCTTTCATACAGAATGCACAATCCCTGCTCTGGTCTCTGTCTGAACTCTGCTACAGCTCAGTCTCGGCCCTGTATCTCATGGACCCAGATTCTGATCCTGTCCCACAGACCTAACTTTTCCCATCTTCATCTCCACCCTACTTCATAGATTATATGGCAATCCAAAATTCTGAGTGAACAGCTACAGTTGCCAAATATACTTTGTTTTAAAATCAAATTCAGTTTTCTTATTAGTCATCTTCTCATGTGAATTACCTATTTAGAGATCATCATTTCAGGTTTGGTCCTGAGATTCTTGATGTATTTTACATTACTTTGAACATCTTAAGAAGAAGGAAAGCAAGAAAAAATATTCACATAGAGTAAATATGACACATACAGTTGTCATACTTGTAACACAGCTGATGATGGCCTTTACACAAATATGTATTTAAGTAAAGCCTTCTTCAGTAAATCATTCTGATAGGAGAACAATCCATCACTCATGTATTCTAAAAGATCAGGTCTTGAAAAGTGAATACAATCCTTGCCTTTTATCAGGGATGAGTTAATACTGACATGCAGAGCTCTGAAATGGAGGGAGATTATTAGAGGCCAATACATATCGATGAACTGACATGTTCAATTTTGGGAGGCAACATAAGAGTAAGAAACAGTAGAGCTATGCTAACATTAGTTCACAACAAAACCTGAACAATCTTTAGTTTTGTTATCATCAGTCAGCAAACCCTTAGGGCATCATTTTCTTCATTTATTCCACAATAAACTATTTAAAAGATAGGTAATATGTCCTACATTTTTTAAGAATATATTTTATATTATTTTATTTCAAGACAAAACTTACTAATTCATTAGCTCAACTTCACTGAGTAATTTACCTTCTTTTACTTTTTCTGTTCATAGACACATAGAAATCAAGGACATGGTTTATGAAATAACCATATCAAACCAAAAGGCAACCAGCTGGCCAAAGTATTGTGCTCCCAACACTGTAAATTACAAGACCACAAAAAAAAAAAAATTTAAAGGGAAAAAAGGTTTTTTGAAATTTGGTTTTGT
>VWZE01023067.1:41342-52612 GCA_013396675.1 Eubucco bourcierii | reverse complement strand
CCATCAAGTCCATGTTTTTCCAGTTTGGTGACCAGGATGTCATGTGGGACAGAGTCAAATGCCTTACTCAGGTCCAGGTAGATGCAATCAGTTGCCCTTCCCTTGTCCACTGTCACTGTGACTTCATCATAAAAAGCCACTAAATTTGTCAGGCAAGATCTGCTCTTGGTGAAGCCATTGCTGGTTACCACCAACCTCCTCTGCTTTGTTTTGCATTTGCCTTAGCGAGCTTTCAGCAGGATCTACTCCATGATCTTGCCAGGTACAGAGGTGAGGTTGACTGATCTGTCTCTGGACCCACTCCAACAAGCTCACACACTCCTACGCTTAGTACCATTTATTAAAAAATAGATTATTTTTTTTTTTGCCATCATTATTCTGACTTGACAATTGCACTGAGGACCCTTGATATCTGGATCTCCCATTGTTTTTCAAATTCTTCCAGAAAACCCAGACTTGCAATCTTTAGTATACTCAACATAATGAAGAAGTTGGTTTCACAAAGACTGCAAAATCAGTCTTCCAGTGCCTACTGTGCCCTATTATTTTTAGGTTAGTTTTGCTCTCTTTTCTAACTGTTCATAACAGAGTTGTGTAAAACTAACTGTTTAGCATTGCAGATACTGGAATCACTTTTAAGCTCTGCCTTCACTTTCATAACATGTTTTTGTTTTGTGTTGTGTTGTTTTTGTGGTGGTGGGTTTTTTGTTTTGTTTTGGGCTTTTTTGGATGCTTAGTTTGTTACTTCTCATATTTAGAGGATCTAAGCTAACACACTACCTAAACTACAGGTTGAGAGGCAATGATTTGCTTATACTTGTCAAAAACTTCTGACTATAAGCATCATTTCCCACAGGACTAGTGAAAAATGAGCCAACATGTCTGAAGTTATTTTCCACCTCTGCTTTCTGATTACACATAGGCCTAATGTTTTGGCTGCTGTACACATCTTTCCGAAAAAAAACAATACCCTGGTTTTTATTTTACAATTCCTAGGGCTGGATGCACTCACTTCAAGCATAGTGGGCCTTATCTTCAGCTAGAAAAGAGTGGTTTCGTTTCATTAGCTTCTTCAGTTTCATCAATTTCAGGCCCCTCTCTACCAAAATGGCATTGAGGGGCTGGAGCGTGGCCAGAGAGGTGCAATGAAGTTGGCGAAGGGTCTAGTAAGCAGGTTTGGTGAGGAACAGCTGAGGGAACTGGGGTTGTTTAGTCTTTGAAAAAGGAGGCTAATCTCACTGATCTTTGCAACTTTAGCCAACAAAGGAAACTGGAGCCCCGTGGGGATGAGTCTTTTCTCCCAAGTAGAAAGTGATAGGACAAGAGGAAATGGACTTCAGTTGCACTTGGGAAGGTTTAGGTTGGCTATTAGGAAAAATTTTTTCACTGAAAGAGTGGGCAGGCATCAGAAGAGGCTACTCAGGCAGGCAACAAAGTAGTCATCCCTGGAGGCATTCAAAAAATATGTGGATATGGCACTCTAAGGAGTGGATACACAGTTTAAGAAGAGTGGTGGCGTGGAGTTGACAGTTGGGTTCCATGATCTTAAAAGGTCTTTTCCAAACAAAAACTATTCTATGATCAGTTTTTTAAACACCTGTTTCACCTGTAGCATTCTGAAAGGAACCCTTTTGTCTGTGACTCTTCCCCCTTTTTCATCTGTACATTTCATTGCCTCTTGCAGAATCACACAACAGTAGGGATTAGAAGGGACCCCTGCAGATCATACAGTCCAAACTGTGACAATACTTTCAAAAAATTGTTCCTTCGCCTAAAACATCCTTGCATCCATCTTCCCATGCAGGCTGAGGTCTAGATGGACTCCAAAACTGCACAGTGTAAGTAAAAAAGGACCATGCTGACTCAAACAATGTGTTGTTCTTTCTCCAGAATCAATCAGACTGCTAAAGAAGTGGTCTAGCAGACTACAAGAGAGCATTCTTCATCAATTACACATAGGACCCAGGCTCCAGAATCATCTGGGTAGCTCTGAGATCTTCATATTTCAATCTTTAAATAACCATTACCAAGTTAATCCCAAGAAAATTTATCAAATTCTTCTCTGGTTTCCATTATACCTTTGGACTTCACAACACTCCTGGGCACAACACTCCTGGGCTATGAATTCTGTAGTTTTGTCACGAAGATAAAAAATGTGAAATTCAGATGTTTGGGTAGATTCTCTTTAATAATTTAAATACTTTTTCTTTCTCCTCCCACATAAACAATCTGAAAACTTCTTTGTAAGGGTTTTATAAACCTAATTCCAAAGCATTATCGCTTTTATGTGTCAGCAAAATATACTTTTTTTATCCTCTTTGATGTAAAAATTAGATGTGAAAAATATTTCTCTGTATATGTGCGTGTGTGTGTGTGTTTTAAATGCTGCAGGGGAAAAAATAGATAAATTTTGTTGAGTAACTTTAAAAAGAAAGAAATCCAAAGACAACAACATGGTATTTTGGAGGGCACATCTGTTTTTCTGTGCTCTGATTGATCTGCCTGATTCAGATGTTGTTATCCCCATGACAGAAAGAAGATGTCACAGTGGTTGTATGGAAATACTTTGCTGTGTGGCAGTCCTACACACTTCAAGCCCTTCCACATATAAGATCCAAGTTCCCATCACTCCAACACAAAACAACAGCTTTCAGAAGTTACTCCCAGAATGAAAGCTCTGTGTAGGAGCCAAACAGAAAACAGCTAATTCCAATTATTACATTTCTAACTCTGGTACCTGCCATTTCTATTGTCCTTGATAAAGGGGAACAAATCTATCCTGAATAATCTGAAAAGGACAGAAAATAAACCTGTTCACTTACTTTAAGGATATGTGAGAGCAGGAGATAGATGACACTGCCAGCTTAATCCTTGGGAACATCATGAGGTTCAACAAGTGTAGAGACCCATACCTGGGGATTAACAACACCATGTACCAGCACAGATTAGGGGTTGACCTGCCAGAAAGCAACTCCATGGAGAAGGACCTTGAATCCTGGTGGACAAGTAGTTATCCATGGGACAGCAATGTGCCCTTGTGGCCAAGAAAGTCAATGGTCTCCTGAGAGGCTGCTCCAGTGAAACAACATCTGGAGTATTGTGCCCATTTCTGGGCTCCCTAGCTCAAGAAGGACGGGGATACACTAGAGAATGTCCAATGAAAGGTACAAGGATGATGAAGGGGTGGGAACATCTGTCTGATTAGGAAAGGTTGAGAGACTTGGGGCTGTTTAGACTACAAAAGAGAAGAAATATTATTCGTGTTTACAAATATGTGAAGGGTGGGTGTCAAGAAGGTGTTAGTCTCCTTTCAGTGTTGTGCTATAACAGGACAAGGGGCAATGGATGCAAACTGGAACCCAGAAAGTTCCACCTCAACATGATGAGAAACTTCTTCACTTCAAGGGTGATGGAGACCTGGAACAGGCTGCCCAGAGAGATTGTGAAGACTCCTTCTCTAAAGACTTTCAACACTCATCTGGATGCATTCCTGTGTGTCCCACTGTGGGTGATTTTGCTTTGCAAGGAGGTTGGACTCAATGATCTCTAGAGGTTCCTTCCAATCCCTGCCATTCTGTAATTCTGTGATTAGTGGCAAGACAACCAAAGTTCACCAAGTCTCAATATAAACAATTTCTCTTGAAGGTACAAAATTCTAGGGTGTTTCTACAGAGCTTTGAGTCATATGAAGTAATATGCAGAATTTCTCAGACTCCAGGCAATTTTATTTAATGCCATGGTGAATACTCTCATTAAAGTTTTCTTCTTCTTCTTCCTTTTTTTTTTTTTTTTCTAATCTGCTGGTCTTTGAGCAGCACTGAGCTTTTGCACAAAGGCAGGGTTTTCTACATTGCACTTTCTTTGACAAGCCGTTTCTTTAGCTGTAAGCACTGACTATCCCTTACCCCTTACACCGTTTATCCAAGTACATATGTTTGTACTTTCTGGTCATCCCCTGTATCTGGTTCTTTATGCTTCATAAAATCAATGAGAGTTTTCCCATTGACTCCAGGAAGATCAAGATTAAGATTTAATTCATTTCCCCTCAATTTAATTGATCTTTTCAATGCCCCCTTACATTGTGACATCAGGTCTTCCCAAAACGTTTTTTTTTTTTTTTTCACTACAGATTTGTTGCAATTAGTTACCTCTGTGATTAGTAGGGGGAAAAAAATTTTAAAAGGAAAAAAAAGCAAACACATCATAGGGGGGGTTCAGCAATTCAACTGTAGATAGTTTCATGGAAGTAGTGTTAGTTTCCTTTTGTTTTCATCTCTTTTCCAAGAGTTTTATTATAATAATTTTAGAAAAGAGCACAGGAAAGCACAGAATAATTACATGATGGATCCAACATTTACCTGCACATCAAACAGAAAAAAAAAAAAAATCACCACATCAGGCTTACATCTCTTCTACTGAGACAGAGGACTAATGTTCTCTGGATACATATATATTTTTTCCCACAACTCTATGGATAAAAAAGCAGAAATAACACACTCAGTTAAATCAACTAAGTTAATTCACAGTGATGTAGTAACTAAATTTGGGCTCTTTCTCCTCCCACCATAAAGCCTCTTCCCGTGCGGCACTGTGGCAGCAAGGAATTGTGACAGATTTCAGGGTACTTTAAAATACTAAGGATTGTATCAAGATCTTCGTTGTATAAAGAGGTGCATACAGATTTTATCTTTGGAATACATGTATCTTATCAGTCTTTACATGTAGAAAATATGGATAACGTGGACATGGGGCAGGAGGTGATGCAGTGCTTGAATTGTTGGGGAATCATTTTCCTCACCAACATCTACAGGGTCAGTCCACTAGTTGGCTGCCAGCAGGTACAATCATGCTAAATCCATCTGTATAAATGGATTTGTGGCAAAGGGCCAGGAATCACAGATATTCAGGTTTCTTTTTTCCAACCCCCACAGTGATTAGTGTGGATGTAAGCACCTCTGGGAAAAGATCTTCAATTTTCCACCAGTTTGTCTTGAATGGCATAAAACATAGACAGTAAAAATTGTTTGGTCATTTTTAATGGAATATAACTTACAGAATCATTATGCAGCCTGTTGAAGTTGGGATTTTTTTTTTCTTAGTTTTGCCCACGAATAGAGCAAAAGAGGTAATAAGCAACATCTGCTTAGCAGTTCTGCCTTCAGATCTCTCCGCAGTGACAAACACCTGACAAACATGTGGCTGAGGGCACTGTAATTGGGTGTCAGTGCTGCTATCAACCATGGAGTACGAGTGGGATCTCAAAGTGCAAACCCTGGGAAATGAGACTAAGCTGTTTATGATAAATCCACCACACAGAAGAATTTTAAAATGTGCATGTAACGAAATATATTTTTAATCAAATCCCAGATGTTGTTCAGTACGGTCCAGGATTACAGCATGTTACAGATTCATTGGCTTGGCCTCCATCCAGCTCCTGAGACAGCAATACCTGAGCACCAGTGCAGGTAATCACCAACATGGTTTCTCCAAAAAGAGGTTTGGTCAGGACAGCTACTAAAATTTGAGACACTATCAGCAATATCTCAGATGTGGAACTAAATAGAAGACCAAAGCCCAACCAAAATCATAATGTGTGTAAATTCTTTCTTTACAAACCACAGCTAGAGGAGAGGTGGTTCTCCCTCTCTGCAATATGTTGGTGATGGGAGAGCCTGTCTTCTGCCTCTTGTATTCAAAACCCTCTTACTGGGAAGAGAAAAAAAAAATAAACAAAAACTTTATCTTCTATTCAAACCCTTATTCTAAATATCCTCCTCTCTCCTTATTGAAGCAGGTCTGAATAAAATTCATCAAACCAGAGAGTAAGAGGCAAAATGTGACAAAGAGGAGGAGTTACAGACAGTTGAAAGAAGCTCACCCATTAGGACATTGCCTGGAAAAGATCTTGGGTTTGTCCCTCCTGTAAGGAGAGTTTATTTAGTTTACATGAAATAGTTTGGGGATTACCATAACACAAGCATGAAATTAGCTCCAAGCTCCTCATCACTGTAAAAGTCAAGGAACTTGTGAGTAAAAAAAGAAAGCAAAATATTAGTCTCGTTAGGAAAATGTGACACAAAGCAGTTACAGTTAGAAAACTCACATGCATCTATCTTCATCTGTAACATCAGCACCAGTTTCAGGATCTTCAGTTTGGATTAGACACAAAACATAAATCACAAATTCTCTGATTACAAGAGAACTGTAAACACAAGTGCAGGGAGAGACACTGGCAGACCACCAAAAAGCCCTTTCACCTCCTCATGTTGTGTTCCTTCAATTTATTTTGATTTGTCAACCAGATCTTCATGGATAGCTGCAATGGGGAGAAAGGAACTGCACACAGGATAGGGGAAAAGAAGAACAGAGCAGCATCATGATAAATGCATTTTGATGGACACAAGGAACATTTATTTAAAAATCTTACAGCAGGCAGCAAAGCAATGGATCTCTGGGAAGGGAAATGGAAAGAGTAGTTAGGAGAAAATAAAGTGTTTGTAAACAATTCAAGTGCATTTCCAAATGCACTTCTTTCTTTCAAAAGCAGGATGGGCAGCAGATCAAGAGAGATCATTCTGCCACTTTGTTCTGTTGAGAGATCACATGCAGTACTGTGTCCTGCTCTGGAGTCCTCAACACAAAAACAATGTCGACCTGATGGAGAGGGTCCAGAGGAGGACCACAAAGGTGATCAGAGATCTGGAGCACCTATCCTACAAAGAATAGCTGAGAGAGTTGGGATTATTCAGCCTGGAAGGCTCCAGGGAGACCTAAGAGTAGCATTTAAATATCTGAAGGAGATCTGCTGTAAGGCTGAGGAAGGACTATTTAGAAGGGTGAGGTGCAATGGTTTTAAACTAGATGAGGGCTGAATGTAAGGAGGAAGTTCTTCACAATGAGGGTGGTGAAATATTGGAATTGGTTGCCCAGAGAAGTGATGAAGGCCCCGTTCCTGGAAGATAGTCAAGACCAAACTTGATGGGGCCCTGAGTGACCTGATATAACTGGGGATGTCCCTGCTTACTGCAGGGAGCTTGGACAAGATGGTCTTCAAGGGTCCCTACCAACCTGATGCATTCTATGATTCGAAGTAGGACACATTATTTCTTTAGAATCCTAAGATCAAGTCTAAACACTAATTGACCCTACAACCATTACCTAACTCTACTTTGACTCTACCGTTTTTTAGCTATGAAACCATTATCCAGCTCTAATTTTTTTACTGTCCATCCTGCTCTTAACACCTCACCATGTTGTGATTGTGTTTATATTTTGTGTTTATCTTCCCATATCCACCCCACAAATCTTCTCACAGTATCCAAACTGTATCTCACAGTATCCAAAGGCTTTTCAGAAAGGGGATATTGAATACATGGTCTAGTGAAAAGTGTTCCTACCCATGGCAGGAGGTTTGGAATCTTAAAGGTGTCTTCTGACCCAAAGCATTCTATGATTCTGTGATAAGAGGGTGGTTTTGTTCCTTTGTAGTCTTCATTTCCTCAGGCTGAACACCCTCGTTCAGGATTTCTCTATAGATCGTTTGCCTGACCTTGTTCTTGATGCTCTTCTCTGGACTTTCTCCAATGACCCTCAGTCATGTGGGATCTGAAATGAGATAAATTACAGCAGTGTGAGCTTTGTTAATCATAGAACTATTATAGTAGGAAAAGACCTCTAAGCTCATCAAGTCTGACCATCAACCCAACACCAGCATGACCATTAAACCGTGTCCCCTGGTGCCATGTCCACGTTCTTGGACACCTCCATGGGTGGTGATTCCTCTACCTAGCTGAGCAACCTATTCCAATGGCTGACTGGAAGCACTGCTGAGTAGAAAGAGGGCTTCATGGGTAGGATCCCAGGCATTTAAATCACTGAGTCCCTGTCTGAAACTGAGTCTCCAAATACTTGAAGTTCACTCATTACGATTCCTGACAACAAATTCAAAAGCTGACAGTAGAAAACATATATATGCATGTGTATGTTCTGGTATACAACCTGCAGTTGTTCTGTCTTATGTCTGAAATAAGGGAAGAAATCATAACATAACTACTCCCAGCAAGCATAATGAATTCCCTGATACAATTGGTCTGTAAAACCAGTTCAACAAAGGCCAGTTTAGGACTTCATAAGAGAACTGTTGCCAAGAAAGTAGGAATAAAACAACTGAGTCCTGTGTCACTGTTGTCTCTTTATCTCATACCCTACTCTTCCGTGCTACCTGTTTATTATCCTAGCACAGTGGCAACTGGAAAGGATCTCTGGGAATCAACCAGTCCAACAACTCTGCTAATACAGGGTCACCCACAGCAGCTTCCCCGGGATCACAACGGCCAGGTAGATTTGAAATCTCTCCAGACAAGGAGACTCCACATCTCAGGGCAGCCTGGTCCAGACCTCCAGCACCCTCAGAGCAAAGAAATTTCTTCTCCTGTTCAGACAGAGCCTCCTGTGTCCAAGTTTGTGCCTCTTGCTCCATATCCTGTTGCTGGGAGGCATGGCAAAGAGTCTGGCCTCATCTTCTTGCCCCACTTACCCATTCCCACACACACACTTTATCCACCCAGTTCTTTTAACTCTTGCCAAGCATTGAGAAGCTGCTCCTCTTCAGTCCCAGGTCTCTCAGCCTTTCCTCCTTGTAGAGATGGTCCAGGCCCCTCAGCATATGTATAGATTCTGCTGTTTACTCTCCAGCAGCTTCCTGCCTTTCTTAAACTGGAGAATACGGAACTGGACACAGTATTCTAGATGTGGTCTTACCAGGACAGAGCAGGGCAGAAAACCTCCCTTAACCTTCTGCCTGCACTCTTCTGATCTTCATTGCCTTTATCTTCATTATTTACTAGATCTGTACAGTTCTTTCTGAAGACTTCAGGAAAGTCTTTCTGACTTCTACCTTCTCAGGTAATGGTTTCTCCACATTTCCTCCACACGTGTTGCTGCTTTCATAAGGTTATACTTTCATGTCAGAAATTAAAAATTTCTGGTTTGCTTATTTGTCAGAAAAGTAAAACATTGAAACCTTTCTTAAGGTGATCACATTTTCCTTGTGTTACTAAAAATAATTAAATAAATCAGTACTTTGTATATCAGAAGTCTTCAATTTTAATACAGTAATAGGGTGATGTCACTTGGTAAAGCACTGAAATCTGGAAACAAAGCAGAAAGATAAACATGGGCCCAAATCAACATTGATGAAGCTTTCTTACACTGAAGCTTTCTCCAGCAGTACAGTCATTCCTGCTCACCTCAGCATTATCTTCAGCTCAGTTAAATTCCTCAGTGCTGCAGAACTCTGCTCTGCCCTGGTAAGGCCACATTGGAGTATTATGTCCAGTTCTGGGTTCCCTAGTTCGAGAGAGACAGGAACTAAGGGAGAGTCCAGTGAAAGCTACGAAGATACTGAAGGGCCTGTAGCATCTCTGTGAGGAGGAAAGGCTGAGAGACCTGAGGCTGTTTAGCCTGGAGAAGAGCAGTCCCAGAAGAGATCTGATCAATGCTCAGCAAGAGCTAAAGGACCTGTGGGGGACAAGAAGATGGAGACAGACCCTTTGCAGTGGTGCCCAGTAACAGGATATGGAGCAAGAGGCACAAACTAGACCCTAGGAGGTTCCATCTGAACAGGAGGAGATATTTATTTGGTTTGAACATGCTGGAGGCCTGGAGCAGACTGCCCAGAGAGGTTGTGGAGTCTCCTTGTCTGGAGAGATTCCAAGCCAACATGGCCATTGTGATCCTGGGGAAACTGCTGTGGGTGTCCTTCTTTAGCAGGTGAGTTAGAGTGGGTGATCTCCAGAGGTCGCTTGCCACCCCTACTGTGATGAGATTCTGGGATTCTGTGAACTTTTAAGTGTGTGTCCATCCCACATCAGCATAACATTCACTTCTATCAAGTGTATGCTGTTGCACTTTTTTGTCAAACAAGTGAGAAGATCTCTCCATCTGTTCTCCTCCAGGCTAAACTTGTGACTGTGAGGTTCATTTCCTTGACAGAGTACTTGTCTTGTACAGCACTTGACAGAATAGCACTCTGAAAACTCTAGGGCTAAAAACAAAGCCTAGAGAATTTAGCAAGAATTCTCTCTTGACATCACTGCCCTGAGAAATACTTTATGAACCAAAATATAGCCCCAAGGAGAAGGAAGGATCACAATAGCTGATGAACATTTTGGGTTTCCTTCCAAATGCTTGTTTTCCTGTTTCAAATATGGATGTGATGTTGTTTCAGCTACAATCAAATCTGTGTTTTTCATCATGATAGCATTAAGTGTTAATGTGGGAATATTTAAAGGAAGCTTTTGTTTCCACAATTAGAAAGTTCCCAAACGCTGTTCCCATAATCACTGTGGTCTTTCGGGGACTGATGTTCAAAACTAGAGAGGTCTGTGGCTTCTCTTGAAGTTGGACTCACAATATTGCAATATATCATAGCCAATTTAGAATCCTCAGAGATTCAGAAGTTTTTGAAGCATTGAATTGGAAATGGTTTCCAGGAATGTTGAAAACTAAGTACTGCACTTACTCCCACTGTCAAATGAGCATATTTCTCTATTCAAAGGATCACAAACTGATAGGGATTGCAAAGTACCTCAGATCATCTAGTCCAACACCTCCACCAGAGAAGGTTCACCTAGAGCAGGTCACACAGGGCAGAATCCAGGTGGGTTTTGAATGTCTCCAGAGGTGGAGACACTACCTGCGCAGCCTGTTCCAGTGTCCCAGCATCCTCAGCATAAAGAGATTCTTACTTACGTTTAGACGGAACTTACTTTTTTGTGGCCATTGTCCTTTGTCTTGTCACTGGGCACTATTGAGGAAAAAAAAATATGGTCCCATTCTTCTGACATCAACCATTTAAGTATTTGTAAACATTGAGAAGATTCCCCTTCAGTCTTCTCTTTTGCAGGTTAAAAAGCCCCAAGACACTCAAGTTTTCTCTTTAAGACAGATGTTCTAGTTCCCTAATCATCTTCATAGCCCTTTGCTGCACCACATCAAGCAGTTCGCTGTCCTTGAATTGGGGAGCTTAGAACTGGACACAGTACTCCAGATGCGGTCTCACCAGGACTGAGTACTCATCATGTGAATATCTACTGTAAGAAGATGTGTTTGAGTAAGGACCTCAAAGTTCTGGTTTCTTTAAGAAAAAGTGTTTTGTGAGTCAATTAATTGGGTGCTTTGGTGTCTTCCTTTCCTTTCCTTTCCTTTCCTTTCCTTTCCTTTCCTTTCCTTTCCTTTCCTTTCCTTTCCTTTCCTTTCCTTTCCTTTCC
>VWZE01023067.1:11918-31840 GCA_013396675.1 Eubucco bourcierii | reverse complement strand
CTCACTGTAAAGAAGTTTCTTCTCATATTGAACTGAAACCTTCTACGTTACAGTTTGTAGCCATTGCTCCTTGTCTTATTGGTGTTGACCACCAAAAAGAGATTGGCAGATGAACACAAAGATGAGGGTTGGAAGTGGTTTTAGGTACAGGGTTAAAACAATAATTTCAGAGCTTTGATCTGTGTAAAGCATAGATTTTAGTCTGGGAAGACTTAATGACCCAACAACACCAAGATGAAAACCAAGGAGCTTCTCAGCCATGGCTCATTGGCTTCTTGGACTCCACCCAACATGGGGCAGCAGAAGAACATAGTTAGAATGTGTCTGCAGTCCAGCTGAGACCCTTTCAAGCTTGTATACCTTCCAGACTTGGCACAGTCTCCTGTAAATTAGGTGTGTATGTAACTTCTAGGGTAGAAAACAACCTTTGAGGAAAAGAGAAAAATTAAACAAAACAACAAGTTTAACCTGTGTGAACAAATAAAAATCAGTGGAGCAACCACAAAGGCTTTGATCACATGAAAAATCAATTACTGAGTTTTTTATTTCTCACAGATCCCTCCTAAAACTTCCTAAACAGGAAATGCCCTCGCACTGCAGAGCAGAAAATCAGTGATACCTCTGTGGATGCCTGAAAAACACTTAGTTCTCTTTCAATCAAATACTATTATACACATAGTGAGAGGACAATGAAATCCTACTGCCATAGTGCTTAAACTCATGGGAGATACACGAGTGTAATTAGCTGTCCTGAAATCCATGAGTGCAGTCAAGGTGCTTCCTATCCTTGCCTTCCTCTTCAGTGTCTGCATCTTTTGTATCTCCCCAGAACTCAGCAAAGTAGACCCTTCTGGGATCTTTAATCATGCGATTATCTATTCGTTTTCACCTCTGAGTTTACACTCCTTCCACTGGTTATGGATAGAGCTCTACATTTTTCCCATCAAAACCCTCTTCAGACCAAGAATCAAAACAATGTGATTTTGTAAAGAGGAGACATATGCTATAAAGAAAGGAGGATCTAATCTGCATGACTTACTTCTGCCACATTCCAGCAGACCTTTCCTCTCCTGCTACAGTACCTGCTAGCTGACAATGCAGCAAGCTGGGAACAACCAAGGCTGAAGGCCTAAGACTGAAAAGTGAAAATTGTCTAAATTAAAACTCAATCCCATGTTTCTTCAACTGTATTGGTAGCCTCACAAAACATGAGAATTCGCTTCTGGCCTTATCCCTCCTCAGGATGGTGTTGGATACAGTTTTTCTCTCTGCACTGGATATTTTCTAACCTCATCATCTAAACTCTTTACTATCTAGAAATCTATTAGCCTTCATCTTTCTCTACTCTGGGAAACCTGAGTAAGAGTCTCACTACCTTTAGTGTAAAACATTTCTTCCTTTTATCTATTGTGAATCTCCCCTCTTTTACTTTAAACCCATCACTCCTTGTCTTGTCACAATATGCCCTGCTCAAAAGTCTATCCCCAGAGTTCTGGTTGGTCTTTTTAAGTAGTGAAAGGCCACCAGAAGTTCTCCAGTCTGGAAGCTATGGTGTGTAAAGAACATGTATTATGAGTGATAACTTGAGGGGACTGGGATAGTCTGGAGAAGAGGTGGTTGAGGGGAGACCTCATTCCTCTCTACAATTCCCTGAAAGGAGGTTGGAGTGAAGTGGGGATTGGCCTCTTCTCACCAGTATCAGGTGATAGAAGGAGAGGAAATGGCTTGAAATAGCACCAGGGGAGGTTTAGATTGGAAATTATGAACTATTTCCTTCTTGGAGGAGTAGTTAGGCACTGAAACAGACTGCACAGGGAGATGGTGGAGTCTCCATCCCTGAAGGTGTTCAAGAAAAATGTGGACGTGGCACTTAGGGACATGGTTTAGTGGCTATGGTGATGCTGGTTTGGTGATCCAAGGGGTCTTTTCCAACTGAAACAATTCTATGATCCTATGATGCTAATCATGACTGCTGCTGTTTACAGCGATTGCGGAAAGGTCATTTTATCTCTGGTAAAGGTTATATCTTTGCTCTGAGAAAGCACCTAGACCGCAAATTGTTGTCCAAGTGTCTTGTGGATCAAAGTTGCTGAACATCTATGTGTCAGTCTCCAGGACTGACAGTGTTAGGCACTGTCTTAAAATCACAAAACCATTGAAAAAATTGAGTCAGAAAGGACCTTACCATTTAGTTCCAATCCACCTGCCATGGAGAGGAACACTTCCCACTAGACAAGGTTGCTCAAGGCCCTGAGAACAAAAAGCTCTCAAGACACGTGACACTTTCTTTTCTTTTTTCTTTTTTTAATTTTATTTTATTTTATTTATTTTATTTTTATTTTATTTTTTCTTTTCTTTTCTTTCTTTCTTTTCTTTTCTTTCCTTTTCTTTTTTCTTTTCTTTTTTCTTTTTTCTTTTCTTTTTCTTTTCTTTTTTCTTTTTTCCTTTCTTTTCTTTCCTTTTCTTTTTCCTTTTCTTTTCTTTTCTTTTCTTTTCTTTTCTTTTTTCTTTTCTTTTCTTTTCTTTTCTTTTCTTTTCTTTTCTTTTCTTTTCTTTTCTTTTCTTTTCTTTCCTTTTCTTTTCTTTTCTTCTCTTTTCTTTTCTTCTCTTTTATTTTTTTTTTTCCTGGCACTTAATCCTGAGGTTTTCCATGGAACTAGGTAAAGGCAATACAATGCCATTGCAAATATGTGGTCACTACATCTGTGCGCATTGCAAACTTACATCTGGATTTTGTATCTACTGTATCTCTGCATCAAACAGTCATGTAGTTTTTCCCTTACCAGTGCTTATTTTAGGTGGAAACACTCACTAATTTACATGGCAGACATGGGTTTTACTCCATTAGGTGGTTTAATATGCTGAGATTGACTCACTCATACGTTGCAGGGGGTTTTTTACCATTATGGACTCCCAGTATTAGCAGTTTTGTATCATTGGTCACCTCAGTTAATAGAAAGATATCTACTCTTTAAGTGAAAATTCAGAAATATCTCCTTTTCAGAGTACTTCAAACTGAATTTCAGCCTTATTATCTTTTTTGTTTGTTTAATTAACTTAAGAATTGTTTTCAATAAAGTATTTTACAGGTACCATTATATAACAAAGTTGTTTAAGAGTATGGGAAAAATGTGGTACAAGAGAAATGCAAATCTGCATAAGCCTCATTGTGATTTAACCCTTTTAGAGCTGAGTATAGCATAAAGGGCTTGATTTTTTTCTTTCTTTTTTTTTTCCTTTCCCCCTGCAAATGCATATAGACTGCACACAAACTGAATCCCTCACTTATATGACAGCCTTGGCAATAATGTGTTCAGTTAATCTGCACAATGTAGAGTCATCCCTTTAAAAAAAAGAAAAGAAAAAGAAAAAAAAAAGAAATTCACTTCTTAAAAAACTAGGAGGAAAATAAATATGGTGCAGTAAAATTGTTGAGTAGAGGAATCTATCTGGACATTTCACAAAACATTTCATTATGCTGATAATTCCCAGAAGTGCTCTCAAGAGTGCTTTAAGCTGAGGATTACTGCACTGGATCTGATGGACTTTTTTTGTAGCCCCTTTAAAAGGCAGTGAACCGTTTTTCTATTTTATTTAAATAATGCCCCTTAAAATGGATTTTTAGAGGTATAATAACTCCTTAAGAGTCAGTTATGCTAAACAGTTTCTCTTGATAGAAATGTTGTAAAACTCGTTAACTGCACAATTTCAGATGCCGGCTTGGTGAACACTAACTGACATGTGAATGGCCAGAGTTTGTAAAATAAATTGAAATAGTTGTTGTATCACACAGCTAGCAACGCACAAGCTGTAGGCCACAAGGGGCTCAAACCTGACAGAAAATTACTTCAAGATGAATGAAAAGTGCTTGTTTCTCTTTATTAGTTTTTAGAGAACAATGAAAATGTTGAATTGTTTACAGAAGGGTTGATTAAATGTGGTCAGTAAGGCCATGTC
This sequence comes from Eubucco bourcierii, assembly GCA_013396675.1. Lineage (NCBI taxonomy): Eukaryota > Metazoa > Chordata > Aves > Piciformes > Ramphastidae > Eubucco > Eubucco bourcierii. The sequence continues at coordinate 27,883 of VWZE01023067.1, read as the reverse complement.
CCTACTGCTAACTGTTAGCCTTCCCAGCCCCCAGCCCCTTCCCTCCACCCCATGCATCTTCTTATAGACTATTATGGTCGCACATCTGTGTGTGAAATGTGCTCATTTTGACATTCCTCTGCTGCTCTGAGCTGTTGAGGCCTTTGTTAGGTAAAACACTGTTGTCAAGCCTAACAAGCAGGTCATGCAATTTGCTGGACACTGCAGCAGAGAATAGCCTTGCTATGAATTGCTCCAGCATTTAACAATGTTGAGTTCAATATCAAAATACATCTTTTTTTTTTTTTTTACCCTTTGTTCACCCCCAGTGCTTCCCATATTTTGAAGAACATATTTTGCCTCAAAAAAATACAGCACCAAAAAAAAATCGTTGTGACATCACAGTACAATGTTTGTTTTGTTCTTTTGTTGCTGGATATATTATGATGGAAGGGGAGGGAAGAATTTTTTTTTTTTTAAAAAGAGTTTAACTGCCCTTTATGACCTAAATTCACTTTCTATATGGTACTAAAAAGGCACAAAGAGGAGATACGTGGTGCCATACCATATTCCACCAGATTATTTGGTCTGCTTTCAAAGCAACTCAAATTAAGGCCACTTTAAGAGAAGTGGTATTTGTACAAGATGACAACAACAGAAAATGTCCCTTTGAGGCAATGACTTTAAAAACAACTTCTTAAAGATCAGGTTCATTTAGCAGCAATCAGGAGAATGAACACCACTGGATATGTTACTGTTGAACAAAGCTGTCTCCTTTTTTGTTCACTTTTGGGGTTTTTCCACACCCTCTTCTGTAGCCTTCATCCCTTCCCCCGTCTTCCCAAGAAGAAAAACCAACCACTAATGTGCAAGGATTTGGATGCTATTTGCGGCAATCTGTCATTTTACATAGTGTTCTACCCTGATGTGAAAGAAGGATTTTCTCTTCTTTTTCTATCTGCGGAACACGTTTTTTCAGGCCTATTGTGTGTATAAACAATGGCATATGTAATTACCTTTCTGGGGTGGCAATTATTTCTCTGCACCAACAACTGAAGTTAAGGCAGTCCATCCCATTGCCCCCCATCTCCAAATAAAGGGCATCGTAAATACTAAAAAAAAAAAAATTTTAAAAAAATTGGGGATCAAATCAAGGCTGCTTATGTCAGCCTGGGAAGGGACAGATACTATCACCACAGCCTTTAAATGCCAACATGATCTTTGTTTTGTTTTTTTTTTTTTTTTACCCTAGCAGTAATTGCTTTGCATTTTGTTTCAGATTGAGTCATTTCAACCTTTGCCTACAAGCCAGTTTTTGCACCCCACCTCCTTACACTGAAAACTTTTGCACTTTTGCCTGGGCGTATTTCCTTGGCAATTCTGTGGGTAAGAAAATACCATACCTGTCATGTCAAAGCTGTTGGAGGGTGCAAAGTGCTGACTTTCTTGTCTTGCTTCAAGCTATGAGAGGTTATGTAGCGTGGGGAGTTGAGAGAGCAAAGGATGAAGGCGAGCTTTCCTTTTCTTTCTCCCTGTTATGTGTCCATCTTGCTGTGTGTGATTACAGTCCTCAGTGTAGTTGAGAAACATCCATGCCTTCATTGGGACATCCTGGGCAGATTTAAACCACTAGTTTAAATCAAGTGTCTGATCATACAATGTATTGTCCTATAATTGTTGAGTCACATAATGGTAGGGGTTGGAAGAAACGTCTGGAGATAGCTGAATTTAACCCCCTGGCAAAGCAGGATCACCATGGACAGTTCACACAGGAACGCATCCAGATCTTCCTTGAACTTCATCTCCAGAGAAGGAAACTCCACAACTTCTCTGGTCAGCCTGGTCCAAGGCTCCATTAGCCTCACAGGAAAGAAGTTTTAACTCACACTGAGATGGTACCTCCTGTGTTCTATTCTGTATCCATTTCCCTTTGTCCTATCACAGGACACCATTGAAAAGAGAAAAGTACCTTCATCTTGACACCTGTCCTTAGACATTTTTAAACAATTATATCCCATCTCAACCTTCCCTTCTCCAGGTTAAACAACTCCAGGTCTCTCAACCTTTCAACATCAGATGGATGTTCCAGTCCCTTTATCACTCTCATAGGTTCATTGGACATTCTCTAGTATATCCCTGTACTTCTTGAACTAGGGAGCCCAGAACTGGACACAGTATTCCAATGTGGTCTCGCTAGGGTAGAGTAAAGGACTAGAAGAGCCCTCTAGTCTAGGTCTGTGCTCATAGCTCAGGTCAGACTACCTCAGATCCTCTTACTGTATTGCATGCACATGATCCAATTTGCAGTCCTCTGTTTAAAGGCCCCGCAATGCTCCTTGTTGCCTCCAGCAAGAGCTGTGCAAGAGTAGAGCTGGCATGGGGAGCAGTGTTCCAGCAGTCCCAGTAGCCAGGAGCTCATGTAATTGAAACCAATTAGAGCACCCTCATCTAGAAAGATCATAACATAGACAGTGCCTAGCCATGTGTCCACAAAAGCAACCTAAACTACCTTTTACACCTTCAGAAGTGAAAAGAGTGTGATATGGGAGCTAAAGTGGAAGTCACACAGCAACATGCACTTCTTTTTCGATGTCAATGCAAATTAAATTTACAAAATGCAAAGTCTGTTTATCAGGAACAGCATATGCTTACATTTAAAAGGGTGTCTTACATCTTTCCTCAAATAGGTTTAACTGAGGACTTTCCTGAGCAAAGACGGCTTTCAACATATGTTTGATTCTCAGGAATTAGGCCCAAAATGAAGTTGATTCATAGAATCATAGAATGGTTTAGGTTGAAAGGGGCCTTAAAGGTCATGTAGTTCCAACCCCTTTGCCACAGACAGGGACACCTTCTACTAAATCAGGTTGCTCAAAGTCCTGTCCAACACATCTAGGCAGTGGGCACAATTCTTGTAAATTCCTTTTGCTCTCTGCAGTGATGTCATCAGTGAATCTATCAAGGTACTTCCGACGCAGAAAGAAAGGTATTTTAATGATAGTTCCCCCATTCTCTTCTGCATCCTATGCCTGGGAGGCTGCTGTTTGAATGCCCTTCATGTCTTACGCACTTGTGAACCCAAAGCCTTGGAGTAATGTAGCAGAACAACAGAGCACTGGGCATTGGAAGGGACCTCTGGGAATTATCTAGTCCAACTCCTTTGCTGAAGTAGGGCACCCACAGCAACTTGTCCAGGATCACAATGGTCAGGTAAGTTTAGAATCTCTCCAGACAAGGAGATTCCACATCCTCTCTGGGTAGCTTACTCCAGGGGTCCAGCACCCTCAAAACAAAAACCATTTCTCCTTCTCTTCAGTTTCAACCTTCTGGGTTTCAGTTTATGCCCATTGCCCCTTGTCTTGAACCTGGGCATGATTGGGAAGAGTCTGACCCCATCATCTTGCCCCACACCCTTTAGCTCATTCTGAGCACTGAGAAGATCCCCTCTGAGGTTGCTCTTCTCCAGGTTAAACAGTCCCAGATGTCTCAGCTTTTCCTCCTCACAGAGATGGTGTAGTCCACTAAGCATCTTTTGAGCCTCTGCTGGACTCTCGAGCAGTTCCCTATCTCTCCTGAACTGGGAAGCCCAGAACGGGACCCAGGGTTCCAAATGTGACCATCCTCACTAAGGCAGATTAGAGGGAGGAGAATCTCCCTCAATCTTCTGTTCACAATTATATCGGTGTACCTCAGGTGCCTACTTATTTATCTCATGTACACAGGCATTTTATAACCCATGAAGGTTATAAAAACCAGCAGACATCCTGGCTTCTAGTTACCTGACAGAAAAGTCCCTGCACAGATAGAGGAAAACAGATGAACAGGTTAAAAAATTCCTTTACTTCCCCTTTCCAGTTCCTTTCCTGAAGGGACAATGAGCAGCAAACATACGTAGTTACATTCTCCAGACCAGAGACAACACCAGCATATTAATTGAACTCAATGCTGCATGCAGTTTTCCCAAATTTATATCTGGTGGTGATGTCAGCAGAGAGGAATAAGCGTTAGTAGAAGTCTTTCAGTTTTGTCTGCCCGGTAATGGATAAAAGAGAAACTAAAATCTCCTACAAAATGGAAATCACAAACAGGTTCTGCTGGGGAATATAAACACAGCTTTGAAACCTTTCTTTCTTTTGCTTTCAATAGCCGTGAACATAAATCACAAGTGCCAAGCTAGGGGAAATATTAATCCTGCCACCAGGATCTGTCTCTAACTCTCTTCCTCACCAGTTTGAGTAGGTGGTTTTGGAGTTACCCCAAGTGCTGATTTCATCATTGCTTAGACTATTAACAAGCTTTCTCCACAACAAAAGAAAAGAAAAAAAAAAAAAAAAGAAAAAAAAATTCCCTTTGTCTCAGAAACAATTCCGAGGGATGTGTTCACTTCTGTGTCTGTGCAAACAATATCTTTACAAGATTTGAGCTAAGGTCTGTTATTGAAAAGGAGGAAAATGGATAAATTAAGAAATGGTGGCTTCACCCTAAATGATGGTGACATAAGGTGGTGTTACCTGACAGCTAATCTCCAGGTACAGCTTTTCTGTTCTATATCTCCTTTCTTACAAGCATCTGAAAATACTTTGCTTGCCTCTCGAAATACTTTCCTTGCATCTATCAAAACTCCTAGCCTCACTGTGAAAAATTATTATTATTATTGTTGTTGTTGTTGTTGTTGTTGTTGTTGTTATACTGCAAACTTTCAGGTATATACACTGAAATGTGGAAAAAATAAATGTCACTACCTAAAATAACAAAAAACGGTTATTAAAACTGGAAATAGAGGCACAGGCCCAGACTGAAACTAAATCCCTCCCCCCTTTCCTGTTTCTTGTTGTGAGTAGAGAGTAACATCCAGAACCACAGAATCTCAGTACTGTGGGACTTAGGAGAAACCTCTGGAGATCATCTAGCCCAACTCCCCTGCTAAAGTGGGGTCACCCACAGCAGCTTGCCCAGAATCACTCCAGGGCTTCAACATCCTCACAACAAAGAAGTTGCTCCTCTTGTTCAGACAGAACCTCCTGGGCTCCAGTTTGTGCACCTTGTCCTCCTGCTTGGCACCACTGAAGAGTCTGGCCCCATCCTCTTGCCACTCACAAATTCTTTAGCTCTTGCTGAGTATTGAGAAGATGCACTCATAGGCTGCTCTTCTCCAGGCTAATCAACCCAGGCCTCTCAGTCTTTCCTCCTCACAGAGATGGTCCAGACTCCCTCAGTGTCTTTGCAGCCTCCACTGGACTCTCTCCAGCAGTTCAATTCTGTGTTTCTCTGTCTTTCTTGAACTGGGAAGCCCAGAACTGGGCTTATACTCTACACCCTTCTTCACCAGGGCAAGGTAAAGGGAGAGAATGAACTCCATCAACCTGCTGGTCACACTTTTCTTAATATACCCCACTGGCCTTCTCGACCATGAGGCCACATTGCTGGCTCATAGAATCATAGAATCAGAATGGTAAGGTTGGAAGGGACCTCAAGGATCATCTAGTTCCAACCCCCTGACACAGGCAGGGACACCTCCCACTAGTACACATTACTCAAGACCTCATCCAGTCTGGCCTTGAACACCTCCAGGGAGGGAGCACCCACAACCTTCCTGGGCAATGACAACCTGTTCCAGTGTCTCACCACCCTCACTGTAAAGAACTTCCTCCTAACATCTAGTCTAAATCCCCCCTCTGCCAGTTTAAACCCGAACGGGTTTAAACTGTAGTTGCAAGACCTTGTAAATAATCCCTCCCCAGCCTTCCTGTAGGCCCCCTTCAGATACTGGAAGGCTACTATCAGGTCCCCCTGAAACCTTCTCTTCTCCAGACTGAAGAGCCACAACTCTCTCAACCTGTCCTCATAGGAGAGCTGCTCCAGATCTCTGATCATCCTCGTGACCCTCCTCTGGACCTGCTCCAACACTTCCATGGGGAACTTCATGGGGAACTTGTTCACCGTCACTCCCAGGTCCTTTGCAGCAGGTCACCCCTCACCTGCACAGGGGGTTGTTTCTCCCCAGGTGTAGGACCCTACAGTTGCCCTTGTTGAAATTCCTAAGGTTTCCCCTCTGCCCCATTCTGCAGCCTGTCCATGTCTCACTGAATGACAGCATAGCCTGATGGGGTGTCAGCCACTCCTCCCAGTTTTATGCTCAGTGTCCACTCCATCTCTTCATTTATGTCCTTCATCTGCTGAGTTATATTGTTCCTGTGCATTTGGTCAGATCTCTGTATAGCATCAAGAAACAGCTGCAAAGCCATCCTTTTCTGTAAAAACATGTGGAAAAAAATTAATTTCATTTTTGCTTATCTACCACTGGGAACTTTGGTAGGGAAGTGAAACTTTTAAGCTCTTTGAGGCTGGAGCTGGAGAAGCTCTGGTTCTGCCCAGAATGTTTCTGAAACCTAACTGGGAACTTCAGGTTACATCCCAGCTGACACTACTGAACTTTTAAACATAAATCTGTCTGGTTGTGAGCTTTGTGTGGAATACACGGCATTGTTAACATTCTTGGGTGAGGATGTGATGGCTTCATCTGCTCCCTAAAATTGAGAGCAGCTCCAGGCTGGTGTAAGTGGCAATGTTCCTTTCCCAACTAAGTAAGTGTTACAAGGTTTTGTCTGGGAAACAGGACAAATATTGTTTCCCACTCACTTTCACATCTTCAGCTCCCAGAAAACACCACTGATGACAGTAAAACTGCCTTTCAGCAAGACACCAAGACTTCTCCTGTTAGGAAGCCCCTAATAAGCACAGACACCTGGCTGCTTTTATTTCAGCTCAGAGTATGTCCAATTCAGCAGCTGCTGGATTCAGTCTGATCTGTTCAGATGATGGGTTTTGACAAAATGTGTAAACCTGTCATTAAGGGGAGGGCAGGTTATAGTCATTGCTCAGGATGTTGAGCCTCTCAACGTTGTTTATTGCAGATGGGGTAATGCAGCACCAGCAGAGACAGAGATGAAAGTAGGGTTAGTTAAACACTGAGCTACTTTGTGGTTAAGAGTGATGTTTTCAGGCCAGCAATTCAAAGGTCTAGTGTAAATATTGTTCATCTTTTTGGCTTTTCACTTGTGCAACCAGTAAATGGAAAGACTTCTTGGTCTTCAGCTCAGAACTAAGAGAAGGAACCCCCACATCTAAAACTCACCTCCATTCTCTGATTAAAAAAATAAACCTTTGACCCTTATTATTTCTGATTTCCTTAGCAGAACTTTTCCTCCAACACAAGAAAGACAATGAACTGTTGGAGCAAGTCCAGAGGAGGCCATGAAGAGGATCAGAGGGCTGGAGTACCTCCCCTGTGGGCACAGGCTACAGGAGTTGAGACTGTCTGCCTGGAGAAGAAAAGGCTCCAGCAACAACTTACAGCAACCATCAAGTACCTAATGGGAGCTACAGGAGAACTGGGGAGGGAATTCTAACAAGAGTTTGTAGTGGCAGGAAGAAGGACAATGGTTTTGAGCTGGAAATGGGAAGATTTAGAACAGATATTAGGAAGAAATTCTTTACAGTAGGGATGGTGAGACACTGGAACAGGTTGCCCAGGGAGATTGTGGATGTCTCATATCTGGAGGCTGGCCCCACTTTGGTCAGGGCCTTGAGCAGCCTAATCTAGTAGAAGGTGGTCCTGCTCATAGCAGGGGAATTGGAACCAGATATCTTTAAGGTCTTCTGATCCAAACCATTTTTTGATTCTGTAACTTTTATGTTTTTCCCCTCCACTTCAGTGCTTTTATCAGTAGTTACTTATCAAATAATTCAAATCCAGATTCAATATTGACTGGTAATTTATAAGCTCTATGTCAAATACTGGTTCTCCAGTATGTTCTGTTTCCATTAAGAACTTGGGAAACATTAAAACTTAGGAAAAGGAAAGGAAAACATATCCAGCAAGTGATGGCAGTGAGTCAATTATGCTTGTGTTGCATGGTCCTCTGAGCTCACATTAAACTTGTATTGCTCCTGGTACTTAAAAAGGAACATTTCTATTAAAAATTAAAAGAGGTAAGGAGTGTCTACAGCACATAACATAAATTGGGGTTTTTTTTCCTTAGTCTGACGACAGTTCACAGCTTTGTCCATCTGCACAGAGCATGTGTCCCTCTTTGAATGATTTCACTACCACTTGCTAGGCCAACACTAATTAGCCTTCTTTGGGACTGATCTTTATTGGTCTTTGCAGGAAAGCCCTGGTTGAATTTTGGAGATTGTTTGGCCTCAGTATTCAACCAGCTGTAAAAATACTTCTGGGAGGACCTGCTCTGGTGATGCTACACAGTGGTGCTCTACTTAAAGTGGGCCAGCCCCAGCCAGGTCAAAGCCAGAACTAAAATACATGATCACAGCAGTGCACAGATTCTGCTGGAGTGACATAAGGGGTGAGTTTTTACCTTCAGGATCACTGCCAGTATGATCTTGCCAGGGCAGTGAAGTGTGTCCAGTTAACTCCCTGTGTTGTAAACTCCCAGACATGGAGAACAGATGTTTTGGTCCTTCCTACTAGCACAGAGAGATGTGGCCTCTGGCTTTTGTATTTCAAATATTTAAAGTAGCACATGAACCCCCCAATACTATGGCTGCCAGTACTGCAGACAGCAACCAACACAAATGGTCTACAGTCCATAACCAAAAACCTGTTCCACTGATGGTCACAATTTCTCCCCTGGGAGTAGCCACACCACCAAGGTGTCTCCCTGCTCTGCTCTGTAGTTCCCTTTTGGAATGAGTATGCTCCTGACAATCAGACAAAGTTTATTCTGCAGGTTGGTTGGTGTGTTCCTATCTTCTCTTGCAATCAGCTTTTCGCTTCCCAGAGGTGCCTTCTAAGAGAACATCCTTCTACTCATACATTGCAACCTTCCTGGTGAATGCTTTCCAGTGTGGTCTGAGGGATTTCTCAGATACTTTCTCCTAATCATAGAATCATAGAATGCATAGAGTTGGAAGGGAGTCTTGAAGATCAAATTGTCCAGTGCGTCTACAGTAACCAAGGACATCTCCAACTAGATCAGATTGCTCAGTATCCCATCAAGTTTGTCCTTGAATTTCTTCAGGGATGGACCCTCCACCACATCTCTGAGTAACCTTTCACAGTACTTCACTATTCTAATTTTGAAGAACTTCCTCCTAATGTCCAATCTAAATATGCCCTTCTCCACTTTAAAACCATTGCCCCTATCACTATAAATGCTTCTAAGGAGTCCCTTCCCAGCTTTCATGTAGTTCAGCTTCATGCACTGGAAGGCTGCTATAATGTTTCACTGGAGACTTCTCTTCCTCAGGCTGAAAAAAAACAACTCTCCCAGCCCAGAGAGGTGCTCCAGCCCTCTGATCATCCTTGTGGCCTTCTCCAGACCCTCTCCACCAGGCCCATGTTCTTCTTGTGTTGAGGGCCCCAGAAATGAACAGTGTTCCATGTGTGGTCTCACCAGAGCAAAGTGGCAAACCCACCTCTCTCGACCTGCTGGTCGTATTTGTTTTGATGCAGCCCAGGACATGGTCAGCCTTCAGAGCTACAAGCACACATCGTTGGTTCACATCCAGCTTCTCACCCACCAGCACCCTCAAGTCCTCTTCTTCAGAGTTGCTTTCAATCTCACCATCCCCCCAGCCTGGATAAATATTAAAGTTTGTCACAACCCAGGTGTAGGACTTGCACTTCATCTTATTGAACCAATTTCTCCCATTTTAATGTGGGGATTAACAATGAACCATTCAGGCTGATGATGATCAGTGTATGGAAAAGATCTCACATGTTTCTATTTAGCAGCACTGCTGAAGGTGAGAATGATATGTCATGGTCTCGTGCACAGCAACTTGACATCTGGCTAGGAAAATAACCTAGTGTGGGGATATCACTCATAAGGAGAAACAATTGATAAATTAATAATAACAATTGAGGAATTATTTATTCTGTCAGGTTTACAACAAGTGCTAGGATTTCTTTTCTATCTGGATATTCATTAGTGACTACCCAGTTCATTTGCGTATCATTGACCTCACCTGAAAACTCTGGATTCCTTGTTCTGCATCTGGAATTAAAATGCATTTATATTGATAATAAAGTAAAAAAAAAAATCAAATTGATTGATCTGAATTATACCTGTGTGGTCTGGTTGATCTTTTCAGGACAACTCTACTTGCCCAAACACTTAGTATACATTTGTGGTACCTCTAACTGAAATGCTGCTCTCACTTTTGAAAGTCCTTGTGTGAAGGGCAACAGAATTCTAGCAATTTTCAAATACATTCTGGGTTAGAACTTTCTGTGTCCACCAATGTGATGCTTTGGGGGTTACCAACCACCCCACACAAATTCACCAGACTACATTCAGTCAGCTGGAAGTTAAGGAAGCTATATTTACAGCATAGAACAATTTACAAGCACATGTACATACAATATACAAATATTTACAGTTATATACAACTTAAAAGTAATGCAGAAACACAAAAATCCCTCCTGAAACAGTAAGGCTGTCCAGGAGGCTCCTGAACCAAATGTCCCCTTCCCTTCTTTCTCTCCCCTCAGAAATAACCAGATCAACCCCTGTATAGCTGAGCTGAGGTATCAGAAAAACTACAACAAGGTTAGAGAAAAAAAAAGTTAGATTAGCTTAGGTTACAAAGATCTCACGCAAAGGATCCAAGGCAGATGCAACCAGCCACACACAGACAGAAAGACAGACTGTCTGGGCTGCATGCACACACTGCAGGTTCATGTTGAGCTTTTCATCAACCTAGACCCCAAGGTTCTTTTCCTCAGGGCTGCTCCCCAGCCATTCACTACCCAGCCTGTATTTGTGCTTGGGATTGGGCCCACACAGGTGCAGGACCTTACACCTGGCCTTGTTGAATTTCACGAGAGACTTGTGTCTCTTAGCAGAACGGTGAGTGATGTAGATCACTGTTATTTTCCTCCTCACAGGCAAGGATTTAATTTCTCTCAGTAAAATATTCCAATTAGCCTCAAACCAGCACATCAGATAACAGTACCCCTCTTCTCATATGAAAATTCAGATCCTTCTGGCATTTGTCACAAATTCTGTTTTAGGATCCTGCTAACTACACCAATTTGTTGTGAATGCTGATTTCCACGCAGTAAGTAAGAGAGTGAAACTTACGATTGAGATTTAAGTCACACTTTTACAACATCACATTAAAACTACCTTTATACCACATCAGCAGTGATGTTTCAACCAACCTAAACCACTCAATGACAGCATCTCATCAAGCATCCTAGGTTGCATCAAAAGAATCTTGTCCAGCAAATCAAGAGAGGTGATTCTGCCTCTCTGCTCTGCTCTAGTGACATCTTGCCTTGTGTGTATCAGTTCTTTGGCTCCCAATACAAGGACATGGACCTCATGGAGTGGGTCCAGAGGAGAATCACAAAGATGATCAGAGGACTGGACTACCTTTCCTACAAGGACAGGCTGAGGGAGTTGGGGGTCTTCAGCCTGGCAAAGAGAAGGCTCTGGCGAAACCTTTTCAATGCATTTCAATACCTGAAGGGGACCTACAGGAAGGCTGGATAGAAACTGTTTAGAAGGGTTTGTGGTGATAGGACGAGGGGTAATGGTTTGAAACTACAGAAGGGGAGACTTAGGTTGGACATAAGGAGGAAGTTATTTACAATGAGAGTGGTTGCCCAGAGACATGGTGGATTTCCCATCACTGGAAATACTAAACATCAAACTCGATGGGGCACTAAGCAACCTGATCTAGTTGCTCAGAGATGTTCTTGTCGACTGTTGGGTCGTTGGGCAAGATGACCATTGAGACTCCTTTCCAACCTAACTCTGATTTCATGATCACGCCAGACATTGAGAAAAATTGACCTAATATTGTGAACCTAATGCAAACACTTGAGTCCTACAGCTTTCCTGGCACCTGTCCCACTGATGTTTTCAATACTGCCTAACCCATGCACCTGAAGTGAATCTAGGTGTGACACCAGCTAAACAGAGACCCAGGAGAAACTTTTTTTTATCATGTCATAAGCTGCATGGCATGGTGAGGTTTATCACATAAACAATGAGCAAATATTTGCATTAAAATACTGAAGGAAACAATGACAATAATTATTAACCCACTTATCTGTCAGAAATCATCTCTAATCTCATCTATCCTCATTTTCATCTCTAAACATTAACTCAGTGTCTACTTTATGCCTGTATGCCATTTGCCACTCAAAAGGGATAGGGTCTCCTTCAGACACCAAAGCTGTGCCTAACTGCCAGGAGACCAAGCCTGATTCATTGCAGATCTTCTTGAAGAGCATCCTACTCTTCCACACCCTGCAATGCTCTCAGCCTCACTGTTAAGTTGATTTCTTCTTCATCAGGAATGAGGAGGCTCAGTATCTTGCTGACAAACACCAGAAGCCACAAAGGCAGGTCCTCATGACAATGATGGCTAGGTAGAGATGAGTGCTTCCATGAGGGATGGGAAAGAAAACAAAAAAACATTTTATTTAAGAAAATAGCCATTTATAATTGCATCTCTATCACTTTAAACTTTAGTGGTAATAGTATTAGTGAAACTTTGAATTACAGCTTTCAGTGATTTCACACTGAGTCTCTCAATTACCCTGGGTAACTCTCTTCCCAAAGTGTATGTGCCATGACATTGATATCACCGCTCAGCCTGGGTGCCAGGCTGCAGGGTACACCATGCACAGATCCCACCTGGGTCAACCAATACCAACTAGGCAGATGTACAGGAAGGTGTCTCACCGAGGTCTAACCAAATCCTGGTAGCCTCATGTAAAAATAAATCCCATTTGCAGTCTTGAGGAGAAGGACTTAGGTGTGTCAGTCAATCAAAAACTCAACATGAACCAGGAATGCTCACTGGCAACCCAAAGGCAGCAGCAGTGTGAGATGCAGAACAGTGAAGAGATTCTGGGCCTCTGCTCTGCTCTGCTCTGCTCTGCTGAGACCCCACCTGCAGCACTGTAGCCAGTTCTGGTGCCTTCAGCAGGAGATGGACATGGAGCTGCTGGAGCAGATCCAGAAGAGGGCACAAGAATTATTAGAGGACTGAGACACCTCCTCTGTGAGGACATGCTGCAAAAGTTGGGGCTGTCCAGCCTGCAGATGAGAGGGCTCCAGGGAGACCTTAAAGGAGCCTTCAAGGCTGCAGGAGACCTGGGGAGGGACTTTTGACGACGACAGGTAAGATGTCAGCAAATGCTTTGAACTGTGAGAGGAGAGATTTAGAGCAAAGACTAGAAAGTGAGGTTGGAATTGTGGATACCCTCTCCCTGGAGGTGTTCAAGGCCAGGTTGGTTAGGACCTAATCTAGTGGGAGGTGCCCCTACCCATGGCAAGTGATTGAAACTAGATGATCTTTAAGGTCCCTTCCAACCCAAGCCATTCTATGATTCTTGGCACTGAGGCTGTGTCAAGCCCACCTTCTCACTTGTCATGAATTGGGATGGAGAATGCTGGTGCAAATAAACTTTTTGGTGCAAGAAGTGTAGCTCTGGGAGAGGTGATGCAACTCTGCTAGGGAGTGTTGTAGTAGTTATTCCAGTGACCCTTGCATAGAGATACTGAAACAGGTGAAGACAGCAAAGTGTCTCACAGTTGGGAGGACAGAAGAAGGACAGTTGGGAAAGATTTTCTTTCAAAAACAGAAACACTGTGCAAACCTCAAGTGTATAGAGAGACCCGAGAGGATGGTGAAGTAAGAAAGAACTGAGAAAGTTTCAGGCATGAAGCAACAGGATGAGGGGCAATGGCTTGAAACTAGAGGAGGGTAGGTTTAGTTTGGATATTAAGAAGTGTCCTTTATTGTGAGGGTGGTGGAACACTGGAACAGGTTTCCCAGGGATGTGGTGGAGCCTCCATCCCTGGAGGCATTCATGTTCAAACTTGATGGAGCCCTGAGTAAACCCATGCAGTTTGAGAAGTCTCTTCTCTCTGCAGGTGAGTTGGACAAGATGACCTTTCAGGCTTCCTACTAACCTGATGCATTCCATGACTCTCATTCTGCAGTAAATTGAGTCCATAGTATAGATATTTGCTATTGCAAGCTTTGTTTTATTCCTGAACCTACCGTTGTGGAGCTCTTGTACAGCCGCTTCACCAAGAGACAAGCACAAAGCTGGCAAGGGAAATACTCCTGAAATATAACTTTAAAACACACTCTTAAATACTAGAATGGCAAAAGGTCTCAAAAATTATTGCTCTAGAATAGGTAGTGTGGGTAAACAGCTTTGAAAACACATAGATTGCTAGTGAGGAAGAAGAGGGTTTTCTTGCAGGTTGTACCCTACTTTGATGGAAGATGGAAATGACTGAGCCTGAGGATTACAGTAAGTGGATAGGAACACAAGACCACTTTGTCCTTCCAGCAGCCCTATTCGGATAACTGCAAACTGTTATTCGGATAACGGTGGCTTAAAACCAGCTCAGACAGGACTCCTATCTACTCCCACTTCTAGCCAGGTTGAAAAACATGAGGATGGAGGTCACCAACTCACTCTGCTCATGTAGTTCAGAGCTATTTGCATAATCCAAGCTTTCATTATAAACAAATTAAGTGCCTGGCACTTTATGGTTGTGAAGAAACCTCCCTGAGGTGTGTGTGAAGTATGAGGACACCAAAAGCAAAGTCCACTGCATGGCTGACTGGGAAGTGGAAGTGCAGAGAAATTAATGCTTCTTAATGTAAACAGAAGTGCAAGAGACAGGAAGTTTTTCACATTTTATTAAATCAGACTTTTACAGTAGTTGTTGAAAGAAAAAAAAACCACTGAATTATATTTAGATAATAGTTCCATAAATAATGTGTGTTTTCACAGCAGTCACAAAGTCTGGAATTTATGTGCTAATTACAGACCCCAAATCATCTCTGCACAGATTTGCAATTAAAACTGAAATATTTTCATATACAATGTGAGCCCTGTATTCATAGCAACAGCTAAGAGACATGCTGGTTACAGTTTGCTCAGTAAATCTGAATATTTTATGTTTGAACACAATTGTTTCACCATTGTTGTCCTAATGTTCAGCATTTTAAAGGCTGAAAGAGTTTAGAGTTACCAAATATTCTCAATATAGTAATGTATATACTGCAAAAATCTGAGGGAACAAACAATTACTGAGAGACACAGAGAAAGCAAAAATCCCTGTATATGGTTATCTTCTTAATAAATATTGTAAAAACACATACTTTTAAAACCCTGCAGTGACAGCAAAGTGCAGGAAGAATGCAAAATTAGGGAGAACGTTGAATAATTCAGTAGCTTGTTATGTGATTAGATCTGATTGGCCCACGCTAAGATGCTGCCCATAAAAATGATTTCCCAAGGTAGCGTTGGACTAGGGGTGGGGGGTTTATGATGTCCATAAAATGGGAGAACAAGGCTTACTGGAACTAATAATATCATGGTTGCGCAGAATGATTGATGATCTTTAAAAAGGCCCAGACTGGTTTCATCTTTCTTCAGATTTTATCACTCACTCTTTCTTAGTCACGTGCAATCACTAAGGCCAAGAGAGGTAACAAGTGTTTGATGTATGATACTTGAGCCACTTTTGTCAGAACTGCATTTATTTTAAACTGCTCTTGCATTCAATACTCCCAACATGTAGATATTCTTTGTGTTTATTTTTCCTCAAGATGATGAGAACAGACACTCCTGGGGTTGGGTCAAGAGGTAAGCCAAGCTCACTTTGGGCCAACGATGTCAAAAATCCCAGTAAAAATCAGACAGATCCTCTCTCCTTGCACTGGGACAATTTCCATTAATGATTAAATGAATAAAGAGCTGCACAGGGCTGACATTTTCTTGGGAGAACCTCATATCCTTTATTATTTGCAGTACACGCACACCTTTCAGAATGCTACTTATGCTTCTTGGAATATATTATCCGTTTCAATTCACTCTATCCTTCACTATCTGCGGAGAGCCACAAAAGCTCCTTTTATGTCAGAAGAAATTTTAGGTGAATAGGAGAAAAAAAATACTTGATTTAACCAATTGGGAA
>VWZE01023050.1:0-15020 GCA_013396675.1 Eubucco bourcierii | reverse complement strand
TACTGTGTGCAGTTCTGGAGCCCTCAGCACAGGAAGGACATGGAAGTGTTGGAGCAGCTCTCCTATGAAGACAGACTGAGAGTTGGGGCTCTTCAGCCTGGAGAAGAGAAGGCTTCAAGGAGACCTTACAGTAGCCTTTCAGTATCTGAAGGGGGCCTACAGGAAGGCTGGGGAGGGACTATTTACAAGGTCTTGTAACAACAAGACAAGGGGCAATGGGTTTAAACTGGCAGAGGGGAGCTTTAGACTGGATGTCAGGAGGAAGTTCTTTCCAGTGAGGGTGGTGAGGCACTGGACCAGGTTGCCCAGGGAGGTTGTGGCTGCTCCCTCCCTGGAGGTGTTCAAGGCCAGGTTGGATGAGGCCTTGAGTAACCTGTACTAGTGGGAGGTGTCCCTGCCTATGGCAGGGGGTAGGAACTAGATGATCCTTGAGGTCCCTTCCAACCTTACCATTCTATGAAAATAAGTAAATGGTCTATTGCTGCTTTTATGTCTGTTTGAAGGGAAAAATGCTACAACGAATCAATTAAAAAAGAATCCAGTTGCAACCAATCCAGACTCAGACTGACAAGTAACCCAATATTAACCAGAAGCACTGACAGATCTGAAAATATTTATATACTGTGGATCTCTCATGTTCTTATGCCCTAAGTATTAGACTGGAAGTGAATGATGCTGCATTTCTGGACTGTGACTTGGAGCACACCTACTACATTCAGACAACAAATAACTATTTCATTATAGCAATTGTGAGGTCCTGTTGGCAGACTGCCAGTTGTTCCAAGCTGATGCATATATCACAGCTATCACTGTATAAGAAAACTACTTTGTCAAGCTGCAATCACAGACAATCTCCTGGACTTCAGCCAACTGAATCTCTGTGCCTGAGATTACTCACTCTTAAGATCAACTGACACAATTACATGCACAAGCATTTCCAAAACAGTTATGGTGAAGTGATCCACATTAGAAATGCCACTAAATCAGATTAAGAAGGATAATACCACATGGTGAGTGGACTGTTGCTGCAGAAAAGTGACCATAGGGTTAAGTATTGTGCCACTCTGCCAAAGCAAATAGCCTGTATCATACAAACTATTATTTCGTTTGTGTAACTCTTTTGCCACTCCCTGCTTCGCCTAGCAAATGTAAAACTATTATGATTTTTACTGACTGGAAATTAGTAAAATTAAAAAGGTAGCTAGAGGTCCATAGTGTATGATCTGAAAGATACTGTGGGCCAAATGTTACCTTTTTGCAATTATTGAAAGTTCATTGAAACAAATCAAATGAGGCATCATCAGTTAAAAACACAGGTTCTCCAACAGCCTATGAGACATGGTTATGTCAGTGTTGCTCTTTCTAACCCAGGTACCAACAGCAATAGGTTGGGGAGAAAAGTGTCTGTAAAAATATTAACTTTGCCATACTGAACAAATACCTTAGCATAACCTCTTCCCAGAAGGGCACATCCACCTGATTCATATATTTATATAATAAAAGCAAAAGATACATCTTCAAACAATAGCCTCCTAAACCACAGTCAACAGCAACTATATCCATTGACTATGAGCTATATGTCTTCAACAATCCTCTCCTACTGCTCACTGGAGCATCAAAAAGAAGATCAAGGTATAGGAATTCTTTTATTTTCCAATGTTTTCAGATGGGGGATAAAAACCCAACAACAAAAACGACTCATTAAGTTTTGCTATCTATCACCGTGCTCCAGCTGTATCAGATCAGAATGTAACAACCACTCAGAAAAACCTACAACAGCTTTTCTTCTCCTAAGTCCCTGCAAGGAAGGATACTGATTGTATTTATCCAATCTATGTTCTGATACAGATTTTTAAGTGCCCTTTTAAAAAACCTTTGGGTGTTTGTTTCTACTGTGTTTGGGGTTTTTTTGTTGTGGGTTTTTTGTTTTGTTTTGTTTTTTAAAATAATCATTACATGGATTTCAGGAACAGTGAAACAGTCTCCAGTCAGTCTTCAAAACAGGACAGATGAACGTTGATTCATTATTGAACAAAACCCACAAGATAAAAAATTTTCTGACAGCAAGCACAAAAAAACCCAAACCAAACAAAGCAAACAATCAAAAAATTCCAAACAACAAAAAAAACCCAAACCACAAACCCAACCCAAACAACAATAATCCCCAACCTAAAAAAAAACCAACCACCCAAAAAAAACCCCACCAAAAAAAACCCCCAACCCCCGCCAAAAACCCAAAAACCAAACCAAAACAACCCACCACCACCCAAACAAAAAACACCTTCCCCTCCAAAAAAAAAGAAAAGAGGAAAAAAAAAAGGTCCGGCCATATCACACTTAAAACATGCACTACAAACGATTTTCAGTCAAAAACGTTCTTCTTGAAGCTCTGCCAGCAGAGTAACAAATTAGAAGAAACAAGGACTGAACTAATACTTTGAGTGTCCAGATAATCATACACAAGGCAGAAAAACATTTTGTTTGTGTAAAAGGCCATCTCTATATTTTAACTAAAGAAACAGAAAAGGTGATGAGACCATGACAGTTAAAAATGGTAATTCACAGGCTTCTGACTGAACTTCATTCAGCAACAATCACCACTATGCTGAGCAAGGGCTAGGTGAAAACCGTGTGGAAGAAACACTGTCAGCAGTATTGGGCTAATGAATATAATCTGATTTGTGTTAACAAAAATAATTTTACAAGCCTAGTTAACTTTGCCACGGGTAAGAAGATTTAAGTTTGGGATGGCACATCGCCTATACAAATTTGATGCATCACAAGGAAATTAATGCTTTGTAAAATGGTGAGATTGAAAACCTTAAAACAATATTAATTAAGACTTCACTACCGTTACCCCATGATAAAAACATTATTCTACCCAACTTTTCTATCCTTTACTGCAACAACTTGCTTTAGGGTTGTTATATTGCCTAGATTATCTTAAGTTGTAAACACTACCTGCAGTACCTTTACACAGAGAAATACATGCCAGAACAACCTTCGATGTAATTATGAAACCCTGAAACATTCATAAAGCTGTTAATGTAAACAACTGCTGTGAAGTGCCAGTTCAGTGCCTAGCACATGCTCGTATGCAAGTCAAAAGCAGAAGTGAGACGGAATTCCTTTCATCTATTTCAATCAAGTAGCCAGTACTAATCTTTAGAGCAGCAGAGAACTGTGCTGCCTAGCAATCAACAATACCCTTTAAAAAAACTAGCACCAAATGCCTCAGCTGTCATTATGGAGAAATTAACCATAAAGGTTCTGTTAGGTGTCAATATGCTATTTCAAGCTTATAATAGGCTAAAGGCATGGATGCAGTTTTCAGGAATGCAGTAGAATGCACAAACATATTACCAAGTATTCCCTAAGTCTAGGGAATCTCTTCAAATAGGTGGAGATATGAAGAATCAAGTCACCATTCAAAAGAAATTATATGCTGTATGCTATATTTACAAAGAAAGATATCTCTAATATTGACATGAGAATCAGTCCCTAAGAGAGGATAATTCTGCATGACAAATCCTGTACAGTTCAGTAAGAGGAAACCACGTAGTTTGATAAACTAAGAAAGTTCATGTTAGTCTTGAATTTAGGTCAAGCCTACAGGAAGCTAACTATGAAAATCTGAGTACAAACACACTAAGAATTCCATCACCTCTAAAGAGAGGAAGGAAAGTTCACAAGTCCAGGAGTAGATGGTTTTAGCTTGCAACTGTATTATGTATTTTTGTTTCCATGAAGTATTTAAAAATACCAGTATCCGAGATCTACTTCTTAGAAAGAACGAAAACAAGAAATCCTTAGTAACACCTGTTTGCACGGTAAAATTTCTAAATTATAACATTAAAGCTACCAGTAAGGGAAAAAAATCACTGACTAATGCACTAGACATATTTAACTAACACAACCCTTATCATAGGAATCAGACTGCCCTCTTGTGGTCTAGTTAGAAGTTTATTGTTAATTTACTCTTAAATTCACCATGCGTGACTAAATTGTAATATTTATTTTCTCTTTCTACCACATTGACCAGAACTAAACCAGATAAAGGTAATCTTCGCAGCTCTCCTGCAAGACAAGCATTAGAAAGTGTAAGAAAATACATAAAATGAGTAAGAAGCAAAGCTACAAATAATAAGAGGTATCACTCTTTTTTAACAACTACGGTAAAATTGTTCTTCATAGTGATAAAAATCATCTGCTGCTCTTATACAGGACTGTTCTGGCTGATTTACCAACCAGTCTGAACATCTTTAATGGCAGATCAAATTAAACTACTCACCAAAAGTACCATAGAATCCTCGAGGTCCACAAGTGCCAACACCGTATTTCTTCAGAGATGCCTGGGCTGCACTCTTTAACAAAATAAAATTACATGAAACACCTCTTTCTACACTAGTTCTAACTCTTCCATATACTTCACACTGACAATCTATACCAGGCCAATTGCATATCTACAGGTGTAGCAGGGAACTCCAAACTCCCTTCCCCACCCCTCCATCTCAGGAGGTTTGAATGGAGGGAGAAGACGGCGTGAAACTGCCTTCCCCCACTCCTGTGGGCTTTAACGGGGAACAGCAAAAGGTGCCCTTTTCTTACATATGTACTCACTCTTGAGAAAGCCCACACTAAAATCTGGGCTGGTGATTGCCTGGATTCTTTACACCCAGTATATATATGGCATTGGAAACATTGTCTAAGAAGCTTTCTAAATCAAGAGTGAGGATAAAGTGCACGCAGCTCCCGTTTCTGCACTGTTCTGCACAGCTCCACTCGGCAAGTCTGCAAGTCCTTAGGTCCATTCAAGAGAGAGAGCTGCCAGCAGCACTTTGATCAGCTTCTCCTTGGACCACTGCCTCCTGGGTTCCTTCTGGAAGGACCCTGCCTCTGCTGTAAACTGCCGCCGTGCATCAGAACACAGCAGCATTTCGGCTTTTCCCTCGTGCTGCTAAGGCAGTGTCTCTCCACGATTCTTACCTTTCAGAACCTGTGTCTACACACTTCGGAGTTTGGCAGGTTGATTTGCATTGGACTTAACGCTGCATGGATCCACAACTGGATTATAACTTGCAGTTCCAGAGACTACCGCAAAGGAGATCCAGGAACTATCTCTAAATTCCTACTCCACCTCCATGAGTAAATCAGACTTTTCCCAGGTTCTGGGCTGCCTTTTATTTGTAACTGGGGTAAAGCTATTTTGTGGCTTAGCCTCTTCCATTTTCTGACTCTCCTAAATTACTACAATTGCCCATAAGCATCCTTGTGCAGATTCCTGACCAAATTAGAATCTATAAATAAAATTTTACTAGTTTTGTATATAGTTTGGGGGTGGGGCTTTTTGGGAAAATAAAAACATTTTTACAATTCCTGCCTTGATAATTGCCCCAACTAAATCAATAGGCCAGTTCTTGCATCATGTAACATATCCTTCTTTAGGGAAGGTATAATGACATCCTGAATACTATAAATTAATTTCAAAGAAAAACTACTTTAGACAAGTGTTTAAGCATAATTGGATTCTAGTGCTTAAGGACATCAGATACTAATTTAACTTGATAATCTGCTAGAATGCAATTTAAACATCAGTAAGAAATAGGAAAAAAAAAAGAAGTTTGTTATTTTCCTTGCTGCTTTCATAGTATACTTCATTGACAAAGTCTGTGCTTTCTTATGTCATTATTTATGTCAAGATAACACCTAAAGTAAAAGACGAATAATCACACAAATACAATAGCTGTTAGAACTCACCTTGACCTTTTCGTTATCCAAAAGCCCAAGAAAGTTAAAAGATGAGAAGTTTATACATTCCTTGCCATTAACAGTGATTATATGGGTAGGAGGACTGAAAAAAAAAAAAAATCACAGAGTTATTGTTAGTAACAAAACAGTTACCATTTTCATAAAGAGTCAAGCGGTACAGTTTCTTTTTTCAACAGTAAAAGGCACACGACTTTTAAAGATCCCTTCTTTCCATTTCTTCCGTTGCAGCTGCCAATCAATATTTAAGTTCGGTGTCAAGTCACAAATACATTACTGTACCCAGCAAAAATTGTACTCCAGTAGTTTAGTAAGGAAATAAAAAACACCTTCCTGGGATACTTAATGATTCCTTATTGAAAACTTACTTCAGAGAAAGAGGAGTCCTGAGAAGACAAATAAAGCTTTTCCTTTAAAAGCAAAGTGTTATCTATTACACAAAAGTAATGCTATAAATAAAAAGTAAATTTCATTTCTACTTAATTCCACAATAAAAATTCATTTAAAACCAATGTTTCTGTCATACAGCAAACTCACAACAACAATCCTGTACTGAAGAGGGCTCCCAAAATACAGGTTCATGCTGCAAACAGCCAGTAGCATTCTATTATTTGCCATCTAAAGTTTCTAACTCCATTTAAGCCTTGAAGGTTTAAGTAATTCCTGTGATCAGGAAACGTAAGTATGAAAACACCCAATATTAACAAATGAGCAAGATCACAACACATGACACAAAGGGCAGAGAAATTTTCTGCTCTAAAAGCTGGTTTAAACAGTTAACAGAAAACTGAAGATAAAAATAGCTATTACTCCTTCAAACAAAAGCATCACATTTGTGTGCTGTATTTTAAAGGCACTCCTTTTCTGGCAATTGCACACATCAGTACTACAAAATCCAGTCTCAATTACTCACTCAAAGTGTGGAGAAGTCTCAAAGCAAAGCCAAATACAAAACCTTCTGCCTGTTCATTTGTGCATGCATTGTCAAATATCACGGTTGAGACCCTATACTATTCCTCAAACACAGTAGTTTCAACAAGCTTTTCCTGCAAGGAAAATGGCACTATGCAATTTTCACAATCAGAATTAAATAGTGCTGCTCAAATGCCAAACGCCTGTGCACTGCTGCTCCAAATCTGTTTGCTGGTAGTATTTCAATAGGTACATTTGGCATGCAAAGCAACAAACTTTACATCCAGGCTACTCACTATAATTTCAGAAAAACACTGAACTGGCTGAACATCACTTAAAAAAACTCCACAAATTTGGTTTTTTGTCTGTTCAATACAAAACACAGTGTTTTGTATTGAACAGACAAAAACAGGTGTCCCTCAAGAGTCAGTGCTGGGACCAGTGCTGTTTCACATCTTTGTCAGTGACATGGACAGAGGAATGGAGTGCACCCTCAGCAAGTTTGCAGATGACACCAAGCTGTGTGGCACAGTCGACTTGCTAGAGGGCAGGGATGCCATCCAGAGGGACCTGGACAGGCTGGAGAGGTGGGCCCAAGCCAACCTCATGACATTCAACAAGGCCAAGTGGAAGGTCCTGCTCCTGGGTCAGTGCAATCCCAAGCACAAATCCAGGCTTGGTGGTGAAAGGCTGGAGAGCAGCCCTGAGGAAAAAGACCTGGAGGTCTGCAGTGATGAAAAGCTCAACATGAGCTTGCAGTGTGCACACGCAGCCCAGCCAGCCAGTTGTGTCCTAGGCTGCAGCAAGAGAAGTGTTGACAGCAGGGCAAGGGAGGAGATTCTGCCCCTTTACTCTGCTCTCCTCAGACACTACCTAGAGTATTGTGTGCAGTTCTGGAACCCTCAGCACAGGAAGGACATGGAAGTGTTGGAGCGGGTCCAGAGGAGGGCCACAAAGATGATCAGAGGGCTGGAGCAGCTCTCCTATGAGGACAGGCTGAGGGAGTTGGGGCTCTTCAGCCTGGAGAAGAGAAGGCTTCGAGGGGACCTGATAGTAGCCTTCCAGTATCTGAAGGGGGCCTACAGGAAGGCTGGGGAAGGATTATTTACAAGGTCCTGCAATGACAGGACAAGGGGCAATGGGCTTAAACTGGCAGAGGGGAGATTTAGACTAGATGTTAGGAGGAAGTTCTTTACAGTAAGGGTGGTGAGGCACTGGAACGGGTTGCCCAGGGAGGTTGTGGATGCTCCCTCCCTGGATGTGTTCAAGGCCAGATTGGATGAGGCCTTGAGTAACCTGTACTAGTGGGAGGTGTCCCTGCCTATAGCAGGGGGTTGGAACTAGATGATCCTTGAGGTCCCTTCCAACCTTACCATTCTATGATTCTATGATTCTATGATTCTATAATTGGGGCTTTTCAGCCTGGAGAAGAGAAGGCTTTTAGGAGACCTTAAAGCAGACTTTCTGTACCTGAAGGGGGCCTACAGGAAGGCTGGGGATGGACTATTTACAAGGTCTTGCAATGACAGGATGAGGCGTAACGGGTTTAAACTGGAAGAGGGGAGATTTAAACCAGATGTTAGGAGGAAATTCTTTCCAGTGAGGGTGGTGAGACACTGTCACAGGTTGCCCAGAGAGGTTGTGGCTGCTCCCTCCCTGAAGGTGTTCAAGGTCAGGTTGGATGAGGCCTTGAGCTACCTGTTCTAGTGGAAAGTGTCCTTGCCTACGGTGGGGAGTTAGAGCTAGATGATCTTTAAGGTCCCTTCCAACCTAAACCATTCTATGATTCTAGGGCACAAACTGCCTTGCATATCGACTCAGGAAGAATTCTGCCTCCCCCACACTGTGGGACAAAATTTTTACTGTTAGTATTTACTGTGGTTATGAGCCTATATAAGCCCTATCTACATATTGCTGCAAATATGCAGTATTAAACCACCACATACTAAGATAACCAAGGTTTACATAAATCACTATTCATAGTACACACTAACACATGAGAATCATTGAAATAAGTCTACTTCATTAGCACCAACAGCATCCTCCTTAAAAAAGCCACATATAATTAAAGCATTTAGAATAAGAAAGGTTTTTCTTAGGAGGATAGTCTTGATAATGTTGCAAAACCAAGACCCTGTCTTCAGTGGCAAATTCAGTTTTGTTATCTAAAAACGTAATTCCTTTATTAAAGGTTTTCAGGATATGAAAAAGGTTAGTAAAAAACACGCTTAAAGTACAGACATGAAGTATCTGAGTTGAAATGAAGAAAAAACAGAACGTTTTGGCTACATTTACCCTGAAACAATGTTGTAATTGAGAGCTGGGTGATCTTTTGGCACAGGAGGTACAAGGGGTTCTGGCTGCCATTCTTCAATCAACTCTTCTTTTTCCTGAACAGGAGAAAAGAAATACTGCTCAAAGATTTCCATTAGAAAAGACATTATGTGCTAATGAACAGTTGCTAACAGATGCATGTGAAATTATGTATGCTCACATGTCATCTTTCTGAGAGCTCAGAATTAACACAAACTTCCACTGAGGGGCTCTGAATTATTCAAATGGAAGATGTAAAGAAAAGAGAGCCCAATTGTGCCTGTGCATTAAAGATCTCATGCTATGATAACTGAGAGAGGAAACACTAACTTGTGGGTCTGCCAAATTTTCATCAATACTGTTTCATTCAATCTATTAATTATGAAAGTCCTTCTCCACATTTTACATAACTGAACACAAATTACCTAAGAATTTAAAACAAATTGCCTTGCTTTGCGCTCTCCAGTCCTCAACAGTGTTGTCTGAACAACTATGGCATTAAAATATTTAGCAAATTAACACATGCACGAGCAGGACACAATGGGAAAACACCATCAAATGCTCACAGAAACATTGAAAACAACTATCAAACATGTATCACACACCCACCCATGTAGGAATACTGAAGGTACATTTACTTCCAAAGTGCTTTAAACTACTCAGAAAACCTCAGATAGATGATTTTCCAAAGGACATGCAACAGATAGGTGCATTAGACTTGCCCCACTAGACAAATCACCAAAATCATCCTCCACAGCACAAAAGCAGAACTTTCTCAGAGAAAAAAACAACCTATCTGCTAGTACAGTAAAATACATTTATTTGTTAACATATTAACTTTGAATGTTGTGACTATAGCAGATTTATATCTATCTAGAATTTGAAAAAGTACTAGAGTATCTAAGGCTACTTATTCCAATACCAAAATATAAATTCTACAAGCAATTTTTGAAAATGCTACAGTAATATCTTTTTCCATTTAAATTTTCTCCAAATAAAATACACTTTTCAAAGCCATCAAAGTACAAAACCAAATTCAGATATGAAACAACTAAATGGAAACTACATGCAACAATACAATTAGTCTCTGGCATTTTCATCACTTTCCTTTTTGTAAAATAATTAGTAACTTTACTCCTCATTATTTCCAGAGTATTAATTATTATCCCAGGAGCTCCACAGAGGTCTACTTCAAAGCACAAATACAAATTTCAATAGCCCTATATTTCAGAAAAGGTCCCCCTTTTATGTAAGCACAGTCAGTTGTGCTTCCCCAGTATTGCTGATGTACTTTAAATACCTTTTTATTTAACTTTGTCATGGTGGATCTCTAAAAGAAATTTCATCCACATGGCATTTATTTGAAAGGAAATAAAATTACATTAATACATGCAATAAAAAGAAATATATTCAATATTTTAAGGTGGTTACACTTATGTGTAAAAAAGTGCTTGGAAGTAAGTGCTCAGTAATCATAGGAAAGACTCCAGCTAGAGTTGGCATGTACTGAAATGCTGTTACACATAGTAAGGTAAGGATTAAAGTAGGGGGTTTATCAATTTACCCTGTACTAGGTGCCATTCATAGCATGTCAAATAACAACTTTAGTATTTCATTCAGAAATATTCAATTAAGCCCCAGTTAACAGAAAAATAATACATTAACCTTTGTGTAAACACTATTGACTACTCTTTGTCACTGCTTTCTATTATCAAACCTCATGTTTGATATAACTCAACAAATACCCCAAGAATTCTATAGAAGACCATCAGATGACACACTCTATAAAGATTAACATGCAACAGATAGCTAAAATAGTGAAAAAGCAGTACACAAATTCAGTTTACTCTCAGCATGAACCACAACCCTGTAAACCTGTATGGAAACACGCATAGATCCAAGACACAGAGTGGCATGTCCATCCTTGTCTCAGAACAGGTACAGTGACTTAATTCATCACTAAATATGCTGACATACAGAACTGCAAGCTACTAGCTGCTACAATACAGTCCTCTCCTGGGCACAACACACAACACCTCTTCCTTGTATTGGTGTTAGCAGTTACAAAACCAGACAACTTTGTTCATGAACATGATCCTGATGAAAAATAATTCAGCAAAAGCAAGGCACATATATAAACCCCGGGTACTAAGGGAGCTGGTAGAAGTGCTTGCCAAGCTACTTTCCATAATTTACCAGCAGTCCTGGCTAACCAGCACTAAATATTAGCAAACGTGATGCCCATCTACAGGAACAGTTGGAAGGAGGATCAAGGAAACTACAGGCCTGCCAGTCTGACCTCAGTGCCAGGGAAGCTCATGGAGCGCATCACCTTGAGTGCCATATTGCAGGATGTGCAGAGCAACTAGATGAGTAGGCTCAGTTAGTATGGGTTCATGAAGAGTAGGTCCTGCTTGTCAAACCCGATCTCTGACAAGGTAACTTGCCTGGTGAATGAGGAAAAGTCTATGGATGTTGTTCAACTGAACTTCCAAGCATTTGACACTGTCTCCTACAGCATCCTCCTGGAGAAACTGGCTGTGCATGACTGGATGTTTTGCTGGGTAAAAAAATGGCTGGATGTCTAGGCCCAAAGAGTGGTGATGAATTAAATTAAATCCAGTTGGCTGCCAGTCACTAGTTGTGTTCCTGAGGGCACAGTCTTGGCACCAGTTCTCTTTAATATCTTTATCTGGATGAAGGGACTGAGTGCTCCCTCAGTAAGCTGACATATGACACTGAGATGGGAGAGTGATCTGTTTGAGGTAGGAAAGCTCTTTAGATGGAGTTGAGCAGGCTGGCCAGAATGATTGAGGCCAATTGTAAGAGAATCAACAAGGCCAAATGCTGTGTCCTGCACCTGGGTCACAATAACCCCACGCATCTCTACATGCTTGAGACAGAGCAGCTGGAAAGATGCCTGACAGAAAAGGACCCGAGGATGCTCGCTGACAGTCAGCTGAACATGAGCCAGCAGTGTGCTTGGTGACCAAGAAGGCAACAGCATCCTGGTCTGCATCAGGAACAGTCTGGGCAACAGGAGTAGGAAAGTTATCATGCTCCTACACTCAGTACTGGTGAGGTCACACCTTGAGTACTGAGTTCAGTTTTGGGGCACTCACTGCAAGAAAGAGGCTGGGGACCTGGACTGCATCCAGAGAAAGGTAACAAGGCTGGTGCGGGTCTGGAGAGCGAGTCTTCTGAGGACTGGCTGGGGGAACTGGAGGTATTTAGTCTAGAGAAAAAGGAGGCTGGAGGGAGACTCTATCACTCTTAACTACCTGAAAGAAGGTTGTAGCTCTCTCTCCCTAGTAAGAAGCAGTAGGATGAGAAGAAACACCCTCAAGTTGTGCCAGTGGAGGTTTAGATTGAGTAAGAGAAGAAAATTCTTCACTGGAAGGTTGTCAAACACTGGAAGAGGCTTCCCAGGGAGGTTGTTTAAAAGACACACAGATGCAGTGCTAAGGGACATGGGACAGTTAGGTAGCAGTTGAACTGGATGATCTCAAAAGTCTTTTATAATCAGAACAATTTTGTGATATATAGATGAACTGGATCCAACAAAATAGCCCCAACAGACTGGGTGATGCTACAGAGAAACCATATAATGAATTATAGTTGCCCATTAGAATCTTAAATCTTCTCTGAAAATCGAAATGCAGGACATAAGCTCATGCAGCCTTCACTCTGCTGCTACAGCAGTTGGCATCAAAAGACTCCAGTGATGTAGCTGTACCCTGAAGCTTGCATCTGCAGTTTTGTGTTCATTCTAGAGCACAAGGTCAAAGTTGGTTGTTTTGTTTTAGTGATTGTTTGCTTTAGTCTTAATTAGGAAACAGAATAAGCCAGATGAGAAGTGGTGCAGTCTGTCAGTTACTGAAGCATTTCCTCATTTTTGACAAGACCATTTCACCAATTCCAACTCTCTTCACCTGCTACATGCATTTTGCTTTTTGATGGGATATACAAACATAAATGACAAACAGCTGCATCTCAGTTTTTATGTCTGCACACATACTTTGGACATGCAATAATTCACCAAAAGCTTCCATGACAGAAGTTCCTTTGTTACGGCTGGGGACTGGAGATACTGTTAAAGTGAGCACTGATCTGAATCCAAAATGGCTATCCACACTGCAGATGGCACAGCCCATACACCTTCCTCCTTTCATTCACCAAGTATCTCAGTACACTGTCCTGCCCTGATGATTTTTCAGAGGAAATATGATCATGTCACTCTGATCAAGAGATAGACACAGGCTTAGAATCAGCGCCCCCACATTCCAGAAGTGTCTATTTTACCTTCTACCTCCTCAACAGGAAGCAAATTTCAAACCAGTTTTAAGAATAAAAATGTTAGTTTTCACACGTACAAACCAGATTTTAATTCACAATGTGACATTTTCAATATACAGCTGATTAACTTATTTCTCCTTAGTTCACTGTACTGAAAACATCCACCTGATGAAATCAAAACTTTCCAGTTTTGAGAACTCATCTCCCAGTTCTTCCTCTTTCCCTTTTGTAATTATTTTTCATTTATATAAATATTAAACTATATATATAAATAGAAAAATGTGTTTCATTTTTATTAATAACATACATGAAAATGTATTTATATGACATAAATTACAATATATACCATTACACATTTCTGCATATAAAATGGTTAGTATATGTGTGTAAATATACACACATTTATATATACACACACACATATATAATGCTTTGGGGTGGTTATATTTTGTTGATTGTGGTTTTTACTTTTTAAGTGCCAGACAATTAGGGTAAGAAAACACCTGCATGTAAACACATTCAATTCAAATTATTTAAGTTGTCTTGTTGACTCTGTTTTTTAGGAAAATGTATCAATTATGTTCATGATGACAGTTTGTACCTAGGACAAGTGCTCTGAAACAGTGTCATACATGCATCTGCATCAATGTCCAAAGTTTAGTAACGTTTCACTTGACAGTCCTCAAATAACAGATCTTTAATTTCACAGTATTTATAAAATCATACATCTGCATGGCATAAATTGGCACAAACAACCAGTCATGATAGTTTGAAAATCCTCTTTAAACTACACTAGTACTTAGGAGCATCTTCATCTGTATAGTGACTGATGGTCTTTACAAGACTCCATCTCCTCTTCTCTGTATATCACCTAAGCAATCTCCAAATGTTGCACCTCCAAGAAGGAGATCTTGCGGTGTATTTCTCAGCCATGCATTAAACATCTGTCTGATAGAAATCTTCCAGTCTCTTGACTAATATCACTGTAATAGAACTACTCCCATGCTACTACAGCAGTGAAAATTCTAAACCCAAGGAAAACAATTATTCTGTTCTTAAATGGTAAGACATGGGTCAGGTCCTAGCAGGGCTTCAGAGATTTTGAGAGAAAAGCTCATTATCATTTAATGCAAAGTGAAACTGCATTAATCTGGATGGCACCTTCCTTCCACACAATGGCTTTTGGCTGGGAAACACAAAGTAGGCTGTGGCCAGACAAAATAGTAGACATAAAGAGATTCTTGTAGGCATTTTACATAACATTTACTGAAAAGAGGCACTATGCCACTGAAGACTGGAGTGGGCTGGGGGAGATTGCATGGCATCATTTAGCTACAAGCAGCAAAAAACAAACAAAAAACCCCAAAAACCCCAAGCAAGCAACCAACAAAATTACCCAAGCCANCTAAAAACACTATTGTTAAAGCAAGACAGTTGAAAGCTGGTTCTTGCACTAGATTTCTTAGTACTCTTGCTACACATTTGACTAAAAGCAGAAGCCACCTTCAGGGTAAATTTCTTCACTGCTTTTAGAAGTGTGACTCCTAAGTGCACTAGGTTGCACAATACACCATCTACTTCTGGTTTCCCAGGACAGACTGGTCCTGACTNCCCCACCCCCAATCCCCAAACAAACAAACCCAAAACATAAGGAACCTCTAGTCACAGAGAAGTACTCCACCTTTCTGATTAATGATTTGAGAAGTTTCATTAATTTGGACTAGAACAATAGG
>VWZE01023043.1:6315-17000 GCA_013396675.1 Eubucco bourcierii | reverse complement strand
GAGGTGTCCCTGCTTATGGCAGGGGGTTAGAACTAGATGATCCTTGAGGTCCCTTCCAACCTTACCATTCTATGATTCTATGATAGGCCTTCTAAACAACATACTAAGAATACACTAGGCTGATGGTATTTTCTTGGAATAACTGGACATTCAAAACTATAGTTAGGAAAAAAAAAAATCAATCTTCTTACAAATGACAGGTTAATCCAGAAAACAATTATGGGCCAAAATTTGGTTGATCCTGCAAGAAATCATCATTTCTTTAAATGGAGAAAGAGAACAAATACAGAATGTAAGGCTCAGGATTACAAGGGGTTTTGGTTTGCTTGGTATCAAGTATGCTTCCACACCCATTTTTCTTCCTTGGTATCAAGTTGAAGGGAACGTTTGGTGCTAAGTGAGGCTGGTTTGATGGAAGAATACAGTTGTCATTCAGTCTTTCCCCTAAACATAGTTTCAGGATTTGGCCAATGATAGTTTTTGCAGACATACAGTATTTGTTGGGGGTTTAACTCTATCTAGATCCAGAAAATAACATGATTATATATTACTATTTTATACTTTCCTGTTAACCATGAAAATATCCCTTAAAGCAGAACTAAAACTAAGAGAGTAATGAGTTCAAAGGCATCACAAGAGTGCATTCTCCCTCTGTTCAAGTTATAAACTGTTATCCGTTAAGTTTGCAGCATGCACAGCAAGAAGCATCCCTGGCTGGGAGAAATGACAGGGAGAAGTGATGGATTGTCCTGTACCCTGAGGGTGAGGAGACAGCAGGCTATCTGCCACTTCCCTGGCTGAGCTGTGGGTGACACAGCCACAGCACAGAGAGGCAATGCGATTTGTGAAAGTGCTTAGACTCGTCTGAGGGCAAGTAGGTGCTTCCCAGAGGCTGGGTCTGTTGCTTCAGCCTCTCTGTAGAAGCAGACGAGTGCTTCTGTGCCACTCCAGCTACCATTTAATGAAATTGTCACCAACTGCCTTTGCTCTTGTGTGGTGTCTTTGGCCTTTCCTCCTCCTGCTTAGGAAAGAATTTGCTCCACCTGGCAGCATCACATGCCCTTTTCTAGTGCAGCACTGAGCTGACTGTCTACCTTCCCTAAATTCCAGGCATTGAGTTACTGGGTCTAATTCTCTGCTTCTCAGTCGGGTGAACCTGTACACCACAGCAGCAAGGTGTCTCCTCAGTTCTCCAGTCAGGTAGCCAGCAGGGGAGGTGAGCCTGTGCCACTGCTGCCTGCACTCTCTCAGAGCTTTTGTGCCCAGCTGACCACATTCAGAAGCGCAGCTGCACAATTAGCAGTTGCCGATGAACTCCTGTTTTTCAAGGTTAAAGAAGGAAAAAATGGCGTAGTGCTTCAAATGTAAATGATTGTTTGTGTAGTAGGCTAAGGACTTCCTGGTCTGTGCTTCCGGAGTTAAACTGGTAAAGTGATGTGTGCTGTGCTGTCATTGAGAGAAATTCCTGGCTGTTATGTAAAGGTTTTAATGACTTTCTTCGTCTGTCTGCTTAGGAACACCACGCATCTGGCAAAATTTTGAGAAGGCTCAAGGCGTTAAAGAAAGCTCAGCTAAATAAAGGAGGGTTAACGTGACATTGCAGTTACTTAATCCTGTATTGTCCTGCCATGTGACTGCAGGGACACTGAGGTGCAGTGTTTCTTTTGCCTCGCACACAGATTATGCTTTTCCTGTCATCTTCCAGGATCAGTTCCTTCATTAAATTTGCCATGAAGAGGAGACAGACGAGCAACAAACTTTACTTTTTACAGCAAGGCTTCAAGGCACAGTGACATTCGCAAGGCACAGTGGCAAGCTCACAGGCTGAAGAATGAATCAAAGGCAAAGCCTACATTCAGCTCCTGAACTGGTACCAGAATCACGGAGGAGAGAACTATGCTTTTAAGGTCAGCTATTCGAAAGTAACTGGAAGCATCTGAGTTTATTCAGAGTAGTTGATCAACTATTGTTTAACCTTTATCTGTCAAGTTAGTTTTCAAAGCAGCAAGCTAAAGCCTGAAAATTCATGTCAGATATTTTGCATGTGTCAAATGTACTGCATAGACAGTGAGCAGCTTGTCACTTTCTTGCAAATTTTGCAGTTTTAATTGCAAAGCCTCTTTTACCTTGTAGGTGAAGATCCTGACACACTAAATCTGTTAGTGAGAGATGGATGTAAACAGCTTCCAGTTTTACCTCTGACTGTGAACAGAACTGCAATATGTAGCTATGCCAGATTTGAGGCTGAAGTAATTTCCAAACTAGTCCATGGACTTCACATCACTTGCTTGTTTTGCTAAGTTTGTCTCGGTGTATGTTATAGGCAGGACTGCATATTCATACAGATTTCCTTAAAACTCCTTATTGGGACATCTTGTTAAATGGGGAAGTGATTACCCTATAGACTATGACAACAGGATATGTGAATGGAGGAAATTTTGGAAAACACCGCTATTCCAGATGGCATCGTGAGGACAGTGGAGATGACGATGGGCACCCGGAGTGCTATGGAGGAGATGAAGAAAGCAGGCAGCACAAGCTGAGCCCATTTGAGAAACTAATGCAGGACATGTCCCAAAATGAAAAAGTGGTGAAAGAATTAACCCTTGGAAAGAGAATTGGCTTCTATCGAGTCAGAGGAGAAATAGGAAGTGGGAATTTCTCTCAAGTGAAGCTTGGAATTCATGCCCTTACCAAAGGTAGGCACCGCTATGTGGGTCACCCACATGCTGAGCATCTTAGTTCTGTGTGTATACAAATGATTCTCTGTGGGAAGCAAGATGCTGAGTCCTGAATACACATAGAGCTTGTAGGTGTCTTTTTGTTGCTGTTGAATGAATCTGTAGCTAGGGTCACAGATAAATGTTTAGGTTTGGATTAGGTTCTCATTAAAGAAATCAGAAACATTTTCTCTAGACAGCAGCTATTACAAGAGAAGTTTGTGTCTGTACTTTATGGTGTTAACACATCTCATTTCCACAGCTCAAACACGGTGATGTGCCTTCCCTCCTACAACTCATCCTGTCCACTTGCCTTCTTGCCTACCCCACAAACTGCAGGGCGATAGGTTGTGAACCCCAAGGGCAGCTGCTCCTGCCTGCAGCTGAAGTTAGCAAGGCTTCTTTTGTTTCATTGCAAATGGGTGAGGTTTTTACTTCATTGCAGTAATTCTGGTGAGATATCTTATACCTGCTTTACTGACACATTTACAGATGGTTCATTACTGTCAAAACCTGGTACAGGGCTTTAGATGTGAGCTGAGCAGGTGCAGGCAAATTAGTTCTAGTCCAGCCAAACTGGGGTTTGTGTTGAATTTTCAGTTACTTTACTTTTTTTNGGGTGGTGAGGCACTGGCACAGGTTGCCCCAGGAGGTTGTGGCTGCTCCCTCCCTGGAGGTGTTCAAGGCCAGATTGGATGAGGCCTTGAGTGAGCTGTACTAGTGGGAGGTGTCCCTGCCTATGGCAGGGGGTTGGAACTAGATGATCCTTGAAGTCACTTCCAACCTTACCATTCTATGATTCTATGATTCTAAGAAAGGCTAAGTAACTACAGCTAATGCTTTGGCTATCTAAGAACTCCCTCTGTCCCATTTCTTTGCTCTGTCCCATTTCTTTGCCTCTGGGTATCTGTAATGGAGGGGTAGTAATTGATGTGAAATCATATTTTTTTCCAAAATTAATATTGTTAATTAATTTTGATATTCAGGAATCTCACACCCCCCCTGACCACTAATTTTAATAATCATTGGTTCTTTGCATGATCAGGGAAACTTTATACAGAGGAATAACTAGATCTAGAAATAGCTAGCAAGGATATATAAACATTAATTGAACTGGAAGAGAAGGTGCTGCGGTCATTACACCACTTGCAGTCATTACACCTCTTGCCCACTAGAGGGACTCAAGCAGCTCCTTTCTATTCATGGCAGAAGGCAATGGTGAATTACTAGAGGCTTTAGGCATTTACTCACAAAATGTCTCCCAACTGGCAGGGCTGGCTACAGCTTCAGACAGTACCTAAACGCTTTCAGGGAATTCTGTTACTGTCCTGTTAGCCTCTAAGACTTCTGATTCTTCCCAGGCTGCTGGGGAAAGCAGGCAGACAATCTCTGAACTGGTCCTGATCTCCTCTGCAATGTGCTGTGCAGTCTCAGCACGGTGTCACCCTGGCTATGCAGGGTGATCGTGTGGAGGCATTTAGAGCCTGTACCTGATAGACTCTTGGCGGGCAGTTTCCAGGCACTTCAGGATGTAGCAAGGCAGTAGCAAGCAGCAAGCAAGGATACAATGGCAGAGCAGGTTGTGTCACCTGCTCATCTCCTTTTATCAATACAGCCTGAGACTAATGAGCCTTTGGACACAGAATAGCCAATCAGAATGGCAGTTAGCCAAGTTTGACCATATTAGGTGCAGCCATAGGCTTGTTTTACCCAAATTTGGGAAAACGTAGTCCTTGCACAAGGCAGGCACAAGCTAAGAGTGTGTACCTTGTTTACCACAGGAGCCAAACAAGTCTGCGCAAGACAGAGTCCTTAGACTCAGTGGCCCCAGGTTCTTTGTCCTCTTTCCTATGGTTGCTTCTCCCCAAAACAGAAGGAAGGAGAGCAGAAAAACATGTCTGGGCAAGCCAGGACATGTATAGGCCTATTTTGGCCTGCTTAAGCCTACCATGACAGTATCTGACAATAATAGAAACTGTTCTTCTTTTCCCTCAGGGATGACTAGATCTCCCTGCATCTTTATACATTAGTACCTTTTTTTTCTCATGGTCTTTCCTTTCCAAATTGATTGACTACCGTTGACTCCATTATCTTACAGGAGACAATAGGTGTCAAAGCCTTCACGAAATATATATTATTTTTCCTAACCACCTCTTTCAGCCCAGACTGCAGAAGTGTGAAAGCTCATATTTATCCCTTGTGTGCAGCAGTTGTTGCACTGGGAATCAAAGTAGGGAAATGATGGTATTTGTTTTTTTTCTAAATCTGAACCTGCATATGACTAGAGGTTGCTTTAACTGGCTGTGGATTTTTTTGGATTTGCTTGTTTCAGAAAAGCATCTCTGTTCTAAACCCACAGCAAGCTATTTCCTCTTCTGTTCTGTGATATTTGTTCTTCCAGAGAAAGCTGCCTTGTGCTTACTGTCGGAGGAAATTCTGCTCCTGTACTTTGGAACAGGAGGAATGCTAATGAGAGAAAGTCATACACTTGACCTGAATGAACTTCTTGCCTGTCAGACTTACTTAGGAGACACGTTGCTCTTAGCCTGTGAACAGAGCTGACAGATTGGAAAATGTTGAACTTCAGTGAATACAGTAAGCTTTGACAAGATAAATACTAGAATTTTTTAAATTATTTTTTCCCTTGAAAAGGTTCCTTTTTTACCAGAAATCTCTCAAATTTATCTTTGGTTTGTTTTATTTTTTTGGTTAAAATGTTCACTGGTCAAGAAGTTAATTTTTCAATACTGAGTTTGCAACCGTCATGAAGGGAAGGAGGGATTACAGACAAACATCTTTTGACTCATCTCTGCCCATGAGCTTACCTGTCCTCATAAAATACAGTATGTGGATGGAAGAAGAGGAACATGCATGCGTGCATACACACACCCCAACCCACATCACAGTGTCAGTAACGATGTTCCTGTGAAGTTCTAATGAGTACAAGTTGGAGGTGATTGCTGATGGTCCATGCACAAAGGCTTTGTTATTAATGCAGTTTGAGTCCTTGTGGAAGGGACAGGTGTATGTATCAGGCATCTGTTCAGCTCCTCAGTTCATGCATAATGTTCAGTTCTTAGTATGGTCTTTGACCTTACCTTATGTCACCCTATATTAAAAAAGCAAACCATTTTATTCTTTGTTAAGATGAGTTTCTGTAACAATGAGATCTGTGTGGTGTTCAGTAGCCGTCATGATCAACAGGACAGACGAAAAAGGATTTTAGAGGGAGGGAGGTAAAAACTGATGGCTCATATTGGGTGAAGAACCTTATTTCTTTCACAAGGACCTTGTGAAAGAAGGATGCAGGAAAAATCTTTGGTGCTATGATGTGTATCAGGTTATTCAGGAGCATTGCTGAAACAGGATAAGACCCTTTAGTTCCAAACCTGTTTTGGTTTTGGTTTGTTTGGTTTTTTTCCTTTTCCTTTTAAAACTGCAGGGAAAAAAAAAAAAAAACCAAAACATAAATACCAATTTCCATCAAAAGGAAAGGGAAGAAATTTAACTGACTTGGGTTTGGTTTGTTGCTTTGTTTGGTTTTTTGTTGTTGTTGTTGGTTTGGGTTGTTTGGTGGGGTTTTTTTTGGTGGTGTTGTTTGTTGTTTTGTTGTTGGTTTCGTTTTTTAGTTGTTTTTTTAAGCATAAATACAGCTTTCTAAATGGAGATGTAATGATGCAGTTTCATAGTTCTGATTGTAAGAATTATTATCCTTATGATGCATAAGCACTTATTTGTGTGAATATTACCCACTGCAAGCTGATGCTCTTTCATCTTGGTTTAGATTATCAATTACCAACACAACAAAGGTTTAAGTCTTTCAGTCCTAAGTCACCAGTCAGAGCTCTGCCAGGATCTTGTGTGCTGTTACTATTCAGCAGCTGCACTTCCTCCTCCACACAGGCAGGAGCAGATACCCACTTTACTAAGAGGCTTACTAGAAAGCATGGAACAGGTTGGAGAGCAACAGTGTGGGAAGACTGCCCTATGCTCATCATTGGTTTCCAGTGAAAACAGGCACACCAAGGGACATGCAATACCTTTAACAAGATCCACATTTGCTTGGAGTACCTCTTCAGTGGGGAGATCAATTTATGCATGTGTATTACTAAGAAAAGTAAAGGTGCTGAACATGGAGCTCTCCTCATTGGTATGGACAGATGCATATTTGAGGAGACCTTAGAGTAGCCTTCCAGTATCTGAAGGGGGCCTACAGGAAGGCTGAGGAGGGACTATTGACAAGTCCTGTAATGACAGGACAAGGGGCAATGGGTTTAAACTGGCAGAGGGAAGAGTGAAACTGCATGTCAGGAGGAAGTTGTTTACAGTGAAGGTGGTGAGGCACTGACACAGGTTGCCCAGGGAGGTTGTGGCTACTCCCTCCCTCCCTCCCTGGGGGGNGGCTACTCCCTCCCTCCCTCCTTGGAGGTGTTCAAGGCCAGGGTGGAGGGGGCCTTGAGTGAGCTGTACTAGTGGGAGGTGTCCCTGCCTATGGCAGGGGGTGGGAACTAGATGATCCTTGAGGTCCCTTCCAACCTTACCATTCTATGATTCTATGATTTTATATCTATCTATCTATCTATACATATGTATGTATGTATGTATTCTCAACACTTCCTTTAGATGTGCTGAAATACCAATAAGTTAAATAAGTGTATAATACTAACTAAAAACATTTTTAATGCTTTTGTACCAAAACAGATGAACACATGTTATAGCCTTCTCACTTAAAGCAGCAAGTAAAAAATACTGACTGTAAAATTTGCTCCCATGTACTAGAAATAAAGGCAAAGTTGGTTGGTTTTTTTTTTCCTGAGAGGGTCAATAAAAATGTTAGGAAACCTATTAGTATCTTAGACATTCTCAGGGGAAAAAAAAAAAAAATCTTCCCAGGAATAATCAGTTTGTTTTTTTTATTATTGTGATCCAGTTTAACTTTCCTGCCCTGACAAGTTATACAAAGGTACTTTAAAGCTGTTTTAACCAGACTAATCCTTCAAATGCCAGCTTTATTCAATACATTGAAGATAAAAGCTCTAACCTACCAATTAATACAGAGACATAAGGGGAATTGTGACTGACCTATTCATACTGGTCTGACCTACTCTGCTGATGTGGTGCAACTGCACACATATGTATGTGTTTTGTAGGCCTTGGTGTTGCTATGGATGTGCTACAGAAACATGTAAAACTTAACAGTAGTTTTGCATTACTGGCACATGGTGATGGGCAGATTTGCTGCTGTACAGGATCCCTGCAACTTCACTGTTTTTTTTCCCCTTTCTCAAAATAAAACCTGTGTTTAGTGTGGACTTGAAGGCTGGGGAGGGGCTATTGATGAGGTCTTGCAACGACAGGACAAGGGGCAATAGGTTTAAACTGGCAGAGGGGAGATTTAGACTGGATGTTAGGAGGAAGTTCTTTACAGTGAGGGTGGTGAGGCACTGGCACAGGTTGCCCAGGGAGGTTGTGGCTGCTCCCTCCCTGGAGGTGTTCAAGGCCGGGTTGGAAGAGGCCTTGAGTGACCTGTACTAGTGGGAGGTGTCCCTGCCTATGGCAGGGGGTTGGAAGTAGATGATCCTTGAGGTCCCTTCCAACCTAACCATTCTATGATTCTAAGACATAGAAGATGATGAATCTATGACTTAAGGCCTACTATGGCATGCAGACACAAAATGGTTCTTTTCCTGTATTCTGTAGAGCACAATGAGCTACACATACCTGAGCATGTTGGGAAAAGGGGTAGAGCAATCCTGAGAGAGGCAAACCTTTATAACATTGATTTTGGTAACTGAGTAGGGGTGCAGGATAAGAAGAGGGAAACTTCTGTAAGTCACACCAATTTAGTCTAAACATCCCTGCACCATAAACTGGCAGGGTTATATATAGCCAGAGCTTGCAAATTACCCCCAGGATTTTCTGTCCTGAAACAAAGCATCTAAGTTTGATACCTCCATTAGTCACAAGTACCAGGCTCAGACCTCGCTCTTCTCAAACACAGAGGCAGCAATGAAAGAGGAAGCAGACTTTCTTTGCCAGTACTAGACACTGAGAGCAGATGCTGTAACTGTGACCATCAGACACATATTAGCCAGACAGCAGTGCAGCAACCAAAACAGCAGATTATTTGGTTAGCCCTCACAGTACTCTACCAGCCTTCAGCAACCTTGGCAGTGAGTATGGCATAGACAGAGAACTGCACGAGTGTATGTGAAAGTCTGCAGGGCACCACAGCCTCTGTAGCTTAGCTTATACTCAACAGAGGTGACATTTTACTGGGCTTCTATACATAAAATCAGGTTTCTGCATACAAAACCAGGCACAGTTGTAATTAAATAGTATTACCACTTGCAGCTATTGCATTAACAACATGGGAAAGCATTTTTCTTTTCAGAGAAAGTTGCAATTAAAATTCTGGATAAGGCAAAGCTGGACCGGAAGACTCAACGCTTGCTGTCTTGTGAGATATCCAGCATGGAAAAGCTGCATCACCCAAATATCATCAGACTGTATGAAGTGATGGAGACATTCTCAAAACTGTATCTGGTGATGGAGTATGCAGGTGGTGGGGAGCTCTTCACTAAAATCAGTACAGAAGGGAAGATGCTAGAAACAGAGTGTAAAATCATCTTCTCTCAGATTGTGTCTGCTGTGAAGCACATGGTAAGTCACACTTCTTCTACAGGCACGTTGCTCCCCACTACTCTAGGAAATTTTGTCAATATATCTTTTGGATTTTTTCAACTACAGTGTTTATTGTTTACTGATCTTTCGGGCCCATATTTCTGGAGTAAAAAAGGTAGAGATGAGCTGTCTTTAAAATTATCTGAGAGAGCATTTATATCCACCTCAATTTACTGTCTCTCTATTGGCAGAATTTGGGAGGAGATTGAACTGGGAACACCAGGATGAGTGGAACCATCTCTTTAGCATCAGTGTTCTCCTGTCTGCTTTAAGCTGCTATAGGCACAAGCTTACAAAGTTCTATTCCTTTTTCCCAACTATTTCAAGACATAGGATCATTCACCCTTCCACTAGTAGAATAGGTTCCAGACGACACTTCTAGGCATGTTAGGTGTTGCAGGCTTCCAGCTTGCTTATTAATGAACGTGATAGACTAGCACTTGAGACAGTTGATTGCTGGTGCTTGCACTGGCACCACTCCGTGAAGCTAACACCCAGCAAGTCATTTCCCCTTGCCTAGTCTCCCAGTATTGCAACTGGATTTAGGGTGATGTTATTTGTGTACAGCCTAAAGCAGCTTATGAAGGCAGAAAAGGTGCAGTCAACTAGTGCAGCACATCCTCTGCACCTTGCGTATTAACTAAGATACTGCAAAGAACTGCATGGAAACGCCGAGGGCTGCTCTGCAGGTTTGGGAAGTGGCTGCAGTGTTTGGCACGAGTTGACTGTGGGCGACCTCTCGTGGCTCCTACTCACAGCCCCAGGCCAAATCAAAAGCGAGAATGTCGCCGGGCTGCAGATCCAGAGACCGTGCTGCATGCTGCTGGCGGCATACATAAGCAGTGTGCCTTTTTAAGGTAATTTGAAGATATGATGCAAGTTTGCAGATGACACCAAGCTGTGTGGCACAGTCGACTTGCTAGAGGGCAGGGATCCATCCAGAGGGACCTGGACAGGCTGCAGAGGTGGGCCCAGGCCAACCTCATGACATTC
Source organism: Eubucco bourcierii (assembly GCA_013396675.1). NCBI lineage: Eukaryota > Metazoa > Chordata > Aves > Piciformes > Ramphastidae > Eubucco > Eubucco bourcierii. The sequence goes on along the minus strand of VWZE01023043.1, from coordinate 6,603 downwards.
CACAAGGCCAAGTGTAAGGTCCTGCACCTGGGTAGGCACAATCCCAAGCACAACTGCAGGCTGGGTGGGAAATGGCTGAGAGCAGCCCTGAGGAAAAGGACCTTGGAGTCTGGGTTGATGAAAAGCTCAACATGAGCCTGCAGTGTGCACATGCAGCCCAGACAGCAACCGAGTCCTGGCCTGCATCAAGAGCAGTGTGGCCAGCAGGGCAAGGGAGGTGATTCTGCCCCTTTACTCTGCTCTCCTCAGACCCCACCTGGAGTCCTGTGTGCAGTTCTGGAGCCCTCA
>VWZE01023041.1:157564-177578 GCA_013396675.1 Eubucco bourcierii | reverse complement strand
GGACCCCTGCCATCCAATTCAGTTGTGTATATACACCTTTTGTACCTTGTTACCCCTTCCCTGTACCTATTCTGAGTACCTTTGATTTGTTGTTAAAGATCTCTCTTTTACCTTCCAGATCATGGTCAGACTGTTCCGTGGGTGGCTTTACCCCTTCTGCCNTGTTTTGGTTTCCCCTGAAAAGCTAAACTCAAGCCAGTACACTAGGCAAGGGTGTCGGACTCGATCTCCAGAGGTTGCTTCCAACCCCTAGCATTCTGTGATACCTGAACATGGCACAACCTCCCATCATCCAGTCCAGCTCTGAGTATGTAGGAAGGCATCTGTCTGGGGGTAATTGCATTTGTAACTATGGCAGGAAAGCTAAAGGGCAGCAAGGTCTTTTGAAAAATAAAGAGTTCTTTTAAATGTGGGTTCTTCAATGACCTTGGCAGTATTAATTCTTGGCCTTTATACACTTCTGACTGCCTTGTCTGTTATTTTCAATAAACAACTGACCTAGGGGGAATGTATTTTAAAACTGGGTTGTGACTTCACAGAGGCAGAGCTAAGCTATCTGGATGGCAGAGCACTAGGAAGGTTCAAGTGCCGTGAGTGTGTGAAACGAACGTGGCATACAGCTATAACATGAGCTGCTCCTGCAATTGCTACTCTACTCTTATTACCCTACAATCAATGTCTCCTGCACAGGACAGGCTTATTCCCACTCAGAACAAAGTATTTTGAAGGTTCTGTACTGAGATGAGTAGTCCTAAGTTTTCATAACGTTCTATAGGAAGCAAGGAGTCACAGGCACAAAGCTCAGTTGCCCAGTACACCACTACTCCTGTTGTCCTTCACTTTTGCCCTTTGTTATAAAGACCACAAGACTTTCAAGACAGATTCAGTTCATGTGTTGACACTTTAGGATCCTAACAGGAGCCCATAGGCAACATTGACAGTGCTTGTAGCAGGCATTGGTCCCAGCGACAAATGCTCATTACACCGATTCCATCTCCTTGCCAGCCAGGACAATCTGTACAAACGGAATAATGTTTCATCTTATTTAGGGATGCTGCCTTTTGCCTCTTTCTTGCATCTAAAACTTTTCTGGACAGGATGGCTGGGGACCTGCTTGGGATCTGATCTCACAGGTAGCCCTGTTGTCACTTTGAGTGGGCCACAGCTGATAGGGAAATCAAACGGCATAGTGTGTGTGGGGCTGGGAAAGGGGAGAGTCCTAAACTTAGACAGTGAGTTCAGCAAAACGGTGCAAGGGCTCCACCTGCACTGAACAGGGCATTCCTCAGCCAGGCAGGTCGTGGGAGTGTCAGCAGTGGTCTACTCCACTCAGGCTCAGGTGGGCTGGTGGGACGGTCTGTGGAAGAGGATCAGCTCCCCAGGTAATACTCCTTTCCTGGTCACCAGCTCCTGCATTTTGGGATGCACTGGTGAAATCTTCCTGCCTCCAAAAGCAGCAGCAGCAAGCTGACAGCTTCACTGCTCTGCAGGTTTGCTCCTGACAGGCATTTCAGTTCTGCCACGGCTGCTGCCAGTGTAAAGAAAGTGCAAATTTTAATACTGTTGATATTATTCTTCCACTATTATTACAGATCCTGTATCATGTAGCAGTGGGAAAGCTTGGAAATTCAAGTGGAGTACTGTGGGACAAAATCTAATCCTTAAAAAAAATATATATTTTAAAGAAAATAAACCACCCAGATGTGCCTACTCATATCTATTTGAGATTAATTTTTGAAACAGTCATAAAACATAACTGAGATGTGTGGCATGAGGCTGTTTACAGTCATATATGTGACCAAGTTCATTTCTGTACTGTGAGATCAAACAAGATATAAGCATGCAGAGATACAGGCTGATCTGCTTGCTGGTTTTATGGCTCTGTTATATCAACCTCCTGCTGCAGCTACACAGATCCTAGAATATTAGCAAGCATTCCTTAATCCTAGCAAAAGCTCACGTTCCTCAGCTGCCCTGTGGATTGAAAAATACCTGGATTTGCTGCTGCTGTTTGTTATCTGAAGCAAGTGCTTCCTGAGTTGGCACCTCCTGACTCTCTATTGTGCTCTGCTTTAGCATGTGACCGTGCCCGCTGAACGCTGGTGACAATTTGGCTATTCACACAGCGTGGCGCCGTGGAGGCCTTGCTGCTCATTCTGTGCAAGCATTGATCTTTCTGAACAATCAAATCCATAGCTGTCAAGGCCAGGGATTTGGAAAGGCTGGAATAAAAGATCTGTTTGGTAGCTTGTCAATCTTGGTTGTCTTCTAAAGCACTTTGCTGGGCAAACTACATAATGAAAACTTCTGGAATCACAGAATGCTTTATATTGGAAGGGACATTTAAAGGTCATCCAGTCCAATGCCTTTGTGGTAAGCAGGGAGAGCTTTAACTAGAACAGGTTGCTCAGAGCCCTATCCAATCTGACCTGGAATGTTTCCATGGATGTGGTTTCCAACATCTCTTTGGGCAACCTGTTCCAGCACCCTCATTGCAAAAACAAAAACAAAACCAAAACAACAGAAACCAAAACCAACCAACCAACCAACCAACCAAAAAAACCCACAAAACTTCTTTTTATCTAGTAAAAATTTCCCTCTTCTAGTTTAAACTCATCACTCTTTGTCCTGTCACAACAGGTCCTGCTAAAAAGTCTGTCTCCAGCTTTCTCATCAGTCCCTTTAGGTCCTGAAAGGTAACAAAAAAGGTGTCCCTGGAACTTCCTATTCTTCAGGCTGAACAATCCCAACTTTCTCAAGCCTGCTCTCACAGCAGAGGTGCTCCAGCTCTCTTAATCATTTCTGTGTCAGTCCTCTGGATCTGTTGCAACAGATTCAATTCCTTCTTATGCTGAGGACTCCAGAGCTGGTCCCAGCACTGCAGGTGGGGGCTCAGAAGAGTGGAGCATAGGGACAGAATCCCCTCCCTCCACCTGCTGCCCACACTGGGCTGGGGATGCAGCCCAGGACATGGTTGAGTCTGAGCTATGAGTGCACGTTGCCATGTCCAGTTTTTCATCTACCAGTACCACCCATTTCTTTGCACCTAATTCTGTTTTACTAGAAAGAGCTCAGACTGCAGATAGGACAGTTGTTGGTTTTCTTTTCACCTGTTAAAGTCTGCTTAATGAAACCATGATCCCTAGGTTTGCCTGCTGCCAGCGCTCGCAGGGGAATGTCCAGAGCAACAACAAACCCACAGCTGAGTTTCCCCAAGACAGTGCAATTTGTCAGGGTGTGTGAATCTTTAACAAACAGGGGAGAACCACCACCAACAGCAGCACATATCCACCCTTCCAGTTGCTATGCTTGGGCTGTGTGAGGAAGCACAAAGAGCCGAACTGCACTTACTGCACCCTAACTGAGGTAGCAAAGGTTGCATGGAGAGCCAGGCATTGCCCTTGAGTGACCTGCTCCAGCACTTGAATGCCCTTCTTCTAAGTGAGGGCCTCAAAACTGAACACAGTACTCAAAGTGTGGTCTCACCAGTGCTGAGTACAGGGGCACCATCACTGCCCTGGTCCTACTGGCCACGCTAGTGGTGATCCAAGACAGGATGCTGTTGGCCTTCTTGGCCGCCTGGGCACTCGCTGGCTCATGTTCAGACAGCTGTTGTTCAACACCCTCAGGTCTCTCTCTGCTGAGTAATTCCCAGCCACTCTGCCCCAAGCCTGGAGCATTCATGTGGCTGTTGTGACCCAAGTGCAGCACCCTGTACTTGTCGTTGTTGAACCTTATACCATGTACCTTGGTCTATTGATCCAGCCTGTCCAGGTCCCTTTGCAGAGCCATCCTACCCTCCAGCAGATCCATGCTCCCTTCCATCTTAGTGTCATCTGCAGGCTGGCTGAGAGTTCCCTGGATCCCTTCGTTCAGATCGTGGATAACGGCGTCGCTGGGCCGGTTCCGAGCTCTTCAGCGTTCCAGCACAGCACCCACGTCCGTTCACGGCAGCTGGCGGGGTTAGTCCCGGTCCCGGTCCCAGTCCGCCCTCACCTGGGCGGGGCGGGGCGAGCCGGTGACTGACGCGCCGCGGCACCGCCCCCGCGGTCACGGGCGGCGTCTTCGCTGCCAGCCAGCAGCTGGTGAGGAGAGGCTGCGATTGTCGAGCGGGGACTTGGGCTGCCACCGCCATGGAGCCCTCGGGGGATCAAGGTAGGGCAGAGGAGAAGGTGGCGGGGGGCTGCCCAGACGTACTTGGCGCTGCCGTGCGGTGTGGGGCCGGCGGTTCTCCCCGCAGCTATTCCGCCACCGGCACGCCCGGGTCGGACCTACCCTGCTCCGCTCTGCCCTGGCAGCCTGCGGCGGGAGCGGCTCAGCGCACCGGCTGTCCCCCTCCGCGCTTTCCAGACTGGGCGAGGGGCGAGATCTCCTCCCGAGGTAACTCCAAAGTGGGAGTAAGGGACTGCGCGGAGAGGGCTCCTCCTGGAGCCCAGGGGCGGAGCGGGTCCCCCGGCCTGCCGCAAGGCTTCGCCTGCCGCCGCCAGCTTGGCAAATGCGGAACCGCGGGGCGGGCGGCAGCGCCTGGGGCGGCCCCTCTGCCGCCTTCCCTGCTCAGTGGGTGTCGGCGCTCCCTGGGCGGCGGGCACGGACAGTCAATCCCGGCCTTCCCGCCGCGATTAGTGGAGAGAATAAACTTTCTGGTTCCACCCAGGAGTAAAAGTAGAGCGCTTCTATTGCACCAGTGTGCAACTTTGGATTAACCAGCCTTGTTCGCAGGGTTTATACCCTCGCAATTCGCTCTCGTCCAGGGCTGCACAGCGGCTGGCAAGCTCCATTTTGGCAGCTGCCCCCCCGGCTCCTGGGCGGTAGCGGCGGGGGTGGCACCTCCGGGCGGCCGCTTGCGTGCCTCCGCGTGTCGTGCAAGGCCGCGGTGCTCCGCGACATGCCTTTGGCCGGGAAAGGCTTGTCCCTGCTGCCAAGGTTGCAGCCGTCTCCTCAAAACAGAGAGGATGCCAAAGAGGGGATTTGGTGCCTTGGTGAGGACCGACCTGGATGCGAGCAAAGCAGGACCTCTGGCTAGAGAAGCTTCTCCCACAGAGGTGTGTTAGTGACCCTTCCATCAGTTGGAGTCTGCTGCAGGGTGTCACACTGACCTGAGCAATAGCTGCACTCCTCCGGACCCAGTAAGGCAGACTGGCATCAGGATGTGCCTTTGAATTAGCTGACGGGACTTCGGGCCTCACTCAGTGTTTGTGCCCTTGGGCTGAGTTTGTGCAGAGTTTTCCTGCTGACCGAGTTGGGGCCGGTTGGAAGTGTGTGTTTGTGGTGGCAGCAGGGGTGTTGAAGGCGCATGAGGTGCTGGGGGGCAGAACCCCTGAGTCTGTGTGGTAGAGCTCTCTGCTGTGCCAGGGAAGCTGGTTCAGGCACCAGCCTGGTCTGCTTGTGTGCTTGCTGAAGTATGTTGAGGGTGTCCTAGTGCACTTGTGCATTTAGCAATGACTTCTGAGTTTCTCCATATAGAGAAAATGGCACTTTGTCAGACCAGGGACTGAACCTCCTCACGGAGGTCTCTTCAATCGTACTGAAGTCCTGTGTCTTATAAATACGAAAACCCCAACCAATCAAACTCCAAACCCCAAGCAGAACCACTCAGTCAGGCTGGTGAGAGGCCTGGAGCATAGCCCTACGAGGAGCAAGTGGCTGAGGTTGTGCAGCCTGCAAAAGAGGAGGCTCAGGGCAGACCTCATATCTCTCTACAACTACCTGAAAGGAAGTTGTGGGCAGGCCAGAGTTGGTCTCTTCTCTCAGGCACCCAGTGACAGAACAAGAAAGCACAGTCTCAAACTCACCAGGGTGGGTTTAGGCTGGATATTAGGAAGAAATTCTTCATGGAAAGAGTGATTGCCCATTGCAGTGGGCTGCCCAGGGAGGTGGTGGAGTCACTATCTCTGGAGGTGTTAGAGAAGAGGCTGAATGAGGTACTTAGTGCCATGGTTTGGATAATTAGAAGGATTAGGGGATGGGTTGGACTCGATGATCCTAGAGGTCTTTTCCAGCCTGGTTAATTCTGTCAGTCTGTGATTTTTAAATTCAGCTGCAGGAGCATTGGCACAGATTTCAGTTATTTGTCCTAAAGTTCTTTGTGTTTGAGCCTGTTAAAAGGCAACTGCAGGGTCTTGAACAACTCCTGAAGTAAAAGGAGAGTAGAATACTATGATTTTTTTGAAAAACTGGTGCTTTATAGAGATCTGTTTGGCCACTGAACTCATTTTTGTACAAGCAGTGCTTTGTATGAATATGTTATCGCACCTCAGGTTGTACGTCAGACTGGCGTATCTGACGTGACATAAGTGACTGTTATGGAGCAAACATGGTGCAACACTTTATTCCCCTACCTTCTTTTCAAGGCAATTATGCTATGTTTTCATTTGGGTGAGGTGAAGACCTGCAGGTACAGTGGGAAAATACAGAAGAGCCAATAGACTTGTGTCTGTTCCAATAATGGCTTCTAATACCCTGCTGGTTAGCCTTCAAAGACCTATCTTCCTGGCAAACTGGTGTGCTTGCAGTGGAAACTGTGCTTGATGATACGGTATTAGTCACTGAAGCCATGTACTTGGCTAAAATCCAGGCCACCAGGTTCTGTCTCTGGGGCTGGCATAAACATCCTGGGTTTCCTTCTCTAACCAGAAATTAATTTGTTTGAAGTGTGAGTCAGAGGTTGCATTTTTCGCTGCTCTTGTGACCGCTTTCTCAACTAGTGAATGCTAGGAGGTGGGAAGAAGACAAAGATCTAGGTTACAGTTAAGATTGTGGCCAGACTACTCAAGGTGTGTAATGTGTTTAAGCCTTCCCTCTCTTGAGCAGCTGGGTTTGGCAGCAACATTGGAAGTACTGAGCAATTTTTCGCCTGAAGTGTCTTTGTTTTCAGTGAAGGGATGTTTGGCCTGGCTGTATGCCTCTGCGTGGTGTTCTGTGCACTCCAGCTGGAGAGCTGGAGTCTCCTGCTCTGAGTACAAGCACCAAAGCAGTACTGTCAGCCCAAACCAAATGGATGTAATATTCTCCTGAGCTGAGGGGGTCTTTTCTTCTGTTACTTTGCGTTAACTTGCCATGGGCAAAAATCTGGTCCTTCACGGTGCTGACTTGTTTGCTGAGTGGACTGCTACATGCAGTTGTGTTTTCACAAAGATTCTGGCCTTTTTTACCCTCAGTGTACCTGTTTTTGCCTGTGAAAACAGTCTCTCTGTGGCTTGGCGCCGTTCCTGTTAGTGCTGCGCATGGTTCGCCATGCAAAACCAAGGGCGAAGCTGCCCCAACAGCAGCAGCAGCAGTAGTGTGCTCTGAAGGAGGAGGCTGTGCCACTGGGCAGTTTCATGAAGGTGTGCAGCACAGCATGCACAGTTACCAGCAAAACTGTTCAGGGCAAGGTTCCTCTTCTGTTTCAGCAACTTTTGGGTTATGTAACCTGGTGTCTTTCAACATCTTCTGGCTTTGTGGGATTTAGGACATTATAATTATTTTGGTTGGTAAACACCTTTAAGATTGAGTCTAACTATACCAGGTTTGATGTTAAACCATGTCCCTCAGCATCACATCTCTGCCTCTTTTAAATGCTCCTTGACAACCTGCTCCAGTGTTCGAGAACCCTTCCAGTGAAGACTTTAATCATAGAATCATAGAATGGTAAGGTTGGAAGGGACCTCAAGGATCATCCAGTTCCAACCCCCAGCCATAGGCAGGGACACCTCCCACTAGTACAGCTCACTCAAGACCTCCTCCAACCTGGCCTTGAACACCTCCAGGGAGGGAGCAACCACAACCTCCCTGGGCAACCTGTGCCAGTGTCTTTCCAACCTAAACCTCCCTTGGTGCAACCTGAGGCCATTTGCTTTCCTCATGTCTCTTGTTGCTACAAAGAGACCAACCCTTACCTTGCTACAAGCTGCTTTTGGGGAATTGTAGAGAGTGAGGAGGTCTCCCCTCAGCCTCCCTTATACTTCAGATTGAACAACCCCAGTTCCCTCAGATACTCCTCTCAAGGCCTATTCTTCAGACCTTTCACCAGCTTTGTTGCCCTGCTTTGGACCTGCTCCAGCACCTCAATGCCCTTCTTCTAGTGAGGGCTCCAAAACTGAACCAAATACACGAGGTGTGGCCTCACCAGTGCTCAGTACAGGGGCATGAGCACTTCCTGGGTCCTGCTGGCCACACTATTGCTGATCCAGACCGAGATGCTGTTGGTCTTCTTGGCTACCTGGGCACACGCTGGCTGTGGACCAACACATTCCCAGGTCCTTTTCTGCAGGATGGCTTTCCAACCACTATTCCCCAGACCTGGAGTGTTGCAGGAGGTTTTTGTGACCCTGGTGCGGATTCGCTCTAAGCACTGAAACTTATTTACACTACACATGATTTCTTGACAGAGTACATCTATAAGCCTTTCCATAGGGCATTAATTTGTGTTTGTGGGGCTGACAGAATGGACTCTGTTTCATTTGTGCAAAAGGAACCTGTTGCTGGCAGCAGGGTAAGGTTTTCCCTACTACCCTAATGGACGAAGCTGTACCTCTTTTTAGTGCTCTGTCTGTTTTCTTTATCTCTAGGTGCCTGCAGTACTGTAGGTAGGATTTTTTTTTTTTCCTTATGGTGTAGTTGTGAAATTGAGCACTTGTAAGTAAATAAGAGTGGACAGCTCTTGTCCTTACTGCAAAGGAAGAATGATTTCCCTGAGCTGAGTTTGTCACAGTGACTTGAAGATGAGAAAGGATAAAAACATCAGACGGATCAGTAGGTCCCCCGCAAGTACCCCTCTTGTATGAGAAGCTTGGGGGCAGAGATCTCATTCTTCTGACTTGGGCCAAGGGTCCTTGATTGACAGGGTGGCATATGTGAGTTATTTAATGTCATTGCTGTCCTCCCTCCTCAGCCAGTGCATAAATCAGGTACTGAAATGCAGGGGAGTGGTGTGCTGTGTTGGAGGGATGCAGGAGCAGCTGGTGCACAGGCAGTGTCAGCTGTTTCTGCCCTCTCCCAGCTTCAGCATTGAAGGGTAACAACACTTCATGTTCACACTCACTTCAGGGGGAAGTGGAGGAGAGAGCTTGCTTGGCTATCCAACAGTGAAAGAGTCTCTTGGTTGTACTATTGTGTGGATCTTCTGTCCCTGTTCCCTGTAGCCAGCACTGTCACATACAGTCAAGACAATCCCTCACCCAGCCAGAGTAAAGCCTGCTTTCAGGCTTCTCAGAGATGGGGAAAGCTTAGCTAAGGAGCTCCTTCCTTTGATCCTCCACTAACTGCTTGGGGCTTTTAAAATCCCAGTGACATGAAACTGATGCAAGTCCTGTTTGTTCCAGTTTCCCACAATCTGCAGCCCTGTGGAACAGCCCATGGGTTCCCTTTTCTCCCACTGCAAATCCCCATCTAAGCAATGGGAGACCTTGGAGGCTGGGTCTGACCTTGCTGGCTCAAAGCACTGTGCGTCAGCTCCAGTTTAAGAACTGTGCTGGTGCAAGCTGGGCAAGGGCCTTGCTTTGCTTGATCTGGGTGCTCTGTGGGTAAAGTAGGAACAGATGATCATTATGGCTGGAGCTGGCTGCCTTATGTTAACACCTCTCCTAAAGCTGGCCTGGGTAGGAGTGTTACTAAGCTGCTTTCAACTGTGCCTGGAGACTGCCCCTTCCAACTGCAGTGGCTGGTGATAACCCTGTCCTGCACTGGTCTGCCTTGCAAATTCTGGTTGTGTTCATTTTCTTCTTCCTGCTATTCTGTAGATGTGTTTTTCCCTTGTCTCCTGCTAATACAGTAGCCCTTGACCAGGAGCCTCTGCTTCAGGAGGCAGATGTCAGGAGGAGTCAGGTGGCAAGGGAAATGGGTGCTGGGACTTCTGATGCTTTCTGCTGTGCACTGACACTACTGGGTGATGGCACCTTGAAAGAGGCTTTGGCTGCCCTGTGTTTTGACAAGGCTGGGGTGCTAGGTAGCCTTGGTTCTCTTTCTCCACAACCCTTTGCTCCTTTAACAGGAAGAGGTCCAGGCAGTTTTCACAGTGAGGGAGCTTCTTAGCCAGTACAGAGAAGTCTTGTGTGGAGTCCAGGGACTAGATTTGCCACACAAGATCAGTGAGTTGTTTGTAGGTAGCTGATTCCTGAGGGTGCTGGATATTGCTGCAGGTAAAGGAAGGTATCAGCTGTATCTCTTCAGAAAGTCATGTTTCCATGGCAGCAGATACAGCGCATGGAGGCTTCTTGAAAGGCAGTGTTTTCTGGACCAGGTTCCCCCCTTTTTGTTTTTCACCCAAATAACTCCATTCTTAGTTTAGTAAACAAGAACAATGGTGTTGCCTGTTGAATTTTATGCAGCAGACATGTTTTTAGACAACCTTCTCTCCAGGTAGGATGGTGATGACACCACTGTTGCCTCCACTTCAGTCTTTGTAATATGGGCACTTCTGATTTGAGATTTGCTATGTGGAGGAAGGGAGGTGTTTGCCCTTGTACTTTTAATATCCTGCAGTGAGCAAGCAAAAAAATGTCAAACAAAAGATGACTGAAAGGGAAAGAAGCATTAAGTGAGATTAGGCACAAATTGAAATGCTCTCGTTCAACCAGAACTGTCACTCTGTGTAATCTTCAAATTAAGACTCCAGAGGGACAGGTTTCTCTCCTGTTAAAGGTAGTGAACATCATCTTCAGAGGTTGTGGAGTCTCCTTCTCTAGAAACTTTCAAAACCCATTTATAGAATCATAGAATGGTAAGTTTGGAAGGGACCTCAAGGATCATCTAGTTCCAACTCCCCTGCCACAGCTCACTCAAGGCCTCCTCCAACCTGGGCTTGAACATCTCCAGGGAGGGAGCAGCCACAACCTCCCTGGGCAACTTGTGCCAGTGTCTCACCACCCTCACTGCAAACAACTTCCTCCTAACATCCAGTCTAAATCTCCCCTCTGACACTTCAAACCCATTGCCCCTTGTCCTGGCATTGCAAGACTTTGTCAATAGTCCCTCCCCAGCCTTCCTGGAGCCCCTTCAGATCCTGGAAGGCTACTCAAAGGTCTCCTGGAAGCCTTCTCTTCTCCAGGCTGCAGAGCCCCAACTCTCTCAGCCTGTCCTCACAGCAGAGCTGCTGCAGCCCTCTGATCATCCTCATGGCCTCCTCTGGACTGTCTCCAACACTTCCTTGTCCTTCCTTCATTTGAATGTATTCCTGTGTGGCCTGCCCTAGGTGAGCTTGCTTTGGCAGAGGGGTTGGACTGCATAACCTCCAGAAGTCTCTTTCAATCCCAGTCATTCTATGATTCCATGATTCAGAGTCCCTCATATTTGGGAGAGAGTCAGAGAGATTTAGAGCCTTTGCTCAGACACCTCCTGTTGGAGGATAGGCTTTCAGCTACAAGCCGTCTCTTTCAGGGAGGACTGCAGTAACAGACAAGCTACTTTTTAATCTGAAACTCTCTAGATCGTCACTCTTGACGTTTCCTCTTTCCTCTTCCACCTTCTCCTCTGGCCCTGGTTAAGGGGAGCTGAAAGAACACATAACTGTGTGTTTGCTTTGGCAGAGTAATACTATGAGCTAGGGTGAGTGTGGCTGCCCTGTTATGAGAAAGCTGATCTGTGGCAGGGATGTAGACAGCTGTATGGATTTTTCTGCTACTGCAGTTACAAGTAGTGGCAATCATCTACATGAGTCTGCAGCCAGTTGCCCCTGGGGGAGGGCAGTACAGCAGAGAGCACAGTGGCTGCCAGCAGATGCTGGTGTGCAGAAAAATGCTCATTGTGCTAGTGCTTGCTCCTGAGCTGAAAGGGCTGGATTGATGCTGTCTAGCGAGAAAATGGTCATGTTCTTGTGACATGAATGCAGCCAGTGAAAGGGGCAGCTGTTAGTTTCACAAGCTGACTTCTCTGTTGGAGAGTGTGAGAGAGCAGAGCAATATGTGTCCTCAGATGCTCACTGACAGCGAAAAGCTCCAGCAAATGCTGCCTTAGTCAGGCCTGGGATGCTCCCCTAATTTCTACAGGACTGAGGTCTGCAGGAACATGTTGTACCACATGTGCTTTGCATTGAGAAGATTCTGACCTCTTGCTCTTCCTGCCTGTAGCCTACCAGTGGGCCAACAAGCATGTCCTGTGCTTAAAAACTTCATAGGTAAAGAGGAAGAACACTTTGTGTGTATGTGTATATATATGTAAAAGAAAGTAAATAATCATAGAATGGTAAGGTTGGAAGGGACCTCAAGGACCATCTAGTTCCAACCCCCTGCCATAGGCAGGGACACCTCCCACTAGCACAGCTCACTCAAGGCCTCCTCCAACCTGGCCTTCAACACCTCCAAGGAGGGAGCAGCCACAACCTCCCTGGGCAACCTGTGCCAGTGTCTCACCACCCTCACTGCAAACAACTTCCTCCTAACATCCAGTCTAAATCTCCCCTCTGACACTTCAAACCCATTGCCCCTTGTCCTGGCATTGCAAGGCCTTGTCAATAGTCCCTCCCCAGCCTTCCTGTAGGCCCCCTTCAGATTCTGGAAGGCCTCCTCAATGCCTTGATGTATTGCTGGTGTCACTGAACGTTCAAGAAGGGTTATTAGTTTAGATCTTATTACAGAAAAAGCTGATTTATGCAGATGAAGTCTCAGTAATAATGAAGGCCACACTGTATGCACTTAGTTTTTGCACCTTTTCCTGGTGTTATTCTCGTGGTTCCTGTGTGTTGTGAGGCTGGTAGTAGTGTCATTCTGATGGTGGCAGGGGTATTATAGCACGTTGTTGGTGCTGTGACTCCTTTGTTAGGAGGAACAGGATGTCGATGGCTGCTGCTTGCTCACAACAGGATCCACTGAGGTCCTTCTCTAATAGAATCATAAAGGTTGGAAAAGACCTAAGATCAAGTCCAACCTTCTGCCCAACACCTCCATGACCACTGGACCATGTCCTGGTGAGTGACATCTACTCATTGATCTGTTTGCCTTTTACACATTGTCTCTTTCATTGCTCTGTAGTGTCCATTTACACCCATGTCTATTCAAAGTGCCTTTTGTGTATGTTAGATATTATTTCTTGCTCCCTGTAACATTTAAAATAGTTTTTGTCCAGCTGCAGATCTCCGTGGGCAGCTGATGACTTTTTGCAGCTGTGGTATCCTCAGTGCCAATGCCGTACCATATGACACTGTGCCTGTACAGTCATGTCCTGTCTCTGCTTTCTGAGATGCACCAGATGAACCAGAGCTGCAGGCCAATCAAGAAGTCCAGATAGAGCAAGCCTAACAAGCCTCTGCTCCTGAGGCCTTGCAAATTCAGTTAGAAGCTCCTAGCCTGCAATACAAATGGCAGTGTGGTGTTAAGGGCCAGCGAAGTGGCCGGTGAGCAGCTGCAGCTTGCTGGGGAAGGTGGGAGAGGCTATCAGAGGCAGAGCAGCTGGACTTTTTCCTCCTTTGCTTTTCCTTCTCTAGCAGCTAGAGGGGAGTGGAGCTTCATCAGAGCCCCCTAAGCCCGGGATATCGATATAAAGATGTGCCAAGGGAGGGAGCCTGGGCTGCAGTTGTGTTTTTCGTCAGGTGCTTTGCTAGGATCAGAGCCAATGCCTGGCAGTGACCTTGGTTTGTGAGAAAATATCAAAACTGCTGAAAAGAAACTTTGTAAGTAATGCTTCTTTGCTACTCTTTAACATGGCAGAACTGCATGTTTCAGCTGGGAGCACTGCTTGCTTGCTTTACTTTTAAAAAAACTACTTGAATTAAGCTTCTATCAGGAGTCCTAAGACTAGTAAAAATCTGGTCTTGCTCATCACTCTGTGACTGTCCTCTGCCTGTATATGTATCACATGATGGCATTAGAAAGGCTTCTTTTAACTTGATCAGGGTAGCAGGGTTTAAGAGAACCCCCCAATGCTTCCACTCGAGTCACTGCCGTTTGTTCATTGCAATGTTCTGCAGCACTCCCTGGGAATGCTCACCTAACAGTGGCCATCTGCAGCTGCCTCTTTGTGGATGGTCATTTCTCTACTCTGCAGAGGTTACAGGGGACCAGAAGATGCAAGGTTAGTCTAGGGTCCTGACGTGTCCCCTGCTTTTCCTCATGCAGGCTCCCAAGAGTGAGGCTGTACAAGGACTTAATTGCCTGTAAACACCTTTTAAAGAAACTGTCCTGAATAGACTCAATGATTTTAAAAGTCTTTTCCAAGTGGAATGATCCTGTGATTCCAAATAGGAACCAGCACTTCCAACACAAAAGAAGCTTACACAGGCTGAAGTGCCTCTTGCTCTCTTGTTGCTGTGTCGCTCTGTAGAAGACGGATCCCTTCAGCAGAGCTCAAAAGTGCTTTACCTGCATCTGTAGAGTCTCAAGAAGCAAGCTGAAGTCAGAGCAGAAGCCCTCAAATCAGTTGCTGTTCTTAATTAACCTGCTGACTCTTCTGTGCACTCTGACTGCCATTTGGAAAGCTTGGTTTTGTGCCTCAGCATCGATGAGCCTCAGTCTGTGTCAGCAGGTCCCACGCTGTTCCTAAAGCACCACTCAAATCTGTGCTGAGCAGTCCTGCAGCATCTTGCTGAGCAGCTGATGTGTGTTCAGGACTGAAGAGCATTAGGAGTAGCACACAGGGTGAGGAAGGAGCCTTATTTAAATATTGGCTTTCCTGTTGACAGCTGTGACTCTCTTGGCAGAAGGAAAATGGGCTGTTCCACCGCGGCTTTGCTTGGAGCCATCAGCTCTTCAAAGCACCATTTACACTGTGGCTTTTGTCTCCTCTGTGAGCCACTTGCACTGTTGTGCTCCAGATATTTTTTTTTTTTTAGAAGGGATTTGATCTTCAGTAAAAGGAGAGACCTGCAGTGACTTCTTTCTTCTCTCCCAGGGTGGCTCTGATGCCTGCCTGGCAGGTGTTTGTTCTACCTTCTTGTCCTCTGGGTTGTGACAGCCCTTCGTGTCTGCTGCCAGTCTCTTCAACTGTCATGCCTCTACTGTCCCCAGGAAGGCAGTGTACAGGCCCTTGAGCATGGGATATGTCCTGAATGTGTCCATCTGCTGTGTCCAGAGCATTACCATGTGGTCCATCACCACCTCCAGAGACACTTGAAGTAGCAGGGGCCAGAAGTTACTGCACAGGATCTCAGAGATTACTTTCTGGGCAGCTGAAGGTGACCTGTGATGTGTCATTTCAGACACATGGGGTTGTGCTGCTGGCTGACAAGCAGTTGCTAATCTCTGATCTTATTGCTGAGCAAGACTGAGCACAGCATGGATCTGACTTCCTACTTCTCCCAGGTCTCAGGCCATGTTTGGACCACTGCACTCCATCCTCCCTACTAGCTCCTGCTCCAGGGTGTAGTTGCTGAAGTGCAAGTTGTTCACACTATTAGGTGTATAATTTGTCCTTGGAAATTGTTGTAAGTTGGGGCACCCTCTGTTATGAATCCAGTCTGTGGGATGAAGAGCAGACCTGCAGAGGAGGATGTATGGGGTGCTGGTAGATGAAAAGCTGGACTCGAGCCAGACCCAACTGTGTCACTGGACTGATCTCCAGCAGCAGGGGGAGGGAGGGGATTCTGCCCTTCTGCTCTACTTTGCTGAGACCACACCTGCAGTTCTAGGACTGACTCTGGAGCCCTGTGATGGTTTGGGGGTTCCCCACACTATGAAAAGTCCCCCAGACTAGACTCAGCCAGCTGGAAGTTAAGGACTGAAGCTCTATTTACAGCTCAGCACAATGGACAAGCAGAGATAGACACAACAGACAGGAATAGTTACAGACATAGACAAGTTAAAGGGAATACAGAAACACAACTCCCCTCCCAGACATCAGAGACCCCAGGAGGGGCTCCCAACCACCCTTCCACCTTCTCCCCACCCCTATACCTTACCCCAGGGTTTGCCTTATGCACAAGGTGAGTTTGGAGGATGGGCTAGGGGGGTTTAGAAGGAAAGTGGTTAGTGAAGATTAATTGGCAGAGAGGAGCCAGAAGCTAGACTGCCTGAGACACTGTGCCCCTACAGACGTGTTTTGAATTCCTTTCTTATACATCTCAGCAAGCCTCTGAGTGAAGCAGACATCCCCATGTTTTCCTTTCACAGCCTATAGTGTAATTTTCTCTATTAAAATATTCCAATTAGCCTGAAACCAGCACAAACCCTTAGCATAGGAGAGACATGGACCTGGTGAAGAGGAGCCGGAGGAGGCTACAGGCTACAGCAGTGATGGGAGGGCTGGAACACCTCTGCTGTGAAGAAAGGCTAAGAGAGTTGGTTTTGTTCAGCCTGGGGAAGAGAAGGGTCCAGGGAGACCTCATTGCAGCCTTTCAGTACTTAAAGGAGCCAATAAGAAAGCTGGGGACAGTCTTTTTAGCAAGGCCTCTTGGGATGGGACAAGAGGTGATGGTTTTAAATGAAAAGAGGGAGGTTTAGCCTAGATACAAATAAAGTTTGTGTTTTTACAGTGAGGGTGGTGGAACAGGTTGCTCAGAGAGGTGGTAGAAGCCCCATCCCTGCAAGCATTCCAGGTCAGGTTGGCTGGGGTTCTGATCTACTTGAAGAAGTCCATGCTTACAGCAGAGGAATTGGACAGGATCACCTTTAACAGTCACTTCCAACCCAAAAGATTCTATGGTAATATGAAACTGCAGACACTGAAATTTCCAGCAGTTTTGAGGCATCCTGTTTTGATAGGTGTTGGTGTGGACTGCATACAAGCGTTGTGGCTGACAGGAGCAGTGGTGAACCGGAAGAGTTAGTTTCTGGATGTTTATGAACAGAAGCAAGTGGAAACTGATGGAATGAATGCACTGAGCTGAACGGTTTTGGTTGGTTTGTATGTCTGGCACTGGACAGGTTTGTTGGTGTGAAAGGCTCTTGGTGATTGTGTAAGAAGGAAAGCAACTTGAGTGTCAGTAGAATCTGCAAAGCACCCTGGTAACTGCTTCCTGCAGTGGTGAGGAAGTGTTTCTAGAATAAAGAGCAAAAGGCAGCTGTGCTGATTTTAGGCTAATTGGAATATTTTAATGGAGAAAATTAGATTATAGGCTGTGAAAAGGAAACACTGCTGATGTCTGCTGCACTCAGGCTTGCTGAGATGTTTAAGAACACAAAACAAAGTTTTGGGCTTGCAGACACTCTGGGGCTGTCTAGCAGCTTCTTGCCTTCTCCTCTCTACCAAGTAACCTCACTAACCACTTTCCTTCTAAGCCCCCTGGCTGAGCCTCCAGACTCGCCTTGCACATAAGACAAACTCTGGGGTAAGGTACAGGGGTGGGGAGAAGGTGGAAGGGTGGTTGGGAGCCCCTCCTGGGGTCTCTGATTTCTGGCAGGGGAGTTGTGTTTCTGTATTCCCTTTAACTTGTCTGTCTGTAACTATTCCTGTCTGTTGTGTCTCTCTCTGCTTGTGCATTGTGTTGAGCTGTAAATAGAGCTTCAGTCCTTAACTTCCAGCTGGCTGAGTCTAGTCTGGGGGATTTTACACAGTGTGGGTGGTGGGGAACTCCCAAACCATCTCAACAGCCCTTACTGGAACACCACGTGGATTCTGTCCTAGCACACCAGTAGATGAAGTTCTTAATATGCTGCTGTTTGTTATTTACAACTCAAGAGCGACCTTCACCTTGGTGAATCACTGGAACATCCTTCTCTTCCCTCTCCATTGGGAAGTACTTCAGTCTCTGGAGATAGTCAAGACCTTCCTGGAAGCATTCCTGTGTGATCTGGTATAGATGATCCTTCTCTGCCAAGGGAGTTTGACTAGATGATCTTTCAAGGTCCCTTACAGCCCCTAACACTGATTCTGTGAAAGTGACAGTACAGAGTGGGAAGAAGAATACAGAAGTCAAAGGCAGACCTCTGTGTGTGCTCAAAAAGAACTTTTTAAGCTCTTTGGGAGGGAGAGCTGAGGACAAAGCAAGTGTCAAGTGAAATAGCTAAACTCCTGTGGTCTCCCCAGTTCCAAGACAACATCACTGGAGAGGTCTTGTTGCCTCTTCATGCAAGGTGGTGGCAGTAGCGCTTCTGAGGAGTGTGATGAGCCCTTAATGATAATGCCATGTGTCAGATCCCCAGCTGAAGTGCACATCTGGGGGCTGACAACTGAAAATGAGCAGTATGCAAGTCAGGGCCTGGGATTTTCCTTCTTAAATACCCTGATATGTTGGATTTTTGTATGTGTTTGTTTTGTTTGTTTTTTTTTTTTTCTCTGAGGATGCAAAATGAAAGGTTGTGAATTGCATTTTTAAGAGCTGTTTAAACTCTGAATTACTTTGTCTGTGCTGTTGGCTAAGCTATGATGTGCCAAACCTGATGTCCAAATAACCTCCTAGATATCAACCAGACCAGTCCTTAAGCATAATGTTTGAAAAACTTTCTGGGCTAATCCATTGAACAGAATTGCTCCGTTAAACTCTGGAGCATGACCTTAGAGTGGCTATGGATAGTTGTGAAAGAGGGTGTGATGAGTCTGTGATGATGCTAGACTTAGGCTTCACTTGGCAGTGCAAAGCTTTAGTCTTAGGGTTTGCAGTGACAAGCAGTTCCAAATACTGTGAGGAGACAACTTGTCCCATCAGTGGAGGTGTGCTTTGTTTAACAAAAAAACCCCAAACCAAACAGAACAACCCAAACAACAAACCTCACCTACAACCAACCAAAAAAACCCACCCCCAAATCCCACTTTGTTCTTTCCTCACATACCCTCCCCCAGCATCCTTCAAACTTGGATCCTTCAAACTCACTGCACCTCTTCTCTCCCCCTGTAGTTCCCATCACATCAGCTGTAGCAGAATGAGGAAGGGTGTCTGCCTGACTTTGCATTCATCTAGATACATCTTTCCAGTTTTGTCCACTGTCATATACATCAGTAAAAGAAATGGTTTAACCTGCTCTACTTACTTTGCTGTGAAGTACAAGTGAGGAGTCAGGAAATGAGTTTAGTCAAGCACGCTGATGTTTAGGAAAACTGGGGGCTGGGATGCAACTAGATCATGCATAAGGAACTTCCTTACTTTGAGGGTGGTGCAGCACTGAAAGAAACTGCCCAGGAATGTGGTAGAGTCTCCACCTTTGGAGTCATTCCAAACCTGCTAGGACACTCTCCTGTGCAACCTGCTCTAGGTGAATGTGCTCTAGCAGGGGAATTGGACTAGATGATCTCCAGAGGTGCCTTTCAATCCCTATCACTCTGTGAGTCTGTAATACTACTTGGAAATCTTAAGACATTGGTACTTTTATGATCTGAACCTATGCAGGATGGAGAAAAACAAGTACAGACTGTCTGTGATATCACTCAGAGGTGGAAAGTGATGTCTCCTGTCCAAAGTGCCAACTGATGGAAGGAGGCATGCTCAAGTTCTAGGACCTTTATTTCTTTGGGGGGGAAATGATTTCTGAACAAACATCTTGACGCTTTTTTTTCCACTACCTTCTGCTTTTGGAGTGATGAGTGTTTTGTGACCATGTTAATTTGTGTGACAGCAGTATCTCTAGGCTAACAGTTTAATTTAATTTACTGTCCTAGACTTGACTTGAAGGAGGAGCAAATGTCTCTTAACAGGATTTACACAGCTCAAGCAGCATTGAAAGTCATTCAAGGACGCATGAATTGGATAAAATTTCAGGGTGCTTAAAATGGGAGCTTCAGTGGCCATAATACTTTAAAGGTAGATGCATTATCACAGTGACAGTGGACAAGGGAAGGGCAACTGATGGCATCTACCTGGACCTGAGTAAGGCATTGGACTCTGTCCCACATGGCATCCTGGGCACCAAACTGGAAAAACATGGACTGGATGTGTGGAGCACTGCTGGGTAAGGAATTGGCTGGATGGTGGCACACAGAGAGTGGGGATCAAGGGCACAATGTCCACCTGGAGACCAGTGCCAAGTGGTGTCCCTCAGGGGTCAGTGCTGGCACCAGTGCTGTTTGACATCTTTGTCAGTGCCATGGACAGAGGAATCAGTGCAGCCTCAGCAAGTGTGCAGCTGGCACCAAGCTGTGTGGCACAGTCGACTTGCTAGAGGGCAGGGATCCATCCAGAGGGACCTGGACAGGCTGCAGAGCTGTGCCCAGGCCAACCTCATAAGATTCAACAAGG
>VWZE01023041.1:141738-157406 GCA_013396675.1 Eubucco bourcierii | reverse complement strand
GGGCTCTGCAGCCTGGAGAAGAGAAGGCTTCGAGGGGACCTTAGAGTAGCCTTCCAGTATCTGAAAGGGGCTACAGGAAGGCTGGGGAAGGATTATTTACAAGGTCCTGCAATGACAGGACAAGGGGAATGGGTTTGAAGTGTCAGAGGGGAGATTTAGACTGGATGTTAGGAGGAAGTTGTTTGCAGTGAGGGTGGTGAGACACTGGCACAGGTTGCTCAGGGAGGTTGTGGCTGCTCCCTCCCTGGAGGTGTCCAAGGCTAGATTGGAAGAGGCCCTGAGTGAGCTGTACTAGTGGGAGGTGTCCCTGCCTATGGCAGGGGGTTGGAACTAGATGATCCTTGAGGTCCCTTCCAACCTTACCATTCTGTGATTCTATGATTATCTGCATTACGTTAGAAAACAGTGAGTCAGTGCAGTTGGTTTGTTAGTGAATAGCTCCTGGTTTGTTGCATGTACGGCTGCAGGGATTCTCCCTCTGATCTCTTAAGTGAGATTAAGAGCAGTGAGGGAATACTCAAGTCCCACATCTTGAGTTGGACCAGTTTGCAGCCCCAGCAGAATGTGGTTTGATAGTGACAGGTGTTGCTCCCAAGCAGTGCAGGAAGTGCTGCCCCCCAGCTGAGACCTTATCTGCAGTTCTGTGTCCGGCTCTGGGGCCCCTGACACAGGAAGGATATGGACCTGGTGGAGCTAGGCTGGAGGAAGGCCTCACAGATGATCAGAAGGCTGGAACACCTCTCCTATGAGGACAGGCTGAGAGAGTTTGGGCTGTTCAGTCGGAAAAGAAGGCTCTGGGGAGGCCTTATAGCTAAATTTCAGTGTCTGAAGAGGACCTACAGGAAGGCTGGGAAGGGACTGTTCAGAACTTCTAGAGACAGGGTGAGGGGCAATGGTTTGAAACTGGAGCAGGGTAGATTTAGCTTGGACATTAGGAGGAAGTTCTTTATAGTGAGGCTGGATGGATCACTGGAACAGGTTGCCCAGAGATGTGGAAGCCCCATCCCTGGGAGCCATTCAAGGTCAAACCTGATGGGGCCCTGATCTACAGTGAGTTCCTGCGCCCTGTAGTGGGGTTGGAGGAGATGACCTTCAAGAGTCCCTTCCACTTCAGTGCAATCTGTGATACTGTGATATGCCATGTAGCAGCCCAGCTCCACCTGGAGTGGGACAGTTCAAGCAGTCTGTGGTTGTATGGGTGAGTAGATGTGATTGACCAGTTGGGGAAGGGGGATCAGGAGCATGCTCTTAGCTGAGAGAGTTCTGGGGCATGCCTCGCTCCATCTGTGTTGTGCCGCTGCCCTGCTGCTGGTGGGCAGCGTTTTGCAGTTCTGTGGGCACTTACACTGCATTCTCAGACAAGCCAAGAGCAAAGATGTCAGTAAGATTTCTCCACTGCTTGCTACTTAGAGTTGCTTATGTTGGAGAAACCACACTTTGTGTTATGCAGTTAGTGCTAGTCTGAATACTGAACTTGTCTCCTTAAGGCCTGGGAAGGGAAGAGATCATCAACTTGGTGGTTGCTTTTTACTTTATTTTTGTGGATCATGGAGTAAGGGGCCAGACAACAGCAGCAATGCAGCTTCAACATGCAGCCAATAACTTGTGTATGGAAGTTCTGGCAACAAATTCAGGTTGTTACAGCTTTGCAGTTTCCAGGAACACAATGTGACTGCAAGGAGCTGTGAGGGGCACCTGAGTGAACTGGAATTGTTTAGCTTGGAGAAGAGGAGGCTGAGGAAAGACTTCATTGCTCTCTACAACTACCTGAAAGGAGGTTGGAGCCAGGTGGGTGTTGGTTGCTTCTCCCTTAGTAACAAGTGTTAGGGTGTAGTGTTAGGTTGTAGGCTGGGCTTGATCTTGGAGGTAATTTCCAGCCTCAGTGGTTGTGACAAGAGGGAGCAGCCTCTTCCTGAGGGAACAGCAACAGGGGAGGTTTTGGTTGGGTATTAGAAGAAGCTGCATAGGCTCCATAGACTTCTGTGTGGCTAACCTGGCAAAATACTGGCTGCCATGTGAAGGCTGCCGCTGAGCATGTGTATGTGTAACAGCAGAAGTCAAAATGATGCTTCCACCAAGTCCCATCAAGTCTGTAGTGAGGTTGCCAGAGGTGAAGGTACCTGACCACTGCCTGCATTTAGAAAGTTGAGTGGGGTCTGAGGAGAGTACAACCAGCTAGCCATTTCCTTAGTTAGTGTTAGGGGTGTTGGAAGAAGACTGTTCTGATGAGATGGAGCTTTCCATACTTTGCTGTCTTCTGATGGTAAACTTAACAGTGCTACTAACAAAATTCACTCCAGCTGGTGTTAGGTGTGGTTGCTTTGTGGGAGCCCACCTGCAGATTCCTGTGTGTGACTGTTTCTGGGTGACCTGTGCAGCAAACACAGAAGTGACTCTCCCAGTGCTTTTGAAGGGCAAGATGACATCTCTAGCTTAACCAACATGGGTTTGGAAGCTGCTGTGCCAGCATTTGCCTGGGCTGAGGAGGTTTGCTAGGAGAACCTGAGTGCAAGCACTAGGGAGAGTTGCAGGAGAAATGAAGGAAGCTGCCCTGAAGTGGGTAAAGAATCAACTGAAGTCTGAGAAGGGAGCACAAAGTTGTAACTTCAGCCTAGTTTCTCTGGGCTCTGTTTAATTGATAGAAGGGAGGGTAAGAGGAGGAGAGAATCCTGCTCTTAAGGTAGCTTTAGCGTAGTGACACTGATGGTCGATTTATGTTGTGTACATGAATGAACCCTTCCTGCTGCAAACTTGCTTCCCTCCTGGGGAAAGGGGAGTCAGAAAGAAGTGGATGGCTCTAAAACATGTTTGCCAAGAACTTCCTTGGTGTTAAAGGTGTGGAATCCTGTGTCTGGCCCAAGAAGCTGCTCGCTCATTTGTCTTGTGAGCAAAATGTAAATCAGTCCCTTTCTTACAAATATCTGGGGCTGTGCAAAGCATTTGACACTGTCCTGCACAACATCCTTCTCTCTACCTTGGAGAGACATGGGTTTGGTGGATGGAGCATTTAGCTGATAAGGAGTTGGCTGGATGCTCACACTCAGAGTTGTGATCTGAGTGGAGACCAGTGGCATCAGTGCTGGGACCGGTGCTGTTTAACATCTTCACTGGCAACATGGACAATGGGATTGAGGCTCTCACAGCAACTTTGCTGATGACACCAAGCTGAGTGGTGTGGTCCACATGCTGGAAGGAAGGGATGTTATCCAGAGGCATGTGGACAGGCTTGAGAGGTGGGCCAATGGCAACATTGTGAAGTTCAACAAGGCCAAGTGCGAGGTCTGGCATGTGGGTCAGGGCAATCCCAAGCACAAATAGAGGCTGGGCAATGAGTGGATAGATCTTGTGGAGGGATTAGAACTAGATTATCTTTAAGATGCTTTTCAAGCTAAACTCTTTGGTTTTGTTTTTTTTTTTTTTTTTTTTTTTTTATGATGACACAGGACTCATTTTCCTCAGAATCCAGCCCAACTGGTCAGTTACCTTCCTCTTGCAGAATCCTAACTGGAATCAAAATAGTCTCTACTGCTGTAAATGCTCTTGCCTTGCTTGTCAGCTGTCATACTACTGCCCTACACTAGGGAGATATGTCCAAGCACAAAGTCCCCTGTGAAGTCTTTGTCTGTACCTCAGTTTAGAAAGTATGGAGGAAGATGGAGCTTTGTTCTGTTGGTAGGTATTTGCAAATGGAATTCACAGGATGAAGGGCTAGCAGGGAACCAGGACTCCTTGTGTTCCTGAACAGTCTCTTCAAGGTTACAAATAGTAGAGGATCTGGGTGACCAGGCTGTGACTTCTTCCAACCGTTGCCATAATCACAGAATGGCTGAGGTAGGAAGAGACTTCTGGAGGGCATCTGGTCCAACCTTGCTGCTCAAGCAGGGCCACCTAGAGCTAGTTGTCCATAGCCATGCCCAGGTAGCTTTTGAATGGATGAGGTTTGGTACAGTACTTGCCCCGCATCCTGTTACTAGCTGGTTAGGCCACACCTTGAGAACTGTGTCCAGTTCTGGGCCCCTCCATTGAAGAAGGACATTGAGATACTTGAACGTGTCCAGAGAAGGGCAACGAGGCTGGGGAGAGGCCTGGAGCACAGCCCTATGGAGAGAGGCTGAGGGAGCTGGGATTGGTTAGCCTGGAGAAGAGGAGGCTCAGGGGAGACCTTCTTGCTGTCTACAGCTACCTGAAGGATGGTTGTGGCCAGGAGGAGGTTGCTTTCTTCTCTCAGGCAAGCAGCAGCAGAACAAGAGGACACAGTCTGAAGGTGTGCCAGGGGAAGTTTAGGCTGGAGGTGAGGAGAAAGTTGTTGCCCGAGAGAGTCATTGACTGCTGGAATGGGCTGCCCAGGGAGGTGGTGGAGTCAGCGTCCCTGGAGGTGTTCAAGGCGGGTTTGGATGTGGCACTTGGTGCCATGGTCTGGTCTTGAGGGCTGTGGGAATGGGTTGGACTTGATGAGCTTTGAGGTCTCTTTCAACCTTGGTGATACTGTGTTACTGCTTGGTTGCCTGTGTGCTTCTGTACTTCTGTCCTTGATAGGAACTGTTGGAAATCCTGTGCTGTGCCAAATCCAGACACCAACTAGGTAATCACATGATGGGAGCTAGTGTGAACCTCAAGCACTGAAGAGTGTTTAGGGCATTATTAAGGTATTGCTGAGACCAGATGGTGGTTATTTTTGTGTGTCACAATACATGATAACAACCTAATATGTAACCAAATGTGCTTTGTTCCTAAAGCTTCAGTATCATTTTCATGGTGGGGCCTGATATTGTAGAGTGGGAATAGTGAGCTTTTCTGAAGCTGCTTTTCAGAAATAGAAGTTTTGGGGAACAATGTTGAAAGTGGGAGCTTAGTTTTTTAAGAATTCAGAAGAGCAGCCTTGTCTTCTGAGGAAGCCAAAAGCTGCTGCAATTGAACTCACTCAAGTAAAGCTTTTAATTAGATTGCAAGGTTCCATGCTAAAACTTTGTTGAAAACAATTTAGTTCTGCACTACAGCCTTTTCTTTTCCAGCTGTCATCTGGCTGCAGCTCTGCACTGTTTCGCCAGCATTCTTGACAGGTTCAGTCTCCTACTGGGGACTGGAGTCTCTAGAGAATGTCAGCATGACTGGGATAAGCAACTGAAGTCAAATAAATGTATTCCTCTAAAATCTACCTGACAGTGCTTTGAGTCTGTTAGCCTCACTTGGAAATATTCCTCTGTGTTTGCAGAGTTTGGCCTGAGTTCTCCAGAACTGGTGCAATGCCCTCCCTACCTGCCCTACTTCTGCCCAGTACCAATGGGTTAGGAGTCTTATTGTGGTACCAGCTTGCCCAGCAGCACAATATGCCTGACTGTGGATCTACTCCTTCACAAGATCTCAGGAAATTAGTCTGAGTTTATAATTGGATTGGGAGGAGGAGAGAAGAGAATGCTACCTTGGCTAAGGCAGCAGTCAAAATGCTGTGGGCTCAGGCTTTGGTTTAAGAAAAGGACAATATTAGCAGCCCAGAAATCTGGAGCTGTAACACTCAGTGTCTATGTTGCAGGGTGATACATCTTGGGAGAACACTGAGCATTCCAAAAGGGTTTTGTTTGTTTGGGGGTTTGAGGCTATTTGCTGCCTTTTACTTACTTATATTAAAACGTTTTGTCTTAAGAAAATGCTGACTCAGTTGTGGGAATTCAGGAGGCAGGAATTATAAAATCTGCAGTTATTTTATTGCCAGAAAGCCCTGCCCACAACTCTATATAAATTAATTAAATGGGGTTCAGAAATTCAGTTGGGAAAATCTTTCACAAGTCTGCTTACAGGGAATTTGGTAATTCAGAAAAATGAGACAGTTGGAAAAGGTTTGCTATAAAAAATAGCTTTGCTGCACTTACAAACAAAAGGCAGCCTGGAGCCCTAGGAGCGTCTGCGCTACTCACTGCAGTGGAGTAGGAATTCAGGGACAGTCCCTTGGCTCCTTGTGGGCAGTCTGTGCGCAGTGCCTTGAAGTGCAGATCGTGGGGCAGCACAGGGTAAAGCTCAGCCTGCTCACAGCATACCTATGGTTATGGCAGAGGCAGGTCCCTGCAACAGGCAGGCAGCATCTGACGGTTTAGAGCGGGGACTGTGCTTTCTCGGCACCGTTCTTCCAGATGCCCCTCAAGGACCAACTCCAGATCTAAGTCAAGGTCCGAGTCCAAGTCCGACGCTGGCAGTCCGTGGCTGGCAGTCCCTCTTAAAGCCCTCTGAAAGTCCCACGTAGCAGTCTCCTCAAAGTCCCCCTAGACAGTGCGTCCCATTGCCATATATCTATGCTAGGGCTGTTTGCTCTCCCCTGTCCAAGCCTGCAGGGGTGGGGTAAGGTACTTGACACCTACTCCTTTCACATTCCAAACCCCTGGAACCAGAGGTGGGGAGGAGCAGAACAGTTTTGCACCCCATTCAAAGCTCTGGTGGGGCAGGCACTTGGGTGTGCCCCGCCACTCATGCTGGAGAAGATCTTCTATACTGTGTTCAGTTTTGGGGCCCTGACTGTAAGAAAGATGTTGAGATGCTGATGTATCCAAAGAAGGGCTCTGAAGCTGGTGAAGGATCTAGAGAACAGGTCTGGTGAGGAGCAGCTGAGGGATCTGTGGTTGTTTAGCCTGGAGAAGAGGAGGCTGAGGGGAGAGCTTGCTCCCTAGAGCTACCTGAAAGGAAGCTGTAGTGGTGTGGGTGCTGGTCTGTTTGCCCAAGCAGCAAGTGACTGGACGTGAGAAGACAGGCTCAGGTTAGGCTGGGGGAGGTTTAGGTTGTATGTTAGAAGACAGTTTTTCACTGAAAGGGTTGTCAAGTCCTGGAACAGGCTACCCAGGGCAGTGGTTGAATCACTGTCCCTGGAGGTGTTTAAAAGAGGCAGAGATGTGGTGCTGAGGGACATGGTTTAGCAGCAGACTTGATAGTGTGGGGCTAATGGTTGACTTGATGATTTTAAGGGTCTTTTCAAGCCTAAATGTTCTGTGATCCTATACAAAGAGGCATACTGGACAGTGCAGTTGCATCAGGGGGAGCTAGTCCAGAGAAAGCCTGTGTGGGGAGGCTGAAGTAATGAGATTAATGTGCTGGTGTTGAGTTGGACTCTGCTGGAAGACAACAAATGCCTAAACCCTTAAGCCACAATCTGCTGACCATTACTAACAGGGCTGCAGAAGGCTGTACTCACACTGTTCAGCAACCACTGTAGCTGCGCAGCTCCACTTATGCCATGCATAATTCTGTGAGGCTGGAAGGGGAGGAAGGGAGCACAACATGGAAATAGGAGTGCGAATGAACCACTTTATTGCTTGGTTAGTTCAAGCTTCTGTTGCTTCATGGCATCCTTCTCTCTTAGTGCAGTTTTAAGGCCTCAGATCAGGTGCTGAACATCTTTGCTTGTCTGTAAAGTGGTGAGGCTTTGAAGATCAAATTGAAACTAGAGAACCTAGATTGGCTTAAGATGCTTAAGTAGCTTTATAGCTCTTAAAATGGCTTATGTCCTATAAAATTCAATTGGAGGGGGCAAGAGCCTGACTGTTGCTGCCTGATTGGGCTCTATCTAGTAAAGCTGGGAGAAGACCTGGCTGGAAGTCTTTACCCGTTACTGGAAGGCTTCTGCTTAGTCTTGAGTATTAGCAGACTGCAGAAGATGCAAATTGAGACCAGGTACAGGCTGAGCAGGCAGTTGAATATTAACAGTAATCCTTGAAATAAGAGATTTTTTTTGTTGTTTTGTTTTGTTTTTTTAAATTTTTGTTCCAAGAACCTCTTTTCTCTCTTTGGTAACAAACTCCCTTGTGTTTCCCCACCCTCTTTTTCTTGCTGAATTAAGTGGTGGAGTCATGGCAGGCTTGCCAAAAGTCTGGGCTGTGATGTACAAGTTTGGCATCTCTATGCTTAAACAGGATACCAATGCAGGATAATTAGGCATAGATCTCATGTTATTTAGGTAGCTTCATCCAAAACATTGGATCTTGTTCTAGGGTGGTCTCTGCATTCTTCCAATTCCCAGGTATCAATGGTAGCCTTTCCATTTTGAATCTATGAAACATTACTGAAGACATAGCTTAGTTTCTTCAAAGCTCAAAGACAGTATTCAGTCATAATTGAGCTGGGGTCACAGAACGTTAGGGGTTGGAAGGGACCTCCAGAGGTCAAGCCCAACTCCTCTGCCAAAGCAAGATGACTGAGGGCAGCCCCCACAGCTGAGTTTTGAAAGTCTCCAGAGAAGGAGACTCCACAGCCTCTCTGGGCAGCCTGCTTCAGCATTTCATTACCCTTGCTTCGCCATAAAGAAATGTCTCCTTGTGCTGAGGTGGAACCTCCTGTGTTCTAGCTTGCCCCTGTTGTTTCATTTGCCACTGGGCACCACTGAAGACACTGGCATCTTCATCCTGACACTCCTCAGATATTTATAGATGTTGATAAGATCCACTCTCACCCTTCTCTTCTCAAGACTAAACAGGAAAGACTGAACTTCTTCATGTGTGAATAAGCTACTGTTCTGCTAGACCTAAACGTGGGAAAAGCAGCATCTCTGCAATGCTACAGCAACATCTTATCCTTGCTTAGCGACCAGCAAAGCAGAGCAGACTTAATGCTATATTGTCTTGCTTAAACTGCTAGAGGATCTGGTTAACAGACCTTCTGAGGAGCAGCTGAGGAAACTGGAGGATTTTAGTCTGGAGGAAAGGAGGTTGAAGGGAGACCACTTCACACTCTGCAACTCCCTGAAAGAAGATTGTAGTAAGATGGGTGTAGAAAGGTCTCTTCTCCCTAGTAAGAAGTGATAGGATGAGAGGAAATGGCCTCAAATTGCCCCAGGGGAACATTAGGTTGGATATTAGAAGAAACTTCACTGAAAGGGTTGTCAAGTCCTGGAGCAGGATGCCCAGGGAGGTGTTTCAATCTGATCCCTGGAGGTGTTTCCAAGAGGAACATGGTTTAGCACCAGACTTGGTAGAGTTAGAGAACAGTTGGACTAAGTGATCATAAATGTCGTTTCCAACCAAATTGTTCTATGAAATTGCTGCCAGAGCCTTGGGTTAAGGTGGCAGCTGCAAACCTGGGTAGCAGGTGGTATCTGAGGAAAGAATATCTGAGACTGGGCAGGCAAATACCTGGTAACAACCTTTGGTTAAACTTCATGTTTTTTCTAGGTGTGCAGGAAGTTCCCTCCCTTATGATTCATGGTGTGCACAATCTGTGCTGACTGCTGGAGCTGGCTACTTACCTGGGAAGGCTTTAAGCACACTCTCTAACCTGGCCAGAGGAGATTACACATGATTAACTGCAGTTGTTGTGATGGTAGTGCTTTGCCGAAGCTCACTGAGCCTTCCTGAGCCACCTGGTGACGTTCAGTTGAACTTGTCAAGGATGCTTGAAACAATTCCTGACAGAAGTTATTTCATACCAGTCTCTCAAACAGCATATGCTCAAAGGTGTATGTGACTGAAGCACCGACCTCTAAGTTATCCAAAGATATTAAGACCAAATGAGTACTGGTTGAGGAACAACAGAATCTTCATTTTGAATCTCTTGCACAGTGAACAAAGCCCCACTGCCACTTGTCTCTGGAGCAGTGCCTCTGTGGGTTTCAGGAGCTCTTCAGATACTGTCTTGAAGCCGATACCTGCAGTAACAACCAGGTGACAACTGATCTGTTTTATCAGAGGGCCAAATCCTGTACTTGTCTCTCCAGCCACATTGAAGATGGGCTGCAGAGTGTGGCACATCCACGCTTCTGGCTGCAGCAGTGATAGGCCAGGTCAGCTCCTTTATTTAGGTTGCAATCCAGATGTCTCCAGGCACATGAACCCAACTCATGCACTGCAAAGGTGCAGGAAGAGTGCTGCATTGTAGGGGCTGGTCTGGAGTAAAAGTGAACACAGGGAATTTGCTGTGGGTGTAAATACTGACTCCAGTAAATATCCTTGATCAGGACCTGGGTTTCTTGGTCGTTAGCAAGGATTAAGAGATCATCACATCGGGTTCTTGTTCTTAAAATACCGCTCTCAGCTGTTGTACCCTGCTAGCGCTGACTGGTCTTACACTGAATGGTTCTTTGGGAAAAAAGTCTGAGGGGATAGCTTCACCTTCTTGTTCTGTGTTGGGAGAGATGGTGGTAGAAAGCACCCAGCTCTTGCAGAGTTCCCCATCTAAGAACTCGTTTTGCCTAATTCGGTCCCTACAGCTCCTGCCTGAGCTGTTGGGCAGAGGCAGCCTCTGTGCTGAGTTACAGGAGGGAATGCAGCAGAGATGAACAGGTAGATTCTCACTGTGGCCTGCTTGGTTAGTAGAGAGTTTAACTGCTGTAGCCATGTCACAGCCCTCTCCTGCCTCTGGATGCTTTAACCAGAATCTGGCACCAAGGCTTTTGTCTTGGACACATGAACTTCTCAGTGCTTCTGTTGGGTGCCACAGCCAGGTGTCAGAAATGCAGAGGGCTGTTATATTTTTCTCTTCTTCACTAGTTTGAGAAAGTAGCAGTGTTTTAAAACTGTGACTTGCATTATTGTGAACCTGCAGACAGCCTGCACCAGAAGCCAGTGTAGGTCTGCAGTCTAAAAGGAGATGCTCCTTAGTTAGCTGGAGGGTCTGTTCCCGCTGACTGCAGCGGAAAGGAGAAGTTAAAACTTCAGAAGCGGTACACGTTCTTCTTGTGTCCCCAGGGAATACGGTGCCTGGGCTTGGCTTGGATATGCTGCAGAGCTCCTTCCCTTCTGCGGCTCCGAGAAGCAGTGTCTCTGATCGGCTCTGCTTTCAAACAGCACTCGGGGTGGGAGAAAAGATTAACTTCCACCGATTCCGCTGCTCTGTGCGCAGGGGTGCAGTGGCGAGCCCAGGTGAGGGGGTGGGAGGGAATGCTTGCTGCGCTGTAAAGGTGATCCGCACTGCTAGTAAGCTCGGGTTTTCAGTGGAAGAGGCTGGCCCTGGAAATAAAAAAAAAAAAAAAAAACATCCCACAAACCAAATCAGAAACGCCGCGAAGCACTGCAGAACTGTGCCGAGTGCCTCTTGTAGGTAAGGACTTAGGCTTCCCAGGGCTAAATCTGACGCCCAGCACGGAGTCGTATGGCTTACATAAGTTTATATTCATGGTCTACGTGTCACAATAGAAATGCTTGCGGTCAGGACCGAGCATTCCGGTGTTACCGGTTCCTGGCATAACGGGCTGCTCTAGGTGAAGCTGCCTGGCGCACCCAGGACGTGCGGCAGAGCGTGAAACAAAACAGCCTAATCCCCCTCGTACATTTGGCCTTGCGGGCAAAAATACTGCGTGTTGGCGTGCTGACTGAAAGACAGATGATGTTCAGAGATCAGTGCTGCTTCCTCCTCTTCTGAGCCCGTGCTGCAATGTGAGACCCGGGCAGCAGAGACTGGCTTCTGGCTACTGGTTATGACACTGGTGGATGCAGCTGCAGAAATAGTTACACACGCAGAATTTTCCATTAATCAGAGGAAAAACTCCTACCCAGATGGTATATAGGATAGATTATGGCTGGTAATCCTTTTGTGTCCTAGAAGATTAAGGATATCCTGGCGTAGCTGCAGTCAGCTGACCTTTTTTTATTTAAACGATTGAAAATGCTTGGTGCAGTTGTGCAGAGGACCAAGGCTCTCCCAGAAGCCGTGCACTGTGTGCTGTGAATGTTTGTTAAAGGAACGGTCTGCTTAGATCCAGCCCCGGTTATAAATTTACAGAACTTAAGGCTGTGCCATGTAAACACCAGCTGCTAGGAGATGGCTCAGCAATCACTTGTGAGGTGGCTCTATCAAATGTAACAGAGGTGTAAGAGAGCCGAATTTTGCGGGAGGTACAGTGAGTGTCATGTGAAGAAGCAGGGATTCTTACTCCTGCTGCCTGGGTTGCCCCAGAGAGTGAAGATGAATGCTGCGGTGGAAGAGGAGGATGGCTGCACGCTCTGACTTCTCTGGCATGGATCTGTATGAGGATTACAAATCACCTTTTGATTTCAATGCTGGAGTGAACAGAAACTATCTCTACCTGTCGCCCAGCATAAACCTTTCTCCACCTGGATCACCTACGCTGGCCAAGTCTGGTAACTTCCTTCTCTTTCATTTTCAAAACCTTAGTTATTAAGGTCTGTTAAAAAGCAAGTCCTTAAATTAATCTATAAAATCTAGAGAATCGCTAAAACATAGCTGCAACGCTGATGTAAGGCAAGGTAAAAACTGACCTGCTGTTAACTCTGGTAGTTGATTAGCTTCAGTGTGCCCTGTAGGTAATCTCTCCTGTACTATGAGTTTGACAGCTTTCCCTTATTTCTTAATTCAGTACACAGGCAGTTTGAGGGGAAAATGGAGTGAACAAAATAATTAGGAACAAAAGAGCAGCTTCTCTGAGACTGGAGTAATTGACCTAGTTTGACTGTTAGCTTTTTTTCAAGGGGAGGTAGGAATTGCATACTGAGTCTGACTTCAGAGCTCTGTGGTCTGACATCTGCTTGCCTCTAGTACTGAAAATAGCACCGATTAACAAAAATGCCCTCTAAAACCTCTACTCTAGTCCACTTAGTGTTTAAAACACTGTAGATGTTGTGCCTGCAGATAGAAATTGTACTTGTGCTGTCCTGAGGAAGCCTCTGTTGCATGCTGCACCACAGCAGTATCCATCTAGTCCTTAACCTTAGCAATTTCTAGCTGGTAATCTGTAGGTGCTCCATCCAACAGCCTACTCTGGTGTTACCACCTTTCCTGTCTGTTGGGTGCTGCTAGATGTGATCTTCCAGACCCACTGAAAATTTAGAAAGCTAGAACAGACTAAACCTGACTTCAGATGTGACAAAGCAGAGTTACAGAGGTGTTGGCTTCTTTTTGAATGGGCTTGTTCTTGAAAATCTTCAAGAATGTCAGACCCCACTGGAGTCCTGTCTACAGTTCTGGAGCCCCCAGCACAGGAAGGACATGGAAGTGTTGGAGTGGGTCCAGAGGAGGGCACGAAGATGCTGAGAGGGCTGCAGCAGCTCTGCTGTGAGGACAGGCTGAGAGAGTTGGGGCTCTGCAGCCTGGAGAAGAGAAGGCTTCCAGGAGACCTTAGAGTAGCCTTCCAGGATCTGAAGAGGGTTACAGGAAGGCTGGGGAGGGACTATTGACAAGGTCTGGGAATGGCAGGCCGAGGGGCAATGGGTTTGAAGTGTCAGAGGGGAGATTTAGGCTGGATGTTAGGAGGAAGTTGTTTGCAGTGAGGGTGGTGAGACACTGGCACAGGTTGCCCAGGGAGGTTGTGGCTGCTCCCTGCCTGGAGGTGTTGAAGGCCAGGTTGGAGGAGGCCTTGAGTGAGCTGTGCTAGTGGGAGGTGTCCCTGCCTATGGCAGGGGGTTGGAACTAGCTGATCCTTGAGGTCCCTTCCAACCTTACCATTCTGTGATTCTATAACTAACCCAGACCCCTCTGTGAACTCTAGGGGCCTCTGCAGAACAGTGGTCAGCTTTCACTTCTACAATGACTTTATCTTCTGTCTCTTCTAATAGAGAAGGGAATAGTCTTCTGTGTCTGGTGATGATGCATCACCACAAGCACCAATCTTTGCTGGACTTCCATTTCCATTTTTATTCATTTTGAATGAATTTCCAGTTAGTGTTTTGGACAATCATAGAATGGTTTGAGGTGGAAGGGATCCAAAAGATCATCTAGTTCCCACTGTTTCCTGCTGTGGGCAGGGATGCTTCCTACTATACCAAGATGCTCAATGCTCCATCCGGGGTGTCTTTCAATAGTTCCAGGCTTGTAGCCTCTACAACTGCTCTGGGCAACCTGTTTCAGCACTTCACTACCCTCGTGGGCAAGGATTTATTCCCGATGTCTAATCTTAATCTAGCTTTTTCCAGTCTGAAGCCATTGGCCTTCATCCTATCACTCCATGCCTGTGTACAAAGTCCCTCTCCAACTCTCCTGAAAGTTCCCTTCAAATGATGGAAGGCTGCTTTGAAGTCTTCCCAGAACTGCCTTTTTTCCAGGCTGAACAACCCCAGTTCTCTCAGCCTGTCTTCGGAACAAAGCTGCTCCAGCCCTCTGATCATCTTTGTGGCCCTCCTCTGGACCTGGCCCTAGCAGTTCTATGTCCTTCCTGTGTTGGGGGCTCCAGAGCTGGGCAGAGAAACCAAAGAACTTTCTCTGTGTTGAAGAAATCTATCTCACTTTGGCTTTTTCACTGAGATAAATAGGAAGCACTTAAATTTGCTGTCTCTTATATATTGCAAAATAACTATTTTCTGTAGCACTGTACATTACTCAATGCTGGAGTGAACTTGGAATCTTGTATCCCTTGTTCTCCTGGACTCTGACAAGAGGCATTTTTCTTTAGCTTTGCAACTCTGTAGGAATAGCTCAAGTGCTCATTCTGAGTGTCTGACACAGAACATATCCCTCTAAAGAGAAAACTTGGTGAGGTCTAACCCTCCCCTGGCCCAAAGGCTGCTCATCTGAAATAACCAGGGCTTCCTGAAACTGCTTATGTAGGGACTTCTGGTCAAAACAGAGACAAGCTTGGGTTGAAACCAACCAAAGCAATCCCCAAACCAGTAAACCTGAGCGTTAACTGAATGACTCTCAGGCTTTGCCTGCTCTAGCAGAATAATGAGGGCTTAAGTGTTGTTTCCCTGAACGTGATCTGTGGGGTCCTAATCAACTAACTTGTTCATGCCTTTGTTTGGGTCATTTAACTAGATCTAACGAAGTTCTGGGATAATATGTTAATCTTAGAAATGCAGGCACTTAAAAACTGACCCTAAAACCTGGTGGGTTTTCACAATGCTAGACAAGTTTTGCCAGTTGTTTTCCCTGAAAGAATTTTTACTCTGTGTAAGGAGTTTGAGATGTGAAATGTTCAGCTGAGCTTGGTTACAGCAATCAGAGCTACCAAACAACTGAATTGTAAGTACTTTGCAACATCAGAGGTGCAAGAGAGCTAACATAATGGAAAGCAACAAGTTGGAAACCAGTAACAAAAGTTGAGCTAGTGAACAAAGAACACCCCAAGTGGGAAAAGCTCCTAGTCACAGATTGAGCCCAAGTATTTCCAGCAGGTTCCCTGGTTTCTTATCTCACACATCACAAAAACGTTTCAGGTGGGCTGTGCACCTTTCCTACAAAGCTTGCTCAAAGTCAGCATCTATATTTGGTTTGTGGCTATGCCATTGTGGAGGTCTGTGCATTCTTACCTGTGTAGATAATTGTTTCTTGGTCAGGTTGCCGAGCACAGATGGACTCCATGTTCTGCAAGTTTTGAAGTGGCCTGAAGAGTGGGAGCAAAGCAGGCTGAGAGGTGAACAGTAATGGGATGAGAGGGGACGTGCCAGAGTAAAGACAGATGGGAAGAAGTTTGTGTACTTCAAATGAAGCTGAGCAAAATGTAATAAATGACAGGAGGGTACAAGGGAAGGTGAAGAGAAAACAGTTTGGTTAGATAGTGTGGCCAGCAGGAGCAGGGAGCTCATTCTCCCCCTGGACTCTGCACTGCTTAGGCCACACCTTGAGTCCTGTGTCCAGTTCTGGGCCCCTCAATTGAAGAAGGACATTGAGGTGCTTAAACATGTCTAGAGAAGGGCAATGAGGCTGGGGAGAGGCCTGGAGCACAGCCCTATGGAGAGAGGCTGAGGGAGCTGGGATTGGTTAGCCTGGAGAAGAGGAGGCTCAGGGGAGACCTTCTTGCTGTCTCC
>VWZE01023041.1:116894-141700 GCA_013396675.1 Eubucco bourcierii | reverse complement strand
CCAACCCTGGTGATACTGTGATACTGTGATATTAAAGGTTGTATGGGACCTTGATCACTGGTCTAGTAGGAAGTGTCCCTGCCTGTAGTAAGAGGTTCGGTGCTGCGACTGAGAGACAGAGACATGGCTTGATGCAAGCAAAGGTCCCACTTTATAAAGCAATTCTGTGGTTTATATACTCTCACAAATGTCCAAGCCAATTGGATATATGCTAATCACACAGCTCTCCACACAACAGGTTATATGTCCCAATTGGTTACATCTTTCAGATCATTAGAAAGACTACACTGTCTGCTGTTCTTCATTTCTTCTGTGCGTTTCTAAGTTACCAATTCCATGGCTAACTGCAAGGTCCTGTTTATCACATTCTTTAAAGAGAGCTGCACAGCCCCAACGAGCATGCTGTCATCCCACACGTTCCAAACCATACTGTTATCTTAAGCATTCTGAGCCCAAGGTTTGTGTGCAGACTGATCCAAGCTCAGTAATTGTGCTGAGCTAGCAGTTTGTTCACCCACAGTTTGGAACAAGATGATCTTTAAGATCCTTTCTAACCCAAGCCATTCTGTGATTCCAGGATGTGCAAGGTGAGGTACGGAGGACTGAGCAGCAGTGATTTCCTGCCTCACTAAAGGATCTAGAAACAGGACAGTGAGGTGAAACTGTTCCCTTGGTTCTCGGTGTTGTCTTCAGTGCAGGCAACAAGCAGCTCCAGCTCACGTAGAGCAGCAGCTTTCCAAGGGGAAGGTAACTCCCCAAAGAGAGGTTATTGCTGCTGGACACAATCCAGCGTGTGCTGTCCTGCTGCTGGAGTCGCTTGATCTATTTTTGGTGAGATAATCCAGATGACTCTTGGTGACCAGATTGAACAGCCTTTCAGCTGGGTGTGCTAAGGCTCTTGGAGTCATCCAGGTCTTTGAGACTTGCAGACTTTCTGAAATGACTTTTGCAACAGCAAGCTCTGTAATCTCTGAAGGAGATGTGCTAGCAGGAAACTACTGGAAATACTTCGGCTTTTCTCACTGGGGGTGTTCTCTGTTCACTAGCACAGATGAAGAACAAGGTCTGGAGTTGGAGGCTTATGGGTGTTGCAGTGTCAGGGGAAAATGCAATCTCAGTTTTCCTTCAGTGGAGGCATATGTAATGAATAAGAGAAAGGGCAGTCTTGACTGTCTGATGCTAAAAGGGAAGATGTTGATGTAGAGAAAAATAGAGACATGAACTGTACTTTTTTTTTTTTGGATGCTCTAGTGCTGTGTTGTGGTTTTGGTCAACAGACTCCTTTTTTTGCTGCCCTAGATTTCTGCTAGCAAACAGTGTATTGGGCAACCTGTTTGTGTAGAGGGCTGACAAATCTCTGGGAAAATGTGGTATAGATTTCATAAATCAGTGTGGGATGGGCTTTCAGTTGCCTTCTGGATGCTTTCTCACTATGTTCCATGGTAACTTGCTGCTTACAAATGTGCTGTGGGTGTAGTGCTCTGGGCACAAATAAAGGCAGCAAACACTTGTTTGGAAGGAATTTGTGGAAAGAAGCTTTACCTTTTAGCAAGATCATCAAGGACAAGGCACCTTCTTACTGTGTGCTGAACAGCTGCTAGGAGCATGCTTCATAGCATACCTGTAAGTAATTAACAGATGCACAGAACCTTTTTTCCTTGATATTTTTGTTTTCAGTTGTGATACCAAGTCTCACAGTAAAATCAGTGGTGGTCTCATTGCACATTAATGACTTTTGGGATTCCCATACCAAAATAGTAGTGTGTGGTGCCATCAGCAGCTGCTGGAATGAGGATGGCATTTTACCTGGTAAATTACTGTAGTGACTAGTAAGGGGAGATTATTTAATATAGAATCATAGAATGGTAAGGTTCGAAGGGACCCCAAGGATCAGCTAGTTCCAACCCCCTGCCATAGGCAGGGACACCTCCCACTAGCACAGCTCACTCAAGGCCTCCTCCAACCTGGCCTTCAACACCTCCAGGGAGGGAGCAGCCACAACCTCCCTGGGCAACCTGTGCCAGTGTCTCACCACCCTCACACCAAACAACTTCCTCCTAACATCCAGTCTAAATCTCCCCTCTGACACTTCAAACCCATTGCCCCTTGTCCTGGCATTACAAGACCTTGTCAATAGTCCCTCCCCAGCCTTCCTGTAGCCCCCTTCAGATCCTGGAAGGCTACTCTAAGGTCTCCTGGAAGCCTTCTCTTCTGCAGGCTGCAGAGCCCCAACTCTCTCAGCCTGTCCTCACAGCAGAGCTGCTGCAGCCCTCTCAGCATCTTCGTGGCCTCCTCTGGACCCTCTCCAACACTTCCATGTCCTTCCTGTGCTGGGGGCTCCAAAACTGCACCCAGGACTGCAGGTGGGGTCTGAGGAGAGCAGAGCAAAGGGGCACAATCCCCTCCGTTGCCCTGCTGCCCACACTGCTCTTGCTGCAGCCCAGCACACAGTTGCTGTCTGGGCTGCACTCACACTGCAGCCTCATCTTGAGCTTTTCATCAACCCAGACCCCAATCCTCCACTTCTCTGTGTGACATGTTTATATACAAGTGTATATATACATACACATACTCTTGTGCTCTCCCCTTACAAAGAAACAATCCTCCTGTTGTATTTTTGTCCTTTTCCTCTCTCTCTTTATTTTTTAAAATTATTTTAAGATTTTTATTTCTTTTCTCTTACTTGTAAAATTAGTTTACCTCTTGAACAGACAGTTGGTTCTGGGAATTCACAAGTGAATGATTGTTTCTTGTGCAGTCTCTGCAAATTAGAAGAGGACTCCTTAATTCTGGCTAACTGTTTAAGTGTCAGCTAGGAACATTCATTCTAGGACTCCTTTTGCTGGAAAATCTGTTGCATCGAGGTACTTAAAGGACTAAGAGTAAATGACTCTAATTTGAGTCTATCATAGTAATAATGAGAATATTGCTCTTCTTCCTTTCCCTGAAGTTTTTCAGATGAAAGTTGAGGGAGACCATGGGAGCTTTTGGGATTCACACAGAAGAGTTTGGCAGTTTTGGTTTCTGGATTTGGAAGGGAAAGAGGCAGCAATGTGAGTGGCTGCCTGTCCTCATCAGTCGCTTCTCAGCACTCCACTGCTGTCTGAAGGGACAGCCTTTTGTTCTCGAGCTCTTGCTCTGGGCTTCTCATCTGTCCTAATGTCCAGGCACAAAACAGCAGCTTCTTATTCCACATCTGTGGTTTTCTACTCACAGTGGCCCCAGTTGAGCTGGGGTTGAGCTGAGTGTAGGGGGAGAGTTTGTACTTGAGGTTGCAACACTTTTCTCTGCTGTTGCTGAGCTTGCTGGTTGCTGTGACCACTCCTAGTGTGCTGAGAAGGGACATTTCCTAATCCAGAGAGCAGAGAGGGAGGGACTCTCTGCCTTGGTCTTGAGTACCTTCAGTGCTTCTAAGGTTCATGTGCTGCATGAGCCAGAGAGCGGAGTGTGTGTGCGCGCCGCTGGTTGGGACACCTAGCATTTTGCACTGTCACAGTAGTGGGATGCATTGTTCTCAGTGCCTTTCCAGGCTCCTGTTATTGCAGCAGTTGTGATTGTGTTGAGCTTTAATGCAACTTGATAGAACAAACCAACCAGTGAAAAGCCATTGGGTTTTCCTGAGCCGTAGTACTCAGGGCATGGGACTTTGTCTTCTCATCAGTTTTCTTAGTGTAGTGGCACAAAAGGGCTGTGTATTAACAGCTTCTCTCTGGCAGACACATGATGGCTTTGGTTTATTCACCTCCAGGGCTGCTGAGAAGTGACTCAATACCTGAGGTTGCAGAGGATGCTGCTGCAACAGTTGGCATGGCAGAAACACTCTCAGAAGAAGAGCAGGATGAGCTAAGGAAAGAGCTTGCTAAGGTAAATCTCTTGCAAACAGTTCTTAAACTGGTTTTGAAAATGGAAATCTGGGATAATGCTGTCTTTAAACACACAGTTAATGTCTTCTGTATTAATTCTGTGTCTCAAGGCATGGATGCCACTCCTGTGTGTTGTGGAGAGGGAAAGTGGCAAGGAGAAAACAGCCAATTGTAACTATGGGGTTGAGCTGGAAGTGCAGAGTGTACAGAACTTAAACCAAGACACGCAAATGCCTCACTTTTTCTTTTTTTCATCAGTTGAGAAGGAGGTAAATAACCTGCCAGAGACAACGTGGTTGGAAACCAAACCCCAAGTATTGTGTCAACTGGTGTGGAGTAATTAAAGCTGTTGTTATCGTGAAGGATGCTTTGTAATATTCACGCAGACACTGTTTTGCTAATGTCTAACCACATAACTATTTTTGGTCATGCAGCAGCTTGTTTACAAGAGCAAGTTGAAGTATCACTCTTCAGAGGACAATCAGACATTCAAACCTGATCCATACATTTCAGAAGTTGTCAAAGTCAAGCTTTGTTGAGTCACCAGTCTTTTTTCTTGTGCAGCTCCATGTGATTTTTAGGACCCCAATAAAAATAGTGACTTAATCCTAAATGGGCAAGTAAAACCCTGCTGTGAAATAAGCACATTAAATGCAGTCTTGGTTTGGTAATCCCAAGTATTGCTTCAGGCCAAGCCAACCAGCTGAAGGTGGTGAGGGAGATCTGGTCCTGCTAGAATATGTCATGCTGGACTTTGGACTGGTATCCACAACACAGGTGCGTTGACATGGACAGAGGAATCAGTGCAGCCTCAGCAAGTGTGCAGCTGGCACCAAGCTGTGTGGCACAGTCAACTTGCTAGAGGGCAGGGATCCATCCAGAGGGACCTGCACAGGCTACAGAGCTGTGCCCAGGCCAATCTCATGAGATTCAACAAGGCCAAGTGTAAGGTCCTGCACCTGGGTAGGCACAATCCCAAGCACAGCTCCAGGCTGGGTGGGGAATGGCTGAGAGCTGCCCTGAGGAACAGGCCCTGGGGGTGTGGGCTGATGAAAAGCTCAACCTGAGCCTGCAGTGTGAGTGCAGCCCAGACAGCAACTGTGTGCTGGGCTGCAGCAAGAGCAGTGTGGGCAGCAGGGCAAGGGAGGGGATTGTGCCCCTTTGCTCTGCTCTCCTCAGACCCCACCTGCAGTCCTGGGTGCAGTTCTGGAGCCCCCAGCACAGGAAGGACATGGAAGTGTTGGAGAGGGTCCAGAGGAGGCCACCAAGATGCTGAGAGGGCTGCAGCAGCTCTGCTGTGAGGACAGGCTGAGAGAGTTGGGGCTCTGCAGCCTGGGGAAGAGAAGGCTTCCAGGAGACCTTAGAGTAGCCTTCCAGGATCTGAAGTGGGCTACAGGAAGGCTGGGGAGGGACTATTGACAAGGTCTTGCAATGCCAGGACAAGGGACAATGGGTTTGAAGTGTCAGAGGGGAGATTTAGACTGGATGTTAGGAGGAAGTTGTTTGCAGTGAGGGGTTGAGTGCACAGGTTGCCCAGGGAGGTTGTGGAGCACAGAAGCACAGAATGTGATCAAATATCACATTCTCTGCTTCTGTGCTCCACAACCTCCTTGGAGGTGTTGAAGGCCAGGTTGGATGAGGCCTTGAGTGAGCTGTACTAGTGGGAGGTGTCCCTGCCTATGGCAGGGGGTTGGAACTAGATACTCCTTGAGGTCTCTTCCAACCTTACCATTCTGTGATTGAAGATGGCAGCATTTCCTCAAAGGAACTCGAATGAGTGGGCAGGGTGATGCTCTAAAGCAAGTCCAGCCTGAATGTGCACCCAGGATTGGACATAGGCCAGGCCTCGGTACCTGTGGCCTTAGTGCCTCTGCCATATCTCTGTGTCCCACAGAAGGGCATCGTAAAACTGCTTTGACATCTCTGGTCATGGTCTGGTTGTGCTTCTCTGAGAGGCTTACATGGCTCTCTGTGTGCAGAGGGAATTACAGACACAGGACAGTTTTCTCATTGCTCAACATGTGCCGTGTGTTTGGGTTGGTGTGGAGTTTTTATTATTGTTTTGGGGTTGTGGTTTTTTAGGTTGCTTTTTGTTAGTTTTTTAACTGCTCAACCTGTCACCATTCCCACCCCTGCCCTGGGGAAGGCATTCCTGTGGAAGAATTTTTCAGTTCAATCAAGCAGACAAAACTTGCTCTGAGCTTTCTGGTACTGGTCACACATTGGTATCTCTTCTGACATGGCAGGAGAACAGAGGCTTGGCAGTTGTCCCAGGTCTGACTAATCTTCAAGCTCAAGCCTAATGTTGTCTAAAGGTAACAATTCCTAACTATACAGGTTTTTAGCTACCAACTTCCTTGTGCATTTTCCAGGAACAGAGCTAGCTGCAGGTGGGTTACTTTCTCACCAGCCTGTGTTGTAGACTTTGTTGGACTTCCCTTTAGTATTTAGGAAAAACTGTGAGGCAGTATTCAAATGTGCCAGCCCTGCCCTTACCAGTGCCAAGTAGGTACCGTAATAAATACATAGCTACGTGGCTGAGTGTATTGTTTGTTAACTTCTCCTCAACTCTGCTGCCACAGGTGGAAGAGGAAATCCAGACACTCTCACAAGTGCTGGCTGCCAAAGAGAAGCACCTAGCAGAAATCAAGAGGAAGCTGGGAATTAACTCCTTGCAGGAGCTCAGGCAGAACATTACCAAAAGCTGGCAAGATGTTACAGCAACCACAGCGTATGTCCTGGTTCCTGCTGATTGCCTCAGCTGTTGGCTGAAGGCTGCGTGGTTCTTGGGTCAGATTTAAACCTTCTGTTCTTGTCAAATGAGTGTGGATATTCCAAAGTGAAGTTGCACTTCACAGTGGGATAAATCATCAGGGATTTCCCAAAGAAGGCCACTATTATCCATCTCCTCTCATCTCATCTTGTGCAAATGAATGATTTGCCATACTGTGGGTGGTTCTAACACCTTTTTGTCTGACAGATCTGTGGTACCATTACTGAGGTGCCAGGGTGTCCTAAGTCCAACAGAATAGCTTTCTCTTCTAGCCTGAAGAGTTGTTGTGAACTGAGCTCATGCAGGAAGGGCACAAAGTCACAGTTCGTGTTCTTGCCGAACGCAGCTGACCTAAGGTCCAGCACGAGCTGCCTTCTGTGGTTAATGGCTACACAGAATGCAAGAGGCTGTACTTCAAACTTCTTATGGAGGACTTTATTGACAGAAGCATTTGGCATAAGATTTTAGATGCCAGGCACAAAATAATAGACCTCCATTATTTTCCAGTGCATGGTGTGGTTTTCTTGTTTGTTTTTTTTTCTCTGTTTGTTTGGTGTGTTTCTGTGTGTGTCTGATGGAGGTTTGTGGGTTTGGGGTGTTTTTTAAAATCTACAATAGCAGAGAGCATCTGTTCTGGGGTGGGGTAGTAGGTGCATGCTGATCAGCCTCACCTTACATCTGAGGAGGTAGAGATGCTGTAGCCAGAAGGGACTGTAGTGGCTCAAAATAATCTCTTAAGTAGCTTGTCCCTTTGACCCCAAAGTTAATTTCTGGGTTTGATATAAGTTTACATGTACTGAAAGGTTCCTTTTGTGTTCTAGTAAAATTACCACAGACTTAATTTTGTTTGAACACAGATACAAGAAAACATCAGAGACCCTTTCTCAGGCTGGCCAGAAAGCTTCTGCTGCTTTTTCATCTGTTGGTTCAGTCATAACCAAGAAGTTTGAAGATGTCAGGTAGGTTTCTTTGGCTTTTCACAAGTAGCTGTGGTGTAGGTTTAAGCAGGTAACTGCTGAAATAATTTTTGCTGTTAGCATACCTAGCATTTCTGAAAGCTACTTTGTCAGGAACCTTCAGCATATGTTTTAGGAGAGCTGCAAAATGTGCTTGTACATCCTGATTGGTGCAGCAGAGTTGTGTGGTGTGTAGTTTCTGTGTGCAAGAGAAGCAGTGTGTGCTATTAGCCTCACTGCTGCTCCTGCTTCTCTAGTTAGATTGCAGGTGGCATCTGCCTGCCTGTGTGATGCACGTAACACTGTGATCTCTCTGACTTTCTCAGCCTGTGGACTACTGCACTTAAACAATGAATGTCTTCAGCTGTTTGTGGTTTGGTTTTGTTGCTCTGTCTGGCGTGTGGATTCTTTCCAGATGTGTTTTATTTCCTTGTAAGCTGTCCTACCTCACAGCAGTGGCTTGATTTTATTACTGTTTTTCATAGGCAATTGGCATTTTTAAATTCTTAAATGTTGGCATGCAATGTGTTTTGGCCTGGTGCCAGTTGCCACAGCCCTTCACATGCACTGGGTATTGTTTGGTGGTCACTTTTAGCACTGTTGTGAGCTGGATGCAATCCAGGCACATATTTAGCTTACAGTTCTTTGTGGTTTTTTTTATTTTTTTTTTACTATTGGAACATGCACAACTACCCTTCTCTGCTTGTAACTTGTTGTGAATAGTGGATCAAACCTTATTTTCAACTGTTGGACAAACAAAGTCAAACATTCAAGCAAATTACTGCTGCAGGGTAATAAAATCAGCCTCTGTTTTAAAGTGCTGCCATTAGCCTTTTTTTTTTTTTTTTGCATTCTGAAGTCTAGTGAGAAAACTCTTTGAGGTGCAGCTACAGTTACATATTTTTCTTCAGATTTATCAGAACTTCCTTTCTCTTTTTAATGCTTACTCTGGCATTGTGCAGACTACAGGCTTTTGCACATTCCTTTAGGTAAGGTGGGCACAAGAACTGTTTCTGAAACTAAGCATGTAGTCAGGCTGTCTCCATTAAAACCTTTAAATAAGTTTTGTCTGTAGAAGGTAATTTATTTTTTTTTCCTCTCCAATATTGATGTAAAAATGAAGCTCTTCTAATGCCAGAGGAAATGTTTCTTCATGTTCATCTGGCAGAACATGAAAACTTGAGTATCT
The DNA here is from genome assembly GCA_013396675.1 of Eubucco bourcierii. Classification (NCBI taxonomy): domain Eukaryota; kingdom Metazoa; phylum Chordata; class Aves; order Piciformes; family Ramphastidae; genus Eubucco; species Eubucco bourcierii. The sequence goes on along the minus strand of VWZE01023041.1, from coordinate 132,919 downwards.
GTAATAATAATCAGTTAGTTTCTTTGCCTTGTAAGAAAGCAATCTGTTAAAATGATTCTGTAAGTGCTTGTGACAGAATATGGCAATGGCATGCAGAAGCTTTCCCTCTCTTTGTCTGTAGCATTTCTGCCTTGACAGAATAGAAACTTTCCCTTTTTTGTGTCTGTTGCAGTGGCTGTTTGTTACTGTGACCCAAACCAAATCACTGGAGTCTGAATGTAAGGTGGTTGATGCATTTTCTGTTCATAGTTTGTGCAGTAAAGCAGTCCTTATCTTTGGGCTGATTACTTGAGCGCCCCCAGACACTGAGTATTTTGGTTGCCTTGTCTGTGTTGCCCTTTATCTGCCCAGTCTAAGCAAACAGTCAGTGTTAAGTTCTCAGCAGCTAAAGTTTCAGTGTAATAAAGTGCAGTAAAGTTTCTGTCCATTGGCTCTCATCCTTGTCTACATGCACTTGGGGGTCTGGCTTCCTTTTCTCTGTGCTCTCCCAGTCAGAAGCTATCAACAACTGTGGGATTTCTATAAAGATGCAGGGATCTGACTCTCAAAATGCTAGCAAGGAGCCATAGCCCTGGGGCAGTGCCTGGGGAGGGGATGGACAGTGAAGGGAAGGGTTTGCTCAGGTGAAGAGCAGCAGCCTAACTGAAACACCTCCCCCTTATCATCAGTAGGGCAAAGGGATCCTGGAAGATGTCTCTGTACCTTTTGTAGCTTGGCTATTCCCTTAACAGGGTTCGCCTTTCTTCCTTAAGGCTATGGTGTCCCTCTACTTGTATTAGAGAAAGACAAGCACAGACTCACAGCTCTCTTCTGGCTTCAGGAAATAAAGTCCTCAAAAGGAGAGTGTCCTGATTCCTGAAGCTAGTAGCTAGGTAGGCATTGAGCACTCTGTCAGATACTGGGTCACTGGGAGTGTAATGGGGCCAGATGAGTCCACACTGTTGGTGTGCTTTCTGGACAGAATCAGGGCAATGGCAATTCAAGGCTTTGTTTATGAATTCAGGAGTAGCTGGATTTAAAAGCAAACCAAACAAAAGTGGATCCAAGATTTTAGTTGCACTTATGGAAGATTAAAAACCTCGGAGCTCTTTTCTTTCATGAAGACCAAGTTTGTCTGGGATTCAACCTCTGAATTTGATTCCCAGGGATGTGTGGGTACTCAGGGAGTACTTGCTTTAAAGTCTGTGTTAGCCTGAACTTTTAGACAGCTTTAGAGCACAGGTTCTTTGCTGAAAATGAGAACTGATGGGCCTGGTACTGACTGGAACAACTACTGAATATGCAGGTGCATACTGCATATGAACGTGCCCCTACCCATAGAGACTGTGGTCTGGAACTTGATGATCTTCAAGATCCCTTCCAACACACATCCTATGATTATGTTATTTTTATTCTTGAACTCTGATGTGACTTCATCATGGCTTCCCTTTTCTCAGCTCTAATGGCTTGATTTCTTCTGTGTTGGGCTGTTCCCACATGTTGCATGCAGCAGATATCACATGCAGGCCTTCATTCTTGCACTGCAGAGTGCTTTTGCAGGGAGTTGTGAAAGAGAGTAAGGCAGCTGGTGAGGTGGTAAACTTGGAAAGCACTGGAACAGAGAGGAACAGAGAGGACTGGTAGTGCAAAGTCAGTGCATTAGAGCTTCCTTTCCGTATTGGTTCCTTCTGCTTTTTTTATAGGGCTAAAAAATGAACTCTGCTCCTCCTTGGGTTTCTCTTGATACCTTTATTTCCCTTACAAGAACTTTGGGTGAGCTAGCCTGTCCTTATGTGGGCAACATCAGCACTTGTGCCAGCCAGCAGTAGTACTGAGAGACAGCACATTGCAAACTTCCTGAGCAATCATGACTTTGCATTAGGCTCTTCCTGCACTGCATCCATATTATGGATCAGAAGTCCTCATCTTTGCCCTGTTCTGAGACTGCACAATGACTTTCTTTACTTGCTTTAGAAATATGATATGGTCATAGAGTCCTAAGCAGCATCATTTATCAGCTGGAAACCCATTAACAAAAGCATCTCACTTGTGCTAATGTACCTTTCAGCTTGTGCTTTCCAGGCAGGGACCTCTGGTGTGCCTCCTTGGGCATTTTGAAAATGTGAGGCTATGCAGTAGCTATAAATATAATCATGTGAGGGATAAGAAAGCTTTCAATGCAGCACAAAGTAGATGGCAGGCTGCAGAAAACTTACTGTGCCTTTTTGGGGTTTATTCTTTTATTTTTTAAGCTAGAGATTTACTTGTGAGTGTTGTAGGAAGGGCTTCTCTTCTTTAAACCACCCAGTGTGGTGGCCTAGTTAAGGGAGTGCTTTGATGTGACATTCTGTCATCCTGAAGAGAGACACCAGTTCTTTTCTTTGTAAAGCTTTGCAAGGCTTAATTGTGCTTCTTTGTATCACTTGAAGAACAGATGGTTTGACATTAAAAGATCAACTGCATTTATCTGATCCAGTTTTCTTGCAAGCCAGATCGTTCTGTGATGAAACCACATGCCACCTATGGTGACACTTTACAAAGTGGATACTGAGCGTATGTAAGTGTATTGCACAACAAGTTAATCCTTTGTGGATCTACAAATAGATCTTTCACTAAATGATCCCTGTGAAATCAAACAGTTTTTTCCCAGACATCTCTTAAAGGACCTGCTTTCGATTGCTGCTTTCCAGCATGAGCAGTTCTACAAATCAGTATGGGGGGGGGAAAGGAAAATCACATATTCTTTAGCCTTGAGCTTCTTGCACTTCTTGTACTTTTTGCACTTTTTGTAGGGAGAGCACAACAGACTGAAGGGAACCCCAGGAGGGGCTGCCAACCACCCCTCCACCTTCTCCCCACCCCTATACCTTACCCCAGAGTTTGCCTTAGGCGCAAGGTGAGTTTGGAGGCTCAGCCAGGGGGGTTAGAAGGAAAGTGGTTAGTGAGGTTATTCAGCAGAGGGGAGAAAAAGCCAGAAGCTGCTAGACAGCCCCAGGGTGTCTGCAAGCTCGAGAGACTTATCTTTGTTTTGTATTCTTTTCTTACACATTTCAGCAAGCCTATGAGTGAAGTAGACATCACCACTGTTTCCTTTTCTCAGCTTGTAATATAAATTAATATATTTAAAATTATTATATAATATATTAATATATTGATATATATATTACTATTATATATTAATATATAGGTATATAATATAAATAATAAAATAAAAGCCTCCATTAAACTATTCCAGTTAGCCTCAAACCAGCACAATTAGTAATATCACCCTAGTTCTGTATGAAAACTTGGCACATGGCAAGACCAAAACTTGTAGTAATCCACATTGCAGCAAGGAATGTAAATGTACTCCAGAAGACAGTCAGCTTCTCTGAGCTCTGGAAAGGCTTGTGGAAGCCAAACCACCTGTGAAAGTGAAACAGCAGAAATGGGGCTGGGGAAAGGGATGAAACATGGGCACGTTGCCCAGCTGGTTCCTGGCATACTGTACCTACAAAGCAACCTTCATCAGTGCGTCTGGTACGAGGGATCCCAACCTTAAGGGGCATCACACAACTTTTTGTATCTATTGTTTTTTCTATCATTGGACTCTGCTGGTGAGCCTCCTGAAATAATTTCTTAAAACTTACTGTGCAGTGAACACACAATCTCTTTGCTTCTCTGAATGTGTCTCTTGTGCTGAAATACCCAGTGCAGTTTTGGAAGTGAATCAAATGTGAGAGATTCCCTCCAGCAGCTGCCTGGAAAGTAGGGGTTGGACTTGACCTCCAGAGGTCTCCTCCAACCCTTACCATTCCATGATTCTCTTGAAAGACATCATATACTTGGAATGTCAGTTTTTAGCTGGGTTTAGTTATTTAAAAAAAAAAAGTGAACACCAGTTTTTCTAATTTACTGGTGTGATATTTGACAAGAAACAGCTAAGACTCATCAAGAGCAAACAAGATTTGTTTTAGATATATGGAATGATATTAGATTCCAAATAGTCTTGGAAGTTATTTAGGAGCTCCTTAATCTGTATCCAGTTGGGAACTCCTTAATCCCTTAATCTATATCCAATCACTTTCTGGGAGTAGGTGTGTGTGTTGTCACTAGCCACACAGTAACTCTACAGCAACACTGGCAGGCCACAGAAGACTGAGACTAGAACTTTCTCCCCATCCCTATCATAAATCTGATTGTGACTAGAGATGAGTGTGACTACTCTCACTAGGTGTTTTGTATCCATGAGTAGGTAATTTGTATTCATGAGTATGGAACTGTTACTGAAAAGCACCAGAACAAGAGGACACAGTCTGAAGCTGTGCCAGGGACAGTTCAGGCTGGAGGTGAGGAGAAAGTTCTTCACTGAGAGAGTCATTGACTGCTGGAATGGGCTGCCCAGGGAGGTGGTGGAGTCAGCGTCCCTGGAGGTGTTCAAGGCAGGTTTGGACGTGGCACTTGGTGCCATGGTCTGGTCTGGAGGGCTATGGTAACAGGTTGGACTTGATGAGCTTTGAGGTCTCTTCTAACCTTGGTGATACTGTGATAATTTGTATTGATGAGTATGGAACTGTTACTGAAGATAATTCGTATTGATGAGTGTGGAACTGTTACTGAAGTTAATTTGTACTGATGAGTGTGGAACTGTTACACAGTGTACCAGGTTAGGGTGGATCCCTCCCCTGGTAGAATAAACTCACCACAACACGTATTGTTTTTGTGAAGTCAGGGAAAAATATTGTATTTCTTATAGTTTAAACTAAATATAACATTATAGGGAAAAATACAACTACTACAAGAATATAATAACCTGAAGTCAGATGGGGAAGGGGTCAAGTGGTGGGGAAGCAGCAAAAGCAGCAGCAGCCAAAACAGCGGCAGGGGAAGGTAGCAGCAGGCGCAGGTGAAGCAGTGGAAGCAGCAAGAGGAAGTTCCAAACTATGCTTCCAGACATAAAGCTCTTGATGCTCCAATGAAATGATATTAACTTATCCATTGTTGCCATTATATGGCCTGGCCCTAGAATGTTCACCTCAGAGCTTCCACCTCTAAGTTTCTCTGTTTTGATATTTTTTTTTTCCATTAATGTCTGAGGTAGGAATCTAACTCAAAGGGCCACACACAGATGTAAAATGGAAGCCTTCCAAATATTGGAATAATTCTTTCAGTGTATTGGAATAATTCTTTCAGTGGGGTGATTATTTGATTGGTAACTCCTGAATGTTCATTTTCTACTTGATCTCATGAAAAGTGTTAATGCAGCATGACTCACTGAGAAGCTTTGTGAGCATACAGACTGTTGCAGCTGAGCGGACAGGCATGGCACTTGAATCTTTCAAGGCAGGAAACAAACTGGTTTGCAGCATTTGCTCTCATGTACTTGTGTGTGTGCATGGCTAAGCAACTTAGAAAGGCAAAACCAAGTAGTTACTATCTAAGACTGTTTTGCTGTTTGCCAAAGAAGACACCTCTTAGCCAATTCCTTCTATCACTTTAAACTAACTTCTCCTTTTCTTTTCTCTTCATGCTGTCACTTAGTATACGCTCCTTACAACATTCCATTAGCATGCCTATTATGAGGTAAGGTATGCATAATCCAGCTGCTGGCTCTGTTGACTTTCATGGATGGAATTGTATCAAACTGAACTTAGGTCAGCTGATGTGGATTTCAAAGGAAAACAAAAACCCCACCCAGCTTTCTAATGGATTTCCTGTACTAACACATGGGATAAAATTTATTTCTGCTTAATGCTGGTGGTGGTTGTGCATTGGGAGTGTGACCACTGCCCTGGTGGTTGGAGAACTATAGCAGCCTTTCCTGGCCTGGTGGAAATGTCATGGAACTAAATGACTCCCAAGTTTAAAAGGCAATAGCCTGGCATCTGTTTTGGAGCAATGAAAATGAGTAACAAATACTGTGGTCTCATCAAAAGTCTGTTCCTGACAGGCAGTGCTTGCCTCGCTTGGCACTGTGTCCCTTCATTTCCTGACACTGTCTGAGAGAGAGAGAGACACAGGACATGTCACTGTGTGCTTTCCCAAATTAGAGTGCTGCTAGGTGTGGGTGACCTACACAAGCACTAGGCAAAGGGGGAAGGGAAGCTTAAGACTTGTGTTGAAAAATCCCTCCTGTCCTTTATGTAATAATGTATTTTGAAGTCTGCCACAAATCCTTAGTCCTAGGCTGCTGAAAGCAAGCATTTTCCAACCTGTGTAAGGGCTGAGAAGGTGTACAAGTTATTGCATGGATTTGCAAATGGCAGTGACAGCTACTTGGAGCATTAAGCCACCCTTCTGACCTTAAATAATACACTGGTCCCCAACACTGAAAATTCCAAGCCGTCCTCAGCAAAACCTAGCAGTTGAGGTCATACATTGAGTACTGTCTCCAGTTTTGGGGCCTTCACTACAAGAAAGACCTTGAAGTGCTGAAGTGGGTACAGAGAAAGGTGACAAAGCTGGTGAAGGGTCTGGAGAACAGGTCTGGTGAGGAGCAGCTGAGGGAACTGGGTTTTTTTAGTCTGGAGAAGGTGAGGCTGAGGGAAGACCTGGCACTCTACAATGCACTGAAAGGGTGTTGGAGAGAGGTGGGTGTTGGTCTCTTTTTCCTTAGTAACAAGTGATAAAACAAGTTGCACCAGGGGAGATTTAGGTTGGCTCCTAAAAGAAACTTCTTCACTGAAAGGGTTGTCAAGTCTTGGAGCAGGCTTCTCAGGGAGGTAGCTGAATCCTCATTCTTGAAGGTGTTGAAGAGGCAGAGATGTGGTGCTGAGGGACATGGTTTAGCACCAGACTTGGCAGATTTAGGCAATGGTTGGACTTGAATAGTTTTATCGGAAATCACCTTTTGAGATTTACAATCATAGCAGTTTTCATCTCTCTTCCTTAAAAGGCTTAAAAGGCTCTCTGCCTTAAAAGGCTTCCTTAAATTGAACACATTAGTAGAAAAAGCCCCTGCCAATCATGTTCTGTTAACACAGAACCTATGAAATTAAACTGGCTTTCCTGTGATTAGTGAAAACACTCTGGTGACAAGCTGTCTTCAGCTGTGATATACTAGGCTAACCAGAAGTCATGACCAAGCTTTTCTGAACAAATCCTTTTAAGTCAGAAACCTTTTTGAAATCACTGGGACTAATAAGCTAACCCTAAAATATTTGCTAGTTCTCCCTTCCATGTTGTGATGAAAGATCCTTTTGCTGAGTCTGGCAGTGCTTAATTGCCAGAGGAACCAGCAAACTGCAACTTGAGGGTGTTTGAACCTCAGTTTCGTAGTACCTGGGGATATAACCAGATCTGAACTATTCTTAGGCTACCCTTAAAACAAGGAAAGAAAAACAAACAAAACTCATGTTGATATTGGAAAAAACAACTATCTGCTTGCTTTTGGCTGTTTATAGACTAACCAGATCTGAGTTTAATTCTGTGGTTCCTTTGTTTGTTTTCCTAGAAATTCTCCTACTTTCAAATCCTTTGAGGAAAAAGTTGAAAACTTAAAGGTAAGTTATACTAAACTGTGTGGATGTGGACAAAAACTGAAGTGCCCTTAGGGTCACTTCTTCATTAGTGATTGGTAAGCTGCTGAAGGTGCTCAGATGAGGTCTTTTGAAGTACCTTGGAAATCGTTTCTCTGCCTAAAGAAAAACATGGGCTTCCTGCACCTTTTCCAGAAGGATGCCTTTAATTAGAAGGACTAACAGCTAGCTAACCTGCACAAGCAGTGAATATAAAAGCGTTATGTATAGTAGCTTATGTAACTAGTATAGTGCATCCAACATGGTCTAGGCTTTTATCTTAGTGCCATTAATATCATTAATAGCTTCTCCAGGTTTAAAAAAAAAAAATCACTTTAAAAATCACTAATGCATGTAGCTGGAACCAGATTGGGCAGGTCTTGTGGGCACACTGGGTTGGATGAGAAACCTGCAAGTGACAGCATAGGGAGCTAAGTTCTTTGGCAAATTAATTGTCATTAACCCTCCTGCCATGTCATGGGGAGTATGCTGTGGAAAGAAGTGGAAAGGCAAACATGTTACCTGGAGAAAGCAAAATAGTTGCTGTGCTCTAATAAAGAACTCAGAAAGTGGTGTTGAGCCTGAAAACTGTTCTTTAGCAATACAGAGTGAGTTTCAGCTCTGAATCTTTCAAAGCCTAAATGGCCTGCAAGGCTGTGTACCTCTGTCTGGTTTTAACTGAAGGCATGCCAACCTCCAGACTCCCTGGCATCAGGGCTGCTTCATGTATCTCAAAGTCCTAGGGAGACTGCTGTGTTAATCTGCTGATGGTGATTGTTTTCCACACAATAGCCAAAGACTTCAGATGATTGTGGAGGTAGCTCAGTCCTGGAAAAGCTGGTCTGCTGAAGAGAGCCACTAAGCTTCTTCATGCACAAGTACTGGTTTTATACAGGTCGGTGTCTTTGACATGCCAAGGAACTGCAATTTTACACTGAGGCTCTCTCTGTGTTCCAGTCTAAAGTCGGAGGAGGCAAACCTGCTGGGGGAGACTTTGGAGAAGTTCTCAACTCTGCTGCCAATGCCAGTGCCACAGAAACAATTGCAGAACAGACACAGGAGGAGACCCAGTGAGATTCCTGCCTCTCTCCTGCTACCCACTGCCAGATGCTGCAAGCAAAAACAAAGCACAGTCGTAACGTTCCTTGCGCTCTTTCCACCAGATGTGCTTTTACTTAGCACGTAGATATTTTACCAGATTAACTGATACCAAGCTTGTTTGTGGGTTCAAAATATTTTTGAAACTAAAATGCATAGTTTGGGGTTTTTGTGAGGAAGCAGAATTTTTATGCCTTTCAAGCATTTAAAAGACTTATCTGTAATTTGAAGGCAACCTTTAAAATATAGCAATGAAAAAGCCTCTTTTGAGAAGTTAATTATACTGTACATAAACTGTGGATACGTAGTTTCTTTGGAATCTGTAACTTCTGCTCAACTTAATCGTTATGAATCTACTGCTGCTGCCAAACTGAAGCTTGTTACTTTGCTCCTTTGTGATTATTTCAGTTAAGTGTTTCCTGCAAGGGACACCAGACTATGAGGATCACTCCGAACTCAGGAAAAGATTTCTGCTTCAGCAGGCTTTAAACAAGTTATCCATAGGAGGATTACACATGGGAAGGGACATTACTGTCTTACGAGCATGTTCCTCATCCAGATATGGATAGGGTGATACATAACATCTAAAACTTCCTGATTTGTCTGTGGGTTATCCACCTAGGAAACTTCTGACCATTGTCAATGGAAGCGAGGTGCTTAGTAGTGCTGGTTTGAGTCAGTTAAAACAACTGAGTTTTGTTTTATGTACCTGATGGTAATGTGGTACATTCATCTGAACTTCTGATCTTGTGAGTAATCGTCACTCACACGTGGTGGTGTCACATCTACACTAACAACACATGGACTGTGCTAAACCTGAGCACACAAGTGGTTCTTCTCCAGGCATCAGGAGAATTGCTCTCAAATGCTAACATCATTTCCCTTGTAGGCTGACCATCAAAAACATCTACACTGTCTTACATGATTTTGTGTTAAAGACCTGTGCCACTAGCACCCCTGTTCCTGTCTGAGACCCCAGAAACCTGTTGAGAGGTGTACAGTGTCATACCCCAGCACAGCTCTCCTACACAATCTCTCTTCCTACGTGTTGCTCTATCTGATGTGTTCTTCAACACTTGTGTTGTTGTATTTTCTGTGCTTCTGGCACATGGTGTTGGTACACTTAGAACTTATGACAAGTGTTTTATCGCCATGCTTAGAACTGGAAATGAGTTTCGAAACATTTGTGTGGAATCCATGAAAATTCAACTGCCAGAGAGGTTTGAAGGGGGAAAAAAAACAAAAAAAGCTGGCTCCTGACAACCCTGTTAGCATGTCTGATGTAATGTATATGCTTGATTACATGTGAGAAGCTTAATAAAAATCTCTGTGAGGAATGTTTGTCCTGTGACTAGAGAGCATTACACAAATCAGAAATGTTTATGTTTTATTGGAACAGTCTTTTAACTTTGGTTTCAAAGTAGTGCTGATGTAGATGGGGAATCTGTGCGGATGAAGTCCAGGTTGGCTTTTAATGGCTTATGTGAAATTAAACTGCCCTGATTAAGCTGGGCATTGAAGAATGGAGAATTAAATAACACAGTCGGAGTGGAGTTCTTCCTTTATAGAGTCAGCGCCTGGCAGGACAGGTTCTTCTGGAACATGATGCCTGTACTATCCCGTCTCTTGGTTTGGGTTTTTTTAACTGTCAGATGAACAGAATTCTCCTATAGTCCAGAGTTGGGCGTTCTGCCTTTGGTTGGTTTGTTTTTTAAAGCCAAGTGGCTGCCTCACTGGCTTTGTAACAGCTGTTCAGCTTCGCACCTGCCTCTCTCCCCCTGCCCTCGAGGGCAGGCAGCTTTAGGGCGGATGGAGGATGTCGGCTCCCCGCTCGGGGCTGTGCGCGCTCCTGTGGCAGCCAGCCTCTCAGTCCCGCTTCCCAGGGCAGGGCGCCCGGGTCCCGCCTACCCTCCCGAGCCGCCTGGGGCTCGCCGTGCGGGACTCCCGAGCGGTACCGCCCGGCCGCCACTTCCCGCCCTCACCCACGATGGCGTCGGCCGCGCCTCAGCCGAGCCCTCTGCGCCTGCGCCCGCCCTGTGCCCTTGCCTGCGGGGGTCACAGTTCGCGCTCCGCGCCGCGCGCAGGCAGCGATGGCGGCGCCGAGCTGGGCCTTTGCGGTGGCCCGGGCACAGCTGCGATCGTGGCGGCTGCTCGCGGTGAGGCGGTGCAGCGGTACCCCGCCGACGGGAGCTGCGGAGGCTGAGCCCCTCACGCAACAGACGGCAGAGCGGCCGGGCGCACGTTCCGCTGCCCCAGGCCCGCGGCAGGTGAGTGCGCGGTGGGGTGGCCGCCCGCACATGTCTGTATGCCTGCTGGAGAGCGCGTACAGGCAGTTTCGGGTGCGCGGAATGCGAGGTACAACGCTGAGGGCAAAACTCTGTTCTGGCTTTTACAGGGGGCAGGGAGGCTGTGGAAAATCTTTGATTCAAGTTATTGTAATAGATCAGAGGGTTGTTAGGCCAGTAGCTGAGAGATCCGCTGCGAAAATGTGAAGGCTGATACGGGTGAAATGCCTGCGGAAACGCATTTGTGTGTGAAGGTGTCGGAAGAAACAGCAGTGTGGGGTTGGAAGAACAGTGTGGATTAACGTGGAGAAACTATGAACAGGCCCTGCGAGGGCAACTGGGCTTGTTTAGCCTGGGGAAAAGGAGGCTGAGGGGAGATTTTCACACTCTGCAAGTACCAGAAAGGAATGAGGTGAGTGTCGGACTCTTCTCCCTGGCAGTGATAGGAGAGTGGTTTCAAGTAGCTCCAGACGAGGTTATGTTGGTTTTTACTGAAAGTGTTAGAAAACCCTGGAACAGGCTCCCCAAGTAAGTGGTACAGTCCCCATCCCCGGAGGGATTTCAGAGATGAGTCGATGTGCTGCTGAGGGCCATAGTTTAGTGGGACTCGTCCAGCTGTTAATGTAATGCTGTCTCAGTGATCTGAAAGGTATCTTCTAATACAGATGATTCTGTGATGTCGTTCTTTGGAGTAAAACTCAAGATTGTGATATTTTTGTCAAAGCTTGCACTCTCAAGTCGAGTGCACAGATGGTTTGTCAAGAGCAGATCCTGCTTCTAAGCAACAGGAAGGCAGCAGGCTTGTATGTTAAGTACCCTGTATTTTCCTGTTACTCCACCGTGAAAGCAGACCTGGAGAGGTAGTAAGGGAGCGGCAGTCTGCTGTTGAGGTTGCAGTGAGATTGTGGAGCAAAGGACCACCCTGTAAATTACTGTTGTCTCCCAAAGGGTATAAGAGATTTGCCCAGAATCTATCACTGCTAAACAGGAAGAACCTCAGAGATGTGGTGAGGCCTTAAGAGCTGACATCCTTCATCCTTGGTGTTGTATCCAAATGGTCCTGTCCAGACCGCTCCAGTGTGGGATTGTTGTGAGTCTGTGGGTATGAGAATGTGAGTGGATAAAACTTGTGAAGGAATGAGTGTGGGTTGAGCATATCTAGAGCTTTTGAGAGATGGCACCTTCTCTGCCTTGCACAGTGATTTGTGTCTTGCTGGTTTTCCCACAGTGTGGCCATGGCTGTTAACACATATCTAATCTAGGGAGTAATAAGGAAGCAGCGTGTGAGCACTAACATACCCCAAAATACTTCTTGCAGGCTTAAAACCCTAGACCTCTGCTTTTCCCTCAGGTGGAAGTGATTCCATGCTGCTCTCCATCCTTGTCACTTTTTTTGTGACTTTCCCAGTTCTGTTTGGCCATATCAGGGGCTGGAGTTGCTTGAGATGTGCCCGAAAGGATATGGAGATTGATGCTGGGAATTAATTTTTAGGGCTCTTTTAGTACTGGGAATAGGGAGCTAGAAATGCCTCCCTTGCTAAATCCAAGACCTGATAGTCCATCTTGCATTGCAGTCTGTAACACTGTTTTCCAATGAATATCTACACGGACAAGGCTGTGCCAGGATCAAAGGTGTCTGACCCAGGATGCTGGCTTAGGTGGTGTCCACAGAAGAGTTTGGGAGAGATGGAGTCCATCTATTTATAGAAAATACTGACCACTGCTTCAGGAACTTGAGAGTGTTGATTTTGTTCTTTTTCTGTTGAAGTAAGATACTAGGAATATGTTCCTTTTTGTTTCTGTTTGTAAATAGTCATCAAACCTTTGAAGGTTCTGAACTAACATCACTACTGCATACAAATGGCAATATATATGCAGTTGGACTAAGAATGTCAAATGAAGAGCTGGACAGCAGCTCTGGGTTTTTCTGTGCTCTGCTGAATTACTTCCCTGGCTGAACAAGAAGGAAAACCAGTAGCTTGCTTTGCAGTGACAGGTTGATGTTAAAAGCAAAACAGTGACTTGAGAATTGCCATGAGTCTGCTCTCACGCTGGTCTTAGCCTGGTTAGCAAAGCATTTTCTGAGCTCGAGTGCAATCAGAGATTATTCACTGTTTGGTCTTTTAAGAGCACGAAGAGGAGGAAGTGTGTTTTGGGGAGAGGTCAGCAGTGGAAAATAAAAGGGGTCTGACTTGCAGTGTAATCTCTTGGTTCTCAGTAGTTCTCTTAAAATCAGCTTTTTACCACTTTTAACTGATTGTTGATTGCTAGAACGTGTGTTATTTGATAAGTAAATTTTCCACAGCTGGGAGCAGCCCTGAGTAGCGTGGTGTAAAGCTGGGTAATGCTTAGGGGAGGATTACCAAATGCAGCTGAAAGAATTCAAAGCATTAGATGACCTTCAGAGAAACTCCTTAAGGGAGAGTGTGGTGGCTCTAGCTGCAGTCTTTTTCTGGGGTGCCATGCCTCTGCAGGATCTGCTCTTGAAAGCAGGAGAGACATGGTGTTGCTTTTCCTTTATTCAAACCACAACCAGAGGAAAGCCTGTGTTCTTTGTCTCTGCTGGCAAATAGGTACAAAGTGATGCATGGCTTTTGGTGTGCACACACCCTGTAGAAGTACAGATGTGTCGTTTGGGTCTGTGATGTGTCTGTTTCTTTGCTGGGGAGAGAGGTGTTTGATGTCTAAGTTCTGCATTTGAAACTGAACCAAAAAGACACATTTAAAGCTCATCTCTGTGGAATTGCTTCAGGAGATCTTGTAGAAATTAGGAAATGCTTTAGGTGCTACCTATATTGGCAGACCGAAGCTGTTTGCATAATGAAGTAGGAAACCTTTGCCATTTGGGAAGGACACAATGAATTTTTTTTGCTATGGGTAGAGAAGTGGTTTTTGAGCTATGTTCTTAGCTGGGTTAGCAATGCTTGAAGAAAATGTAAGAATTGAGAGTAAATGATATGTTTTTTTTTCCTGCACTGTGAATTATAAATAGTCTAAAAACATTTTTAAAATGAGTGACATAGTTTGGCCAGTGTATTTTGAGGTAGAAATGGATTATTGCTGTTAGCTTTGCTGCTGCTTTGTAATACATGTCACAGTGTGATAAAACTTTGCTGTCAGTTCATTTTAACTTTATAGTAACAGGGTACAAACCACCATGTGCCTCTCGGAGCTCAGTGGGGAGCAGAAATGTGGTTGTTCCCGAGTGGAGATCTGCAGCTTGGTCAGGCTGTGATCCCACCAAGGCCACCAGGCAGGGATGCTGCAGCCTGCTCTGGGTGAACCTCTGCGCCTGGCTCAGCAGAGGGCATTGCTTCTTTCTAGATGACTCAGGGAAAGCAGCTCCTTTGAGGCATTTTCTGTTTAGTTCCTTGAATGCTGTGTTACAGTGGAGAGAATTTATTAAAGAGAAACACAAATGATCTCTAAAGTTCAGCTGGAAGGAACTGGGTTGGTATCAGTACATCATCGTAACTGATTTCTGAAATAGAGGCATTACAAATTATTCTTCCACAAAATTACATAGTTTTGGTTTTGGTTTTTTTTGTTTTGTTTTTTTAGACATGCTTTCCAGAAAGGATTCAGAAATTCAAGGAGAGCATCTGTATATTCAAATCCCTTCTATCTTGAAAAATGTCAATATTCATGAAGAGAAGAAAGTAAAAGCTATTTTAGTAGGTGATATAAAGAATTGCCTCATCTCTTCTTGTTTTAATGGAGAGATTAAAATGTAAACCTTTGGGTTGTGTGTCCCTTGGGGTGGCTGCCAGCATGCTGGGTAGATGAGAATCTCACTGTGAAGGTAGCTGATCCCCAGCTCCTTTAGGAACTGGTGCAGGGACAGGGAAGGAGTATGTATGAGTAAGAGCTAGCAGGGAAGAACATGAAATGCCATGGACTTGCATGTTCAGGGCCTTGTAGGAATGGCCTCTTGGTTCCCTATTTGTCTTTTTACATATATTGCATAAAATAGTAAAAGTATTTAGGCAACTCTTAAGTGATCTGAATATGCTTCCTTTCCTAGTCCTGATGAAGAAACACATGTGTTTGAAAGAGATGCAAGTAACAATTAACCAAATCTATGGAACACTTAACCAGCAAAATACCATGGTAAAAACTGTCATTGTCTCCTGTTTTTCATGTGAGTTCATGGTAATCTCAGAAAAAAAACTGATCAGAAAGATTACAGGAACAGAATATGTGCACTGGTTCAACAGATCTTCCTGAACTGCACTTCTAATACCATATCTTCCTTGTTGTCTAGAGATCTCTTTAAATTGTTGTTAAAGCTGTCTGCAGCTTTTTTTTTCTGCTTGAAGAGGGATATTTCATATCTCATTGTGCTGGTTTGAGGCTAATTGGAATATTTTAATGGAGAGAATTATACTATAGGCTGTGAAAGGCAAACAGTGGTGATGTCTGCTTCACTCACAGGCTTGCTGAGATGGATAAGAGTAAGAACTCAAAACATAGATAACACAGTCACTCGGGCATGCAGACACTCTGGGGCTGTCTAGCTTCTGACCTTCTCCCTGCTGAGTAACCTCACTAACCACTTTCCTTCTAAGTCCCCTGGCCAAGCTTCCAAACTCACCTTACACATAAGGCAAACCTTTGGGTAAGGTACAGGAGTAGGGAGAAGGTGGAAGGGTGGTTGGGAGCCCCTCCTGGGGTCTCTGATGTCTGGGAGGGGAGTTGTGTTTCTGTATTCCCTTTAACTTGTCTGTGTCTGTAACTATTCCTGTCTGTTGTGTCTGTCTCTGCTTGTCCATTGTGCTGAGCTGTAAACAGAGCTTCAGTCCTTAACTTCCAGCTGGCTGAGTCTGTTTTGGGGTATTTTACAGAGTGTGGGGGGGCAGGGAACTCCCAAACCATCACACTCATCAAGATGCAATAGAGGGAGCAACTGTTCTTCAAAATCATAAGCAAACAACATTATTCAGAATATTTTTTAATTACTTAAGTTACCAATGTCATCTTATATGCTGCCAGATCAAATGCAGCAGTACTGTTCAGACAGACTGTTCAGATAGCAGAGGCAGCAGTACTGGGTTCAGACAGACTGGGCTCCTGTGTCCTGTAACAAATACTTCACTCTCCTAGTAAATCCATTTAAAGACAAGTGAGTGTTTTAGTTATTTATGGCTGTATCTGCCCCTTACACAAA
>VWZE01023041.1:87377-116869 GCA_013396675.1 Eubucco bourcierii | reverse complement strand
AAAAAAAAAAAAAAAAAAAAAAAAAAAATTAATCCTCAAACAAAATAGGGCATTCCTTTAGCTCTTCTGTAATACAGTAACAAACATGACACATGTTGAAAGCTGCCCAGCAGGGAAAGACCTGAGGTTGTTGGTCAACAGCCAACTAAAGTTTGAGGTGCATCCAGGTGCCCAAGAATGCCAGCAGCACCCAGGTCTGTATCAGCAGTACTGTGATCTCCAGCAGGACCAGGGAAGTGACTGTCCCCCTGTACTCTGCACTGGTGAGGCCACACCTTGAGTACTGTGCTTAGTTTAGGGACCCCCATACAAAAAAACCCTGACATGCTAGAGCAGGTCCAGAGAAAGGCAACGAAGCTGATGAAGGGTCTGGAGAATAACTCTGGTGAGGAGCAGCTGAGGGAACTGACATTGTTTAGGTTGGAAAAGAGGAGGTTGAGGGGAGATCTCATTGCTCTCTACAGCTCCCTGAAAGGAAGTTGAAGTGAGGTGGATGTTGGTCCCTTCTCCCAAGTAACAAGTGATGAGACTTGCAGCAGGGTGACTTCTAGAAGGAATTTATTTGCTGAAAGGGTTGCCAAGCCCTGGAACAAACTCTCCAGGGAGATGGATCAATTGCCATTCCTGGAAGTGTTTAAAAGAGGCGAAGAAGTGGTGCTGAGGGACATGGTTTAGCACCAGCTTTGGTAAACTTAGAGAATGGTTGGACTCGACAAGGTCTTTGCCAAAATGATTCTGTAGTTCTGTGATTAGGGAAGTAGGGCACTGAACAATCAATTAATTGATAGGGCAGGTTAATGTGGAGTTTTGTCTTATTTGACCACTGTAACTTGACTAACAAGGTGTAGCTAAGATGAGCTGTATCACTTGGAAAATGTTTATGAGCATATAGGGTGGTGGAATGTGCTTTGTAAAATGCACCCCCCTCTTCACTCATTACTGGCAAGAAGGGGTTTTTAACTAGCTGTATTTCTAAGGCAGTCATCTTACTAAGTGGTCAGATTTAGTAAAGCTTATGTGAGGATGATTCTCACTTTGATAGAACTGGGTATCTTCAGCTGGCATGTGGTGGCAGCAAGCCTGTGGTAGCTTTCTCAGATCACACAACAGGCATATCTTTGTGAAGAGGAGTGTGAGGATTTCCAGTCCCCTGTTTGCCCAAGTGTGAAGGTTTGAAAGTTCCCCACCCCCCACACTTTGTAAAATGACCCAGACTAGCACTCAGTCGGCTGGAAGTTAAATGATGAAGCTCTATTTACAGCTTTGCACAATGTACAGCAGATATTTACACTATATACACAATATTTACAGAAATATACAAGTTAAAGGTAATACAGCAACACAACTCCCCTCCCAGAAATCAGAGACCCCAGGAGGGGCTCCCAACCACCCTTCCACCTTCTCCCCACCCCTGTACCTTACCCCAAGGTTTGCCTTACGTGCAAGGTAAATTAGGAGGATCGGCCAAGGGAGTTAGAAGGAAAGTGGTTAGTGAGGATTAATCAGCAGAGGAGCCAGAGCCCAGAAGCTGCTAGATTGCCCCAGCAGCTCCTGTTCCAGCAAGAGATAGAGAGAGAGTGAGTTATCTATTGTTTTGATTAGTGTTCCCAAACAATTCTCCAGCAAGCGTATGAGTGAAGTAGACATCATGATGTTTTCCTTTCACAGCCTATAGTGTAATTTTCTCTATTAAAATATTCTAATTAGCCTCAAACCAGCACACCAAGGCTCTGTGAGAAGAAACTGCCAATTTGTTTACTTAGTTACTGACTCAAAATATTTGAGATTGTGGAGTGACAAGTGAGAGAGGTGAGGTTTCAGAATTTTTAATGTTTTTGTCAGTAGTAGTCTTAGAATGGTTTGGGTTGAAAGGGACCTTAAAGATCACCTAGTTCCAACTGCCCTGCCATGGGCAGGGACACTCAAGGCCTCATCCAGTCTGGCACTGAACAATTCCAGACTTGGAGCCTCCACAGCTATGCTGAGCAACCTATTCCAGTGCCTCACCACCCTCAAAGGGAAGAATTTCTTCCTAATATCTCACTTCCATTGAACTTCTTGCAGTTTGAAGCCATTCCCCTCATCCCATCACTCCATACCTTTGTTAAAAGTTCCTTTCTGGCTATACTGTAGGCCCCTTTAAATACTGGAAGGATACCCTTGCCTCTGTAGGGAGACCAGTCCTGGATGTGCTTGCTGCTTTTGCTGCTTTGGCAAAATGAGTTTGTTCTTGAAAATACTGATTTAAGTATTGTTTGTTATTAACTAGCTGAATGAGTAGCTGCAAGGTACTGATTCTGTTTTGTTTTCACCAAGGTGATAACAGAGCAACAAGATTTTCTTTTCAGGAGATTACTGATATTGGAAATGCATTTTTAAAGCAACTTACCCAAGCAACAATAGAACATGCAGATGTTTTCAGTGCAAAGTTTGACCTTCAGCGTGACTGAATTAATGAAAAATTTACCTTTAACGTGTAAAATATTCAAGCTTAGAGCAATCTACCAGATACCTCCTTGAAAGTCCTACTAAAGTTCTGGAACCCTCAGCACAGGAAGGACATGGAAGCGTTGGAGCAGGTCCAGAGGAGGCCACGAGGATGCTCAAAGGGCTGCAGCAGCTCTGCTATGAGGACAGGCTGAGAGAGTTGGGGCTCTTCAGCCTGGAGAAGAGAAGGCTGCCAGGAGACCTTAGAGTAGCCTTCCAGGATCTGAAGGGGGCCTACAGGAAGGCTGGGGAGGGACTATTGACAAGGGCTTGTAATGACAGGACAAGGGGAATGGGTTTGAAGTGGTAGAGGGGAGATTTAGACTGGATGTTAGGAGGAAGTTGTTTGCAGTGAGAGTGGTGAGACACTGGCACAAGTTGCCCAGGGAGGCTGTGGCTGCTCCCTCCCTGGAGGTGTTGAAGGCCAGGTTGGAGGAGGCCTTGAGTGAGCTGTGCTAGTGGGAGGTGTCCCTGCCTATGGCAGGGGGTTGGAACTAGATGATCCTTGAGGTCCCTTCCAAGCTTACCATCTATGATTCTAAAAACACACCGGGCATGTGGAGCCTTTGCTTGAAGTTTAGTGAAGAAAGCCTTTTTGTGTGTTATGAGTTTAATTTGTCCTGCAGAGAGTATGTTTGTGAATGATTTTTTAAATGTTACTGATCTGTAGGTTCCTTCGGAAAAGTCGGAGTCCTTTGCATCCATGTTGAGACGCTCTCCTTTAATTCAGATGGGCCCTGCCAAGGACAAAATTGCCGTGGGTCAAATATTCCATATTGTAGAAGATGACCTTTACATCGATTTTGGTGGCAAGTTTCACTGCGTCTGCAAAAGACCAGAAGTAGATGGAAAGTAAGTAATAAAGTGATGGTAAACGGTGAATGTTTGTGAACACCCTGAAATGCTTAGCTAGTGGGACGTGACCACCATCTAGACTGTGCTTGGATAGCCTGAATGTGTCTTAGGGTTTAAGCTAGAGGAGTTAACCTGTTGTGCAGAATGCAAGTGTGAGCACAAACAGCTCTGTGTAGCTCGGCCATCCTTGTCTTGAATGCATATTCCTTTGCCAATCTGCCTAACTGCCATCTGCATTATTCTAGCTTATGATGGCCACTGAATATTTTGTCATTGAGCAAAGAGGAAATCAGCATTTTCTGAGTTGTTAAAACAAGTGCTGTTTATTGAAACACTTTGGAGTTCTGTTGGTGTTGAACTTTGACCTCATGTAAACTGTAAGCCTTCTTGGGCAGGGAATATCTGTTCTTAATATGACATGGTATACTGAGAGGACATGATTTGTGATAATAATGTTCCTAGTAGATGATTAGTGCTAATGTGGTCAGATACTTCCTACTGCAGAAGATGATTTAATATAGATTTTGGTGGTGGTTTTCACTGTATGTCCTGAACTAGGATCAATTGTGGGAGAGCGTAGAACAGTTATGCTGGAAAATGCAGTAGATAGAGCTAAAACCCAAGGAAACAACATGCTGGTGGGAATAGTGTTTATAAGCTTTCTAAATTCTTTACCACCTGTACTAGTGGGAGGTGTCTCTGTCTATGGCAGGCGATTGGAGCTAGATGATCCTTATAGAATCATAGAATGGTAAGGTTGGAAGGGAGCTCAAGGATCATCCAGTTCCAACACCTTGCTATAGGCAGGGACACCTCCCACTAGCACAGCTCACTCAAGGCCCCCCCCACCTTGGCCTTCAGCCCCTCCGGGGAGGGAGCAGCCACAACCTCCCTGGGCAACCTGTGCCAGTGTCTCACCACCCTCACTGCAAACAACTTCCTCCTAACATCCAGTCTAAATCTCCCCTCTGGCACTTCAAACCCATTGCCTCTTGTCCTGTCATTGCAAGCCCTTGTCAATAGTCCCTCCCCAGCCTTCCTGTAGCCCCCTTCAGATCCTGGAAGGCTACTCTAAGGTCTCCTGGAAGCCTTCTCTTCTCCAGGCTGCAGAGCCCCAACTCTCTCAACCTGTCCTCACAGCAGAGCTGCTGCAGCCCCCTGAGTATCTTGGTGGCCTCCTCTGGACCTGCTCCAACGCTTCCATGTCCTTCCTGTGCTGAGGGCTCCAGAACTGCACACAGGACTCCAGATGGGGTCTGAGGAGAGCAGAGTAAAAGGGCACAATCCCCTCCCTTGGCCTGCTGGCTACGCTGCTCTTGATACAGCCCAGCAGTCGGTTGCTGTTTGGGCTGCACTCAGGCTGCATCCTTGAGGTCCCTTTCAACCTTACTACTCTATGATTCTGTTTATGTATTATTCAGAGATACCTCATCTATTTAATTTGCCTTTAGGTTGCTTTAACATTTAGGCTTTAATATGTAGGCAAAACATAATTTTATTTTTTTTTAATTAATGACATCAGATGTCTCAGCCTATCTCTTGTCCATCTTTTTCCCTCGAGAGTGGAGGAACATCTTTGTTAATCTGCATGATTTGTTTATGCATTGCTGTCTCCAAAACATTGACTGTGGTTCCTTTGACAAACAATTTTGAAAAAGATTGAACAGAAATATTCACACATTTGCATGCAAGCTTGTGAAGGTATATGAGTACCTCATAAAATGCTCACCTTCATTTTTTGACAGGTCTATAACTCTGTGTCTTTCAGAGCAGAGGTAATTCATGTCCCAGGATGAACTGAGTCCTTTGTGCCTATCGCATTTGGTAGCAGGCAAAGCTTTTCTTAGTCTTTCGCTGCTGCCATAGTGGTAAAGTTCTTGCTGCTCCTTGCATCTCTAAATTCTAATTTGCTATTTCTAATGCTAATTCTAAATTGAGATGAGCTTTGCTTTTCCCAGTCCTATTCTTGTACGCCTGAGGAGTATTTCTATATCACCTCAATCTTTGACCATTCATTCTGGTTTTGTGGTGGCACTCAGACTGAAGCTCCCTGTTCTGCTGGGTCTACTTTACTTCTGCATATTGGTGAAGGCCCTTCCAGAGCATTGAGAAGTTTGTCCTTATAGATCAGTGGCCTCTTCTGGACACCTTTTCACATCAGGTCAGCTCCGTGTCCACTGAGTAAAAGAGAGTCCTGAAGCCCAGATTTCCCTTCTGCCGCTTGCCTTTTCTCTGTTCCTTTCCTTTAAGCTCTGTCTCTGGTGGCCACTATGGCCATGACTGCCATCAGCCACCACATTCCCAAACAGTTCTTTCTTCCCAATGAGATATATGTAAAGCAGGAGATTTGCCCTGGTTTGGCTGTCTGGTACTTATAACAAAAAATGTCACTGAGGCACTGGCTCTGGGTTGGTTGCTTCTCTTTGTGTTTGTTTCTGCATGAGCAGACATAATGATGTTTGAAGTCTCCTGAGAGAATCAGGGAGATAATTTCTGGTTCAATAAAGCTTCATCCACACCCTCTTCCTCATCAGACAGCCCGTAGCAGACATTCACTGTCACCCTGTCTTTGTTGGTCTTTAATTCTGTCCTGTAGCTCTCAACTGTCCTTGTACAGTGAACTTCATGCACTCGTGTCCCTCCCTTGCTTCCATGACAGCTCCCTTTGCCTTGTTCATGTTTGCTTGTGTGCTTTCTCCTGGACTTGGGGAGCAGAGCTGCATTGTCTTCAGATCCCCAACTATGATTCATTCACTCAGTGAATGCTGAGTCCACCACTAGAAGTAGAGTTCAGACTTGTGCCTTTGCTTGTACAGTTGCTTTCATCTGCTTACATAGCACAGGCAGCAGCTCACAGCTTTGTAGAGTCAAGTTTGCCTTGCAAAAACAAACAGGATCTGTCCATGTGGTGGCCTCAACCTAAGTGTGAAGGCTTAGTCTTTTGGTGGGTACTGACTTCTCTTTGGAAGGCAATAACTGCTTTTGATTGCCAGAGTAAAGGTCAGGCTAGTGCTAGGGTAACTTCTACTGAAGCTTGAGAGGAGCTGGGTAGAATTTTGGAGTGTGTATTTATATCTGTACCAGCTTGCACTGATGACTGCAGTAAAACTATTAGTTCTGTTAATTCACTTACTGACAGAAGTGACATAATCACCATATTTACACACATCCAATCAGTGGAACTGTCCATGATACCATTTACTGTGTGCGGTTCTGGAGCCCTCAGTGCAGGAAGGACATGGAAGTGTTGGAGCAGGTCCAGAGGAGGACCACAAAGATGATCAGAGGGCTGCAGCAGCTCTGCTGTGAGGGCAGGCTGAGAGAGTTGGGGCTCTGCAGCCTGGAGAAGAGGAGGCTTCGAGGGGACCTGATAGTAGCCTTCCAGTATCTGAAGGGGGCTACAGGAAGGCTGGGGAGAGATTATTTACAAGGTCCTGCAACGACAGGACAAGGGGCAATGGGTTTAAACTGGCAGAGGGGAGATTTAGACTGGATGTTAGGATAAAGTTCTTTACAGTGAGGGTGGTGAGGCACTGGCACAGGTTGCCCAGGGAGGTTGTGGCTGCTCCCTCCCTGGAGGTGTTCAAGGACAGATTGGATGAGGCCTTGAGTGAGCTGTACTAGTGGGAGGTGTCCCTGCCTATGGCAGGGGGTTGGAACTAGATGATCCTTGAGGTCCCTTCCAACCTTACCATTCTGTGATTCTATGATTCTGTGATTTCTGTGAAGACAGTCTTGAGGGCACAGCTCTTTTAGTACCTGTGTTCTGATGCCTTTGATTTGACTCTATTGTCATTTTAGGTATTTGACAGCTCTGAAATATTAGTTCAGTATCTTTTAAAGAAGAAAACCCCTTTCTCTTGCCATTTGTCTAAGGAGGCATCTCCATGTGACATGTGCTTTAGATATTTCTTTGGTCACTTGGCTTTTTTCTCACCAGAACACAACTGTTTTCATGATACTATAATAGAGTTTTCTTTTTCTTATAGAACATCCTTTGCTCTTTGAAAGTGCTAGAAGTTACTGGAAAAGCTAAATCCTACCAGGCATTCTTGTCTGTAAAGTTTACTCTCTTGGACTGCTCCATTCTGATCCTGATAGCTGTGATTTCTTGGGCTATCCAAGTGAAAGACCCTGTAGTGCTACCACCATGTGGCCAGAAGAAAGGATTCCACCCTCAAGGTTGTCTTGGGTAGATGAGAAGCTACCAAAAAAGGTGTCCCTCTTGGAAAATTTGAAGTAGCTACATAAATACATTTTTTTTTTTCCACCAGCTCTTCCCAAATAAACCTTCTGAAGAAAAAAAAACAAACACCAAAGCAAACACTACAATGCATTGAGTAAGAGATTTTGTATTGCTGCTTTTGTAAGGTTTCTAAATGGAAGAAACATGTGAAGAACCTACCAGATGTTTTCTTTCAGTTTTCACTAACTGCTTACTGCATTCTTGCCCTCTTTGGAAAAGCTATTTTATAGGATTGCAAAAAAAAGTGCTTTGGCATTAATTGTATGGAGGCTGGAACTTTGCATCAGCTTAGTCAGAGACCACAGATATCGTTGGTAAAATCTGACCTGGTGTCATTCAAGGATGAGTTTGGTTGTAAATGCCAACAAAGTTTTGTTACTCAGGATTTATTTAATGTGAGAGGAGTATTTATTGCCCTTACAGTTTCCAGGTCTTATTTAATACGTGCTGTACTTAATTACTGTAATTAGTACAATCATGATCTTTAATATGCTTTCAATGTTGTATTCTTAGACTTTTGAAAAGCCTTTGATACTGTTCCCCACAAAATTCTTGTAGACAAATTGACTACTCATGGCTTGGATGAGCACACTGTCTTCTGGATAAAGCACTGGCTGGACAGGAGGGCCCTGACAGTGGTGGTCAAAGGAGTTAAATCCAGTTGGTAGCCGGTCATTAGTGGTGTTCCTCAGGGATCTGTGTTGGGACCACTTCTTTTAATGTCTTTATTGATGACCTTGATCCAGGCATAGAGAGTGTCATCAGTAAGTTTGCAGATGACACCAAGTTAGGTGGCACTGTTGATTTGAATGAGGGTAGAGAGGCTCTTCAGAGTTTGGATAGGCTAGATAAATTAGCCAACATTAACGGCATGAGTTTCAACAAGGCCAAATGCCAGGTCCTGCACTCAGGTCACCACAATCCCAAGCAACACTACAGGCTTGGGCAGTGTGGCTGGAGAGCTGCTTGACAGAAAGGGACCTGGGGGTTGTAATAAGACAGGAGCTGGATATGAGCCAGCAGTGTGCCCAGGCAGCCAAGAAGGCCAATGGCATCCTGGCTTGGATTAAAAATGTTGTGGCCAGCAGGAGTAGGGAGGTGATTGTCCCCTTGGACTCTGCTCTGGTGAGGCCACACCTCGAGTATTGTGTTCAGGTTTGGGCACTGCAATACAGGAGAGATGTGGAGGTGCTGGAGAGGGTCCAGAGGAGGGCAACAAAGCTGGGGAAAGGCCTAGAGAATAAATCTTCTGAGAAGCAACTGAGAGAGCTGGGGATGGTTAGTTTGAGGAAGAGGAGGCTGAGGGGAGACCTCACTGCTGTCTACAACTACCTGAAGGGACATTGTGGAGAGTCTGGTGCTGGGCTCTGCTCACAGGTAATTGGAGGCAGAACAAGGTGAGACTGGGTAGGTTTAGAATGGACATTAGGAAGAAGTTTTTCATGGAGGCAGTGGTCAGGCACTGGAATGTGCTGCCCAGGGAGGTTGAGTCACTGACCCTGGATGTATTTAAGGGTTGTTTGGATGTGGTGCTTAGGGCTATGGTTTAAGGTGAATCTTGTAGAGTAGGGTTCTAGGTTGGACTTGGTGGTCCTGAGTGGCTTTGCCAACTGGGATGTTTCTGTGATTTCCTGTGACTTAGATGCTGTGTTAAATTCTGTGTTCTATACCAACAAAGGTAGCAGTTCTGTATAGCATGCAGAGTTTATACAGATGAAGAAGGGTCTGCAGCAAAGTAGAGGTGAGGTAACCTTTCAGCCAGAGGAAGAAAGTGGTGTAATTTTTGTTACTTCTTTTGACATGCAGAGGAAATGAAATCCTAAAGAGTAAAGTGTCCATCTTAGGTCTCCCGGGTGAACAACTGCTTAATCCTTGACAAGGAAATGCATTTACTTCTGCCATTATCTGATGGAATTCTTGAGAGCCACAAACTGTGGGAAGAGGCTGTGCTGGCACTGCCTGTTGCGTAGTCTGCACCTGTACTCCCATCAACGCACAACAGCTCTCAGCAGCTTGCTGAAATGTAGGATTGTAGGAGCAACTTCCCAAGAGGATTCAACTGCACTTCTCTGTGCCGGTGTAGTGAAGCTTTCTTTTCAAAGGCTGCTGGAACCCTCCAGCAACTCCAGTGTTATCAGACTGCAGGATCAGAAAGGCACTTCCTTTATGCTCGAGTCTGCAGCTGGTGCAGGGATTTCCAGCATATCCTGTGGCCATTTCACTTGACACCTTCCACATCACACGGCAGTGTCATAGCGAAATCGCAGAGAAGGGCAGGAATCAGTTGATGCTGGTTATGATTTAAAACATGACAGCTTAATGAGCGTCATAAACACTGCCTAATGCTGCTTCTCTAAATTGTATCAAAATATTTGCACTGTTTGAGTGGCTGCCAGGGTGAATTTTATTGGGGAAACGTTTTAAATTCCTCTCTTTTTGTTCTATTTTTAAAATATTTTATAGATAAGGGCAGAATGGAATCCAATTAAAAATAAAGTATCTTCTTAGACTAGGAAATATGAATAAGGCTGTCTCTGTTCTGGCACATCCATTACGTTAAGAGAGTATTAAATTTAAGTTAATAGTGATAAGTGAAACTATTTAATAGATCTTGTGAGATTAAGAGACTCAATTTCAGAAAAACCCCACCAGAGCTGCATGAAGGGAGATGCTCTGCAGGGGGGAGCATTTGGGCGAGGCACCATTTGGTTTAGTTCCAGTTTGCATATTAAATGAAGCTGCTGCACATTAAGCTGGAGGGTGAATTTGGAGTTAACTACTCTGTTTGGATACTGTGTGAACATGCTCCTTGAGCAATTAGTCCATCTTTCAACCAGCCTGAGCTGCCTCACAGACAGCCCCACCGAGTAAGCTACCAGTGCTCTCCGTGTGTGGCAAAGGGGAAGATGTCAGTGTGGTCAATTCACCCTTTGCTTGCTGAACTCTAGTCTCCCTGACTGTTGTGTGCAGGATTACTATGGAAATTAAAGAGATGCTGTTAAAGACCCAGTCGTTCTGACTCGTTCCTTTTAATAAAGATCAGACAACTGGCAGGAGGCTGGCCCAATAGAGAGGCTCCGTGCCCTGCTCGCTTCCCTGCAACCTTTGCTCTTTCATTGCCAGAAGAATCACAAGCATCAGTTTCATGCTTAACCTGTTGCCTGTGACTAACTGGGAGCAAAGTCTTGAGTAGCAGTCTGGGCTGCTTGTGGGATGCAGAGCTGGTGGCAACAAAGAGGGTTAAGAGTATCACAGAATTGTGTCAACTTGAAGAAACCTCTAAGATCAGCTAGTCTAACCTTCAACCTAAGACCACCATCGCCTTTAAACTTAATGATGTTTTCTTTGGAGTATCTGGGTCTTCCCTAACCTCTACTGCTGCTGACTGGAGTGGTGTTATTCTGGCAGCCTGGCACATCCTACAGCTTTCATGTCAAACTTGAAATCTTGGTGGAAATCTACTGCTAAAAAAAAAAAAAAAAAAAGAAAAAAGAAAACCATAATTAATGTGCTGTATAAAGGAAGCATTTCTTGCTGCAGGAATGCAGGGTTTATGCATTTGTTTTTACAGTGGTCTACTTCCTTTTTGCTCTCTGTTGCCAGCAAAGTAGCATCTATCTGTAATGTGTAATTCTCCAGAGGAAAGAAGGAAATTGCTAACCAGCAGTGAAAGTGATACAATACTTGATGCTTTTGCAAGTATAGTTCTCAGACTTGTGCAGATGTACAAGTTGCAGGTCCTGTGAAAGAGACTGAAAACCTTTAGAAACGTAGTCATTTAGGTTTTAGTTAGTAGCACATGTTGCTGGGTCAATGTGCTCAATTATTTTGGATTTCTGTGGTATAGTCTTGCTCAGAAAAGGCTCAGGGTCCGCTGAGGAAAATGTTTTTAGTTCCTGTTTTTATTAAGTGAGGAGGATGAACACAGAACTATGCTACTTACTCTGCTCTCATCAGACCTCACCTGAACTCCTCTGTGCAGTTCTGGAGCCCTCAGCACAGGAAGGGCATGGAACTGTTGGAGCAGGTCCAGAGCAGGCCAGCAAGATGCTCAGAGGGCTGCAGCAGCTCTGCTCTGAGGACAGGCTGAGAGAGTTGGGGCTCTGCAGCCTGGAGAGGAGAAGGCTGCCAGGAGACCTTAGAGTAGCCTTCCAGGATCTGAAGTGACCTACAGGAAGGCTGGGGAGAGACTATTGACAAGGTCTTGTAATGCCAGGACAAGGGGCAATGGGTTTGAAGTGTCAGAGGGGAGATTGAAACTGGAAATTGTTTGCAGTGAGGGTGGTGAGACACTGGCACAGGCTGCCCAGGGAGGTTGTGGCTGCTCCCTGCCTGGAGGTGTTGAAGGCCAGGTTGGAGGAGGCCATGAGTGAGGTGTACTAGTGGGAGGTGTCCCTGCCTATGGCAGGGGTTTGGAACTAGCTGATCCTTGAGGTCCCTTCCAACCTTATCATTCTATGATTCTTATTCTATTTATAGAATCATGGAATGGTAAGGTTTGTATTGTTATGTGTTTGAATTGTTGCTGTTAGGTCATGGGCACTAAATCAGTGGTTTCCTCCTGCACTACTGCTTTTTTTTATCTGTTGTAGTTTTCATTCCCAACAGATCTTGTTCCCACAAGTCTTTTTAGTGGTAACCACACTGTAGAAAACTCTTAGGAGATGAAGAACATGATTAACCAGTCTCTTACATGCAATACATTCTCTTTCTTCCTTCCATTATCTTTTACTGCCGTTATGGTGTTCACTGTTAATTATTTGTACCCTTTCCAGGCTTATTCTCTGCATCCTTTTTTCCAATTTTGATATTTCAAATGTGTTACATTTATAATTAACCACAGGTTCATGTTGTTATCTCTGTTTGGTATTCTGGAACTCAGTAAACTCTTTAAAATTGTGTATCATTATTGCTCACCTTTTTACCAGTGTTTCCCACTGAACTGTTAGAAGTTACCGTTCTGTTGTGTATTTTTAGCAGCCACCATGTTTTAGAGGTGGCTGTATTGCAGCAGTGTGTAAGTTTTGCTCCTTCTAATGATGATACTTGACAATATTATAAATAATTTCTGCTCATTTATCCATAATGGAAGTAGAAACAACTAAGCTTACTAAAATATCTATTAATATAATCTTATTTAGTCAACTTATCTGATTTGTCACACAGAATTTCCTCTAGTCTTTTGTTATCAACTCATTGTTTTGGGTTTTTTTGTTTTGTTTTGTTTTGAAAGGCCTGGCAATCTTTGTACTTCCCTTCTCCTTCCTCACCCTCCTTAGCTTCCAAGCTGTCCTACCCATCAGGTAAAGACCTGCTTACTGGAGAGCAAAATTCCTCTGTATTTTGAAGGGTGAACTTAGAGCGTATTATTTTGGAATAGTTGAATACTTAGGACCTGGTAAAATTTCTGGAGTATAAAACAAAGTGTGCACACACTTTCCTGAATCTCTTCCAGTTTCTTTTATGGAAAACATAAGCAGACAGGCAGTCTCCACACTGGGAAACCCAGTTTCTTTCTATGATGAAAATTACCAGAATGTCATGTTGAAATTCTCTGAGGACCAAGGTGGTTTGCACTAGTCATCAGCAGACTTGTTTTTTTGGTACTCTGGTCAGCCTTTGGTCTCAAACTTTGCCCAAATTCCAGGGAGAATGCTAGGCAGGACTGATCTTGTTGTCCTGTTCCCACATAGCAACATTTCAACTTGAAAAGGAAATCTAATTGTTTGTGTTGAAGAGAGACATCGTGGTTTAGCCCCAGCTGGGACTGCACACGCAAGCACTCAGTCACTCTCCCCCAGTAGGTTGTAGGGAGAGAATCAGAAGGGTAAAAGTGAGAGAACTCGTGGGTTGGGATAAAGGCAGTTTAACAGGTAAAGCAAAAGCCAGCATGTGCAAGAAAAGTAAACCAAGGAATTCAGTTACTGCTTCAGTTACAGGTGTTCAGCCATCTCCAGGAGAGCTGGACTACTTGGCTACTTGGGAAGACAAACACTGTGCTCTGAACATCTCTCCCTTCTTCCTCCAGCTTTATGTGCTGAGCATATCCCTTTGGTAAGTTGGGATCAGCTATCCCTGCTGTGTCACCTCCTAATTTCTTGTGCACCCCCCAGCCTGCTCACTGGTGGGGTGACAGGCAGAAAAGGCCTTGACTCTGTGTCAGCTATGCTCAGCAGTAACTAAACCATCCCTGTGTGATCACCACAAATCCAAAGCACAGCCCTGTACCAGCTTCTGGGAAGAAAATTAACTCTGTGCCAGCCAAAAGCAGCACAAGGGCTAAATTGAAGGAGATGGATGAGTTCCCTTTTCTCCCAAGCTTCCAAAGAGCACAACTTGCCATCGCTCCCAGCCCAGACAATGTACGCGGTGCCACTCGGTCTGCTGTCAAACAATTGCAGCTCTCTGGTTTTAAAAGGGCTGCACAGAACAGCCCTGTGATTGCAGAGTTCAGCTGTGTACCTCAGCAAATAACCTCTAACTTATTTATAGCAGCATGCATTTTGGAAATTGCAGCACTTTTATTCCCCCATGGACATAGCTTATTATTTGCTTGGTTACTTTACAGTTGTGACTGGTTTTACCACCCACTGGATATCGTTCCTCAGCAGTTCTTTTCAACCACAAATGGAGATGTTGGCTTTGTGTGGTTCTGAAATACACAAGACTCTGCTTCCAGAGTTCCTGAAGTCCAAAACCTGTAAACTTTTTTTTTTTTTAATTATTTTATCATCAGTATAATAATCATTGGTGTAAGCAGATGATTATACTGATGATTATTTCACATTATTAGATAGACACTTTAATTAATGTAATGGTAACATGGGACAGGTGTTGGTTATTAAAAGTCCAATTAATCCATGTTAATAAGGCACTTGACTCAGCATTGAATATGTAGTATACAGCATCCACCTAGGATTACAGCCACCACAGTGTGTGCAAGGCTGCTAGTCACTTTTTCACCTTTGTTTTCACTTCTGTCATTAGTTTACAGTAGCAGAGACTTAGGGGATTTGATGGCTTTTGGAGGAAAAAAAGACCCACAAAACTAGTAGCATTTACTGGTGCAAACTTTGTGCCAGTTCTCTGTTTCCAGACCATCATTATAAATGGAGGATGGAATATGTTGCATAAACTCTCTTGGGAGAACAAAGCAGTCCATAGGTGGCCCGGGGCCTTTCTGTCTGTGCCAAAGTCTGTAAATACTCTTTAAACCACTCTTTTCTCATATGTGGACATGTGCATACACACACAATAGGAAGAGAAGGCTTGGCAAACTTGTTATGGTGCTGGAAGGCTTGAGTGTTGTCTGTGGATGAGGGGGGTTAACTCTGTCTTTTCCTCTAATCCAGGTATAGGCTATCTGGAACTGTAGAAACTAGGATTATAAACTCACGACTGGGCAGAACAATTCTAGTGTTCAGTTTTGAAACTGGTGAGACTAAATGACTTGGGTCAGTGTATGGGTCTATGTGTGCAGCATATTTGGGAATTCTTTCCTCCCCACATGCCCTGAGAAAGCCCTGGTGTTTGCATGCAGGGAGAAGTGTTCTCACTGAAGTATTTCTAGTAAAGTAGAATTAATTACCTGAGTAACTAGGTGAGGCTCAAGGAATCTCAGCCATTCCAGATGCAGGAGATGATGAATTTAAGTGAAAACTCTTATCAGTCCCAAACAGCTTTCCCTGAGGAGTGACTGTGGGTGGCAGTGGATGAGGTGGGGACATGTCTATTATATAGGTGTGTGGTGCTTTTCAGGAGTACTGTACTGACCTACAGAGCAAGGTGCAGATAATTCTGGCTTGAAGTCTGACCAATTTGACCTGTTCCTGTAACACAGAGGCAAAACCAGTCTGGGTTACTATGGCAGTGTACCTGCTGTGTTAGCCTGGGTATAACTGGGCACTAAACACTCTTAGCATAATGAATTGAGCTGCTGTGCTATGCAGAAGACCTTTAGTTTTGACTGGGTAGCAAATTTGGGCTAAGGTAGCTTCTGGTCTCTGCATGGCAATTCTCTGAGAGTTGTAGGCTTGCCCAAAGACAGAAGGTGTTTAGTTTCTGGGCTGAGAGTCTGAATTAATGATGGTTTGGATGAGGCTGAATGGTGGTTTGGACCAGGTGTGATTTGTTAACATAGATCTCACTCAGTAAAATTAATGCCAGCATATAACCATGAAGTGGTGACTATTCAGCCCTCTGGAATAGTTTCAGTAAGTGATTCTGAGAAGGGAATTAGCATAGCTAGAAAAACACTCTGTAGGTGAATATATCGACCCTGAGCTTGTCATGAGGCAGGAGTCAAGCCTCCCACAAATCATGATATTAGAGAAAGTAGTTTTTACTTTTTAATTTCTTTCTGGATTCGTTATTCTGTGGGTTCACAACAATTTTTAACTTGGCAGAATAGGAATTTTGGAATAAACCATTTTTAAAAGCCAGTTGAGCTGCTTGTGTACCAGTCTAGATGCAAGAACCAAGAAAGTGAGACACTGACTGTATTGTTAATATTAGCAAAGCTAGAGACATGAACAATTACTTCACTGATAATTAACCTCAGTCTGCTATATAATAGTAAGACTGCTGAAGCTGGAGGTGAGTAGAATCATAGACTCATAGAATGGTAAGGTTGGAAGGGACCTCAAGGATCAGCTAGTTCCAACCCCCTGCCATAGGCAGGGACACCTCCCACTAGCACAGCTCACTCAAGGCCTGCTCCAACCTGGCCTTCAACACCTCCAGAGAGGGAGCAGCCACAACCTCCCTGGGCAACCTGTGCCAGTGTCTCACCACCCTCAGTGCAAACAACTTCCTCCTAACATCCAGTCTAAATCTCCCCTCTGACANCACTGCTCTTGCTGCAGCCCAGCACACAGTTGCTGTCTGGGCTGCACTCACACTGCAGCCTCATCTGGAGCTTTTCATCATCCCACACCCCCAGGGCCTGTTCCTCAGGGCTGCTCTCAGTCATTCCCCACCCAGCCTGGAGTTGTGCTTGGGATTGTGCCTACCCAGGTGCAGGACCTTACACTTGGCCTTGTTGAATGTCATGAGCTGGGCCCAAGCCAACCTCATGACATTCAACCTGCAGCCTGTCCAGGTGCCTCTGGTTGGATCCCTGCCCACTAGCAGGTCGACTGTGCCACACAGCTTGGTGCCATCTGCACACTTGCTGAGTAAGTAACACTGTACTCAAAGGAGTCAGTATTTGGTTTAACTTCTTCATTAGTTACCACAGTAGTGGGACAGAGACTTTTGTCCCTCAGCAAGTCTGCATAGAGGACAAAACTCAGAGGAGTTGTTATTAGGCAGGGTGGTTGT
Source organism: Eubucco bourcierii (assembly GCA_013396675.1). NCBI lineage: Eukaryota > Metazoa > Chordata > Aves > Piciformes > Ramphastidae > Eubucco > Eubucco bourcierii. Next base: position 99,960 of record VWZE01023041.1, on the reverse strand, counting down.
GGTCCCATCCTTGGGACCTCGACAGGCTTCAGAAATGAATTGACAGGAGCCTCACAAAGTCCAACAAAGAGGAGTGCAAAGTCCTTCCCCTGAGGAGGAACAACACCAGGCACCAGTACATGTCAGGGCTGCCTAGCTAGAAAGCAGCTTGACATAAAAGGCCCTGGGAGTCCTGGTGGACACCAAGTTGAACTTGAGCCAGCTGTGTGACTTTGTGGCAAAGAAGGTGAATGATGACCTGGGCAGTGCTCGGCAAAGTATTGCCTGCAGGTGGAGGGAGGTGATCCCTTTCCTCCATCCAGCCCTGGTGATGCCATACCTGTAGTATTTGTGTCCAGTTTGAGGCTCCTCAGTTCAAGACAGTCCAGTAAAAGGCCTCTAAGGTGATTGAGAGCCTGGAGGAGAGACTGAGAGGTCTGGGAGAAGAGAACCTGAAGAGAAGTCTCAGGGGATCTCATCAATGCCTGTAAATACCCAAAGGGAGGGAGCAAAGAGGACAGAACCAGGCTCTTCAGTGGTGCCCTGTGACAGGGGCAGAGAAACAGGAGGCTCTTGCTGAACAGCAGAAAACCACTTCTTTACCGTAAGGGTAACAGAGAACTGACACAGGTTGCCTGGAGAGGCTGTGAAGTCTCCATCCTTGATGCTTAAGAGCTTTCTGTAGCTATTGGTTTTGTCATGTATTTGTATCTGTAGCCAACTGTCTGTAGAGAGGGCTGCCTCATCAGAGGGGAGGGGTGGACGGTGACTGTTTCTTGGAACAGGGCCAAAAGTCTGATAAAATGAATTCTGTTACAGCTGCACACTGAACCCCTGACAGATTCTGTTCTTGCCCTGGCACTTTCTGTAGCTCCTTGTCAGCCTCTTGAGACACTGTTACCCAACCAGGGCACAAAAGCAAGTAAATGCCTTCAGGGCAAGGTGAGCTGTGGGGCTGTTTCCAAGTGTAGGGTGCTCAGCTGCTTTGCTGTTGTTGGGCAGTTCTACAAATCTGAATAAAAAGAAAAATTGGCATTTAGAGGCCAAAGTAAATAATGTTTGATTACATGTCTGATATTATCTAAGGGCAATTTACTTTCCCTTTTTTTTTTTTTTATGCACTAATACATTTTTTTTAAAAAAACCCAAAAAACCAAATGAAACAGTCCTTGCTGCCTCTCTTTTCACATGTGCTCGTGTGGAGCTAGAATGTGAGTAGCAACTGGGTTTAATTTCTGTGTTGAATGCTTTGGAGGAAGCAGCAGAGGCAACAGAACTGAAGCAACACTTAGGTTGTGTGTCATTGCCCTTACTGGGTAAGGAGTGTCTGGCAAGGCAATGTTCACTGCTCTGTTTTTTCTTACACTTGCAAGAGTAAATTTAAAATACTAGGCAGGTATTGCTGTTGTGCTGGAAGAAGTCCAGTGTAAGTGAAAAATCATGTCTTTTAAAAGGGAGAAAGGGAAGTGTCACTCTTCTAAGAGCATTCAGTTACTGTTCAAATTGCTGAAGTAGATCTTGGATTCTGTGTGTGGTCATGGCTGCCTCGCTCTGTCAGCATTTTAGGTGTGATGGCAGCCAAGCAGGGATGCAGGTGTCACAGTATCACAGTATCACCAGGGTTGGAAGAGACCTCAAAGCTCATCAAGTCCAACCCATCATCACAGCCCTCAAGCCCAGACCATGGCACCAAGTGCCATGTCCAAACCTGCCTTGAACACCTCCAGGGATGCTGACTCCACCACCTCCCTGGGCAGCCCATTCCAGCACTCAATGACTCTCTCAGTGAAGAACTTTCTCCTCACCTCCAGCCTAAACTTCCCCTGGCACAGCTTCAGACTGTGTCCTCTTGTTCTGCTGCTGCTTGCCTGAGAGAAGCAAGTAACCTCCCCCTGGCTGCAACCACCTTTCAGGTAGCTGTAGACTGCAAGAAGGTCTCCCCTGAGCCTCCTCTTCTCCAGGCTAATGTCTGTTGCTTTGTGAACTTGCTGAACATACCCAGAATTTGTGGACACTGAAAATATGTAGTATGAGATAGTCAATCATGAAGTGGTTTTTTTCTTCTCTCAGCAAAACCAAAGCTCTTTACTTTTGCCTTTTGTCATAGATGTTGAGAGCACCAAATTGTCTTAGCATTTTACAATTTATTTTTCATTTCAAGGACTCAAAACTCCAGCCACCCAGCTTGGGTGAGAAATAAAACACCTCCCCAGTCCTCAAAATACTGAAGGAATTGTTCTGAAAAGTACTGAAGCTGTGCTTTGAGGCTTGGCAAGCTCGTGTGGAGAAGCGCACATAATGTCTCGCTGCCCAAACATGTACCCTCTGAACCTATGTGACTGCAAAGGCAGGGCAAAGCCAACGAGAAATGCCTGTCACTTGGTAGTGTTTGGTGACTTCCCATTACCAGGGTGAGAGGAAAAGGCCTTAAGCAATTGTTCTTTGCTTAATGATTATAGTAGGAGTGAAGGATTGCTTACTTATTCTCTGTGAAAACTCTTGTTCTTTATTTTCATAGCACTTAGCAGCCTCTTCCACAGGCAATGAGAACCTGTCAGCCAGCTTCATGGTTTGTACCAACCTATACCAAGCATGTCTTCATGGAAATCCACAGTGCACATGCTTAACCCTTTCTGAAATTTTCTGGAAGTGACAAAGTGTTAATTAAAAAATTCAACTATAATATATAAGATGAAATCCAAATCAGCCTTTCAGATCTTTTCCATGTGTCATGAGGAACTGTAAGTTGCATGGGAGTTTATTTGCAATTTGTACTCATTAACTTCAAGTGTTCAGGTAGTTATCTTAATCTGAGTGGTAGCTATAAACTGATTGCTCATCTGTCCTCCCACTTAAGGAGTTCAGTCATTCTTTTCCAGGGTCTTTATAAATCTGAAAATCAGGTAGTGCCTGCTTCTCCTCACTCATCTTTGCGTTTCCAGTGCCCAGACTAGTCCACTTACCACCTATGTATGAGATTTTGCTCTCTCTGAGGCCTTTCAAGACTGTTCTTGGCAGCTGGCCTGACAGGGCTCCTGAAGACTGAAACTCACTCTTACTTCCTCCAGACAGAACTCAGTAAACAAGCTGTGTTACTCTGTTTGGCAGGAGGCACTATTGCCAACCTAGGGGTGCTGCAGAGCACTAGTGATGCAGAGCAGAAATACAGTATTGCTTTCTGGGTCTCTCCATGACTTAAAGCATGTGTTGCTGTAATGGGAAGGTTTGTGAAACACTCCTTTGCTTCTGCAAGATGATTGAAAGTATTTTATGCTTGGCCCTGGTGTAATCATTAGTGATACAGTTAGATAAAACTAAATAATAATAAGCCACCGGAAATGACTAACATATGGCTGGAGTAGCTTAGGCTAGGTTTAACTTGGTAAAATGTGATCCAAGCTTTAAAAAGAATAAAGAAAAAAGGAAATCTACAATGGTTTATCATAGAATGATTTGGGTTGGAAGGAAGCTTAAAGATTATCTAGTTCCAACTTCCCTACTGTGAACAGGGACATCTACTAGACTATGTTGCTCAAGGCCCTGTCTTTGAACAATTACAGGGAGGAGGCATCTGTGCCATTTCTGGCCAACCCAGTCCAGTGCCTCTCACCCTCATGGGGAAGAATTTCTTGCTAATGTTTAACCTAAATCTACCCTCTTTCAGTTTGAAGCCATTACTCCTCATCCCATCACTACATGTGTTTTTACAAAGTTCTTCTCCAGCTCTCCTGTATGCCCGCTTTAAGGCTAGTCTAAGATCTCCCCACAGCCTTCTCTTCTCCAGGTTGAACCACTACAACTCTCTCTGTTGTCTTCATAGCAGAGGTGCTCCAGCCCTCTGATCATCTTTGTGGCCTCCTCTGGACACTCGCAGTTCAACATCCTTCTTGTGTTGAGGGTTCCAGAGCTGGACACAGGACTCCAGGTTGGATCTCACCATAGTGGAGTTTAAGGACAGAATTCCCTCTCTACACTTGCTGGCCATACTTTTGATGCAGCCGAGAACCTGGTTGTGTTTCTGGACTGCAAGCAGCCACTCCTAGCTCATGTTCAGTTTCTCATCACCCAGCACCCCCCAAGTCCTTCTCCTCATGGCTACTGTCCATTTTCTGCTCAGCCTGTATTTGTGTTTGGGATTGCCCTGCCCCAGATGCAGCACCTTGTACTTGGCTTTGTTGAACTTTGAGGTTCCACAGATAGACCTCTCAAGGTAGGATATTCAAAGGCAGTCCTACATCTCACCACCAGTGCTTCAGGCTGACAGGCCTGCTCTATTTAAATGAGAAGTAGAAATCATCTTGCTGCTTTAATATAAAGTATCTGAGAAGGTGGCAATGGGCTTCACATGCCTTTCGGGTTACTCCTTCAGAACTTGTTTGCCAAGAGTGAAAGTCACGGCTTCAGACTCCCCAGAGCTCTGTGACTAGCTGACATGTGACGAAACTTCCAATTTGTGGGATTTATTTTAGTTTTGCCATTAGACACATCATTTTTTTTAGTATTTTGGGACTTTCTTCCATAACTGGTTAATAACTTTCCAACATTTTGAGCTTAAAAAATAAAATGGACAGAGCAGTAGAAGGCGTGCTAATGCTGTCTGGGCTACTAGAAGGAAAATGAACAATGTGCTTTGTGTCAACAGTTTTGATGTTCTGTGAGAGGGCTGCTTTTGTTCCTTCAGCTTGCTTATAAGCATGGCAGTCATGATGTGTGGGTTTTGTAAGGGGAAAGTTGACAAAATTATTTGAAGTGTTGCGGGAATCTGCATGAAGTGGATTTTTGTCCCTAATAGGTAACTAAGATACATGTGCATATGTAGTATTGTGTAGCCAGTGAGTTCTCCCTGGCCCTTTATTTGCACAGTCTGAATGTTTTCTGTGAAATAGAGATTGTCAAGGGTCAGGACTGGGCAGACCATTAAATGAGTGGCAGAGGCTCTTGATGAATCCCTCTGCCTTCCCAAAGGGAAAAGGTGGTGAATAATGGAAAGAGACTGATGGGCTGGAAATTAAAACTAAACCAGCCTTAATGAAAATAATAAAATGAAGTAGATACAGGTATATTCAAACCCAACCCCCTGATGGCAATTGGTCACTGTCACCACTGATGGTCTGGCAGAAGTCCCAGATGGGACTCAGCAGCAGACAGGAACCAGATTCAGGAACTGGATTCAGAAACTCGTGGATCAGGATCAGACAGTGGCCATTTAAGAAGAGGAAAAGGAGAAAGAAAGGAAACTTGGCCCTTGCAATCCCTCACCTTTACACCAAATGTGAGGTCTGTGGGCTGGAATCCCTTGTTGGCCACCTGAACTGTCTGCTCCTCCCCACAGGTGTGTCCTTTACTCGGCACAAGAAGATGTAGCAGTGCCATTGCTCTGCACCCCAATCCGTGCTGCTAACTCTCCTCATCACGTTCTCACTCTACAAACCTGCCCTGAGCTGCGCAAAGTGCTGGCACTGAGCAGAGACTGAGCTGGGAAGTCATAGCACTGACTGGAATCAGTTCTGCTCTAGCTCCAACCAGGACACACATGTACAGGCTGCCTTTTGTTACTCTTGTCAGTTCCTTCAAAAAACTCTTTGTGGCTGGGATTGAAAATGATGACCACTTCGTTCTTGCTTTTGGTATACCTTGTGAAAGGACATAGGCCTTTTGAAATTCCATATCCCATGCCCAGCTTTCTTCTTGGTCAAAGCTGCAGCCATGAATTGGGTCTCAGTGGGAGAGAAGGGAGGGTGTGAGGGGAGCACGTTGCTGTGCTTTGGTTTTGCAGGAGCTAGAATGTGTTATGTTAAAGGTGCCGCGCTGTCCCCGCAGCGGGCAGCCTGCGCAGCCATTGCCCAGAGTCCGAAGCGAGAGGCTCTCCGCCCTGCGGTGGGGCGGTGAGAGCAGCGGCGGCTCCGGGCTGCCCGCCGGAGCTGCCCGACGTTAGGAGCAGCGGCGGCTCCGGACTGCCCGCCGGAGCTACCCGACGTTAGGAGTCGCGGTGGCTCCGCACTGCCCGCCGGAGCTACGCGACGTTAGGAGTCGCGGTGGCTCCGCACTGCCCGCCGGAGCTACGCGACGTTAGGAGTCGCGGTGGCTGCGCACTGCCTGCCGGAGCTACGCGACGTTAGGAGCAGTGGTGGCTCCGCACTGCCCGCCGGAGCTACCCGACGTTAGGAGTCGCGGTGGCTCCGCAGAGCCCGCCGGAGCTGCCCTGAGCGGGGAGACCTGCCGCTGTCTGCCGGGGCGAGCGTGGAGCCGTTCTTCCGCCGTCACTTCCTCGGCTCTTTAGCCCCCATTGAGCGGCGGGCAGCGGCGGGGCACAAAGGCTGCACACACTGTACAAACAGAGCAGCAAAGCGGCAGGACACTGCCCCATTCTTCGCGCTGTGTGAGAACTGAGGGGGACTCTATTCAGCGGCTTTGTGCTGGTGTCTGTCAACAGCGCCGCTTGAGGCCAGCCCCATTGTGCCGCCCAGTGTTTCTTATTGACCCGAGTCTGTGCCCGCGATGTTCCCAGGGTCGAAGTTGCGAGCCAGAGAATGTTTGAAAAGGGGTAATGGTGGGCTAAATGCGTTCTCCTGCATTGTGGGCTGACCCATTAAATCTAAACTGCGAACCGTGTTCATGCAAACAGGTAATTATGTAGTCACAGCTGCAGCCACTGACAGCTGGTCACCACCCTGCTGAAAAGGGGGCTGGGGTCCTCGCCTCTCCCCCCAGCCTCTCGAGCCCTGAACTCTAATGATATTAACTGAAAATAGAGGGTGGATTAGCCAGACTGACAGGTCAACAAGGTGGATACTTGATGCGTGTAGGCAGAAACAAGTCCTAGCACAGTTGCTTGGATGCCTGTGCTACCTTATGCATCACATTGTTTCCCGTAGCTATGGGCTTGACTGAACTCTAGATCCAGTTATTACTTAGCAGTTTTAAGTCAGGATAGGCTGCAAGATACTTTCATTAGCCTGTATTACAGAATGCTTGTGAGCCCAACAGAGGGCCACAAAGACCCAGGAGGGACTGAAACATCCCTCTGATGAAGAGAGGCTGTGGCTGGAGAAAAGCAGACTGAGAGGGGATCTTCTCAATGCTCATCAGTATCTAAAGGGGGCAGGGGGCAAGAGGATGGGGCTGGGCACTTTTCTGTGGTGCCCGTGATAGGACAAGGGGCAACGGGCACAAATAAACACAAGAAGGTTTCATAAGGAAAAATTTCTGTACTTGGAAGATGCCAGAGCACTGGAGCAGGCTGTCCAGAGAGGTTGTGGAGTCTCCTTCATAGAGAAGACCCCTTTCAGTCTACTCTTCTTCAGACTAAAGAGCTCCAGATCTCTCAGCCTTTCCTTATCAGAGAGGTGCTCCAGTCCCATTATCTTTGTAGCTTCTGCTGGCCTCTCTTCAGTAGTTCGTTGTCTCTCTTGAGACAGTCTATCTAAATTCCTCACACTCTTCAAAATACTTTAATTCTGTAGCTAAGAAAACTTGTTTCATTCCAAATATAAAAAGTCAGGAAGAACTTGAAATGAGAATTCCCAGCAGAAATCAAGAAGCTTCCTGACTAAATTGTTTGGGTTTTTTTTTGTCGCCGTGACTTGCCTAATGAGCAAAGCTTGAGCAAACTTTTAACGTATTTAAATTTTGATGCCACGTGATGTCTGAGTTGTAATTCTGAGTGTCTCTGTAGGTAATCAAAAGGAGTTCAAGAATGCATGTTTCAGAGGCAAAGATGACTTCTTGTCTTTAGATATGTCACCTGTGTTGTATTGAAATAGATATTAACCGCTACAGCCTTCTCGTACCTTTGGAAGGTGATGCTGTCTAGCGGAAGGTTGAAAGCTGGATGTAGAAATAATGATGTCCTCAGTGATTTGGAGCTTTGAGGTGGTGGCATCAATGTGATCAGGGTGAGACTTGGCATGTAGCTTAGTTTCCTGCTTCAGCAAGTGTGACATTACCGACAAACTTTGCACAGTCGTAGACAAAATAAGGCAACAGAGAACGTAGTCTGTAGGCTTCTTGGATGTGCACTGAACACTGATCGCCTGCACATGCAATATCTGTACTCAGCATCCTGGCCCACACTTTGTGGAGAACAAATTCAGTCTGGACTCCTAGGTTTTCCTAGAAGGAAAAATTTGTAATTACTTCATTCATCCAACTAATTTTCTTGAAGCAGTGTACTTCTTGCAAAAGCAAAATGTAAATAAGCATAAAACCCTTCAGTTTTAATTTAAAAATAGGGTTTTTTTTTGTTCTTTATTTCTCAGAGGTGGTGCTTACTGCTACGTGGGCACAAGAAGTCTCTGATCAATGTTTAACAGCTTTTCCTTTATGTTTCACAGCAGCATGCATCACATAAAAACTTAAAGTAATTTATTACACTTTTAAAAAATAGGTTCTACTTGATCTTGTGGGTTTTTTTGTAGTGAGTTAGATTAAGTCTTCATAGATTTCTTTTTCATAGAGTCATAGAATCATTTTGGTTGGAAAAGACCTTTAAGATCACTGAGCCAAACCATTCGCTAGGGCTGGTGCTAAACCATGTCCCTCAGCACCTCATCTCCACCTCTGTGAAATACCTCCAGGGATGGAAATTGAGCCACTTTCCTAGGGAGCCTGTTCCAGTTGTTGAGATCCCTTTTGGTGTAGAAGTTTCTTCTCATACCCAACCTAAACCTCCTCTGGTGCAACTTGAGGCTATTTCTTTTCATCCTATCGCTTGTTTCCTATTTTATTAAGTGTGAGTATAAATAACCTGTGTGACACTATTCACAATCCAGCAGATTGTCTGTTGATCAGTGTCTGTATTGGGAATGGAAATGAACAATATTCATTGTTAAACTGGTACACTTAATGGTAAAGATGGCAGTATATATGGTGCATATGTAGCTGTGATCTCACTGGGCATACTTCATATCCCTTTCTTAGAAGGAGAATGAAATGTGAGTCAGGAAAAAAGAAAAAAAAAAAAGTTTATAAGAGAAATTAGTTGACTTGTTTGAACAAAGGGCCTCAGGATACCATAACCTGTGTGTAAAAACAATAGCCTTCTTGGCACACATTGTCCCCCTGAGTTCAAAAGAACTGTATAGAAACTGAAATAACCTTTCTAAAAATATATCTGAGGGCATACTCTCTGAGTGCTGGATATACCCTGCTAGCACACTGTGTGTGGGACATACAGACTCCGATACAGAGCATCTGCCAACTGCAGCTAGAAGGAAGATACAGCAGTAGGGTGTAGGAATGGCCAGTGGAGGGTTGCTCCTTTTAGGATTTCTCCCTGTATGGACACAGTCTCAAACTCACCAGGGCAGGTTTACACTGGACAATAGGAAAAAATTCTTCACAGAAAGCGTGGTTGCCCACTGGAATGGTCTGCCTGGGGAGGTGATGGAGTCACCATTCCTGGAGGTGTTTCAAAGGAGAATGAGGCACTTAGTGCTATGGTTTGGTTAATTAGAAGAGTTAGGTGGTAGGTTGGACTCTATGATCCTAGAGGACTTCTCCAACCTGGTAAATTCTGTGATTCTGTGACTGCAGGGAAGGGCTTATGGTTCTGTGACCTCACAGTACAGCTGGACCTGAAGCCTCACCTTAACCAGAATAACACAGTGCTTGGGATTGGAAGGAACCCTTGAAGGGTCCATCCACCCTGCAGTGATCTGTGAATATAAGCAACTAGATCAGGTTGCTTGGGGCCCTGTCAGGTTTGCCCTTGAATGTCTCAAGGGATGGGGTCTCAACTACACCTCTGGGCAGCCTGTTCCAGTATTCCACCATCCTCATTGTAAAGAACTTCCTCCTAATGGCCAACCTAAATCTACCCTGTTCTGATTTCAAACCATTGCCTCTTGTTTTATCTCTACCAGCCCTTCTAAACAGTCCCTCTTCTGCCTTCCTGTAGCTCCCATTCATATACTGAAATGCTGCTCTAAGGTCTCCCTGGAGCCTTCTTTACTCCAGGCTGAACTCTCTCAGCCTGTCCTCATGAGAGAGGTGCTCCATTCCTCTGATGATCTTTGTGGCCCTCTTTGGACCGTGCTACAGCAGGTCCATGTCCTTCCTGTGTTGGGAGTCCATAGCTGCACACAGTACTCCAGATGTGGTCCTACCAGAGCAGAAGTTGCAGAATCACCTCTCTTGATCTGCTGGCCACGCTTCTTTTGATGCAGCCTAGGATGCTATTTGCTTTCTGGGCTGCAAGTGCACATTGGCTCACATCGAGCTTCTCATTCACCAGCACCCCCAAATCCTTTTCTGCAGGGCTTCTCTCACTCTCATCATGCCCCAACCTGGATTAATATCAAGGATTGCCCCAACCTAGGTGCAGGACCTTGCACTTAGCAAAATTTTTCTACAGATTTTAAGAAAATGTGTTTACCTCAGCAGGAAACTGTTTCTGTTTAAAAATGTACAATGTCATCTAATATTGAGACAACATTCTGAGTATGTTGGTGTAATGTAGTTTCCTGGATGTGTTGAAATGAAGAGATGGTGTGATGCAGAAGCACAGCTGTAGGGAGGATCAGGTGTTTCAGTTCTTAACATCTGTGTGAAGCAGAGAATTTCACTTTAAAAAAAGGAGAACTTGTCCACAACCAAGATCAGAGCAGTAGTGATTTTGGAAGACAGGTCTGTTTTTCACAGTATCACAGTATCAGCAAGGTTGGAAGAGACCTCAAAGCTCATCAAGTCCAACCCATCACCACAGCCCTCAAGACCAGACCATGGCACCAAGTGCCACGTCCAAACCTGCCTTGAACACCTCCAGGGACGCTGACTCCACCACCTCCCTGGGCAGCCCATTCCAGCAGTCAGTGACTCTCTCAGGCAACGACTTTCTCCTCACCTCCAGCCTAAACTTCCCCTGGCACAGCTTCAGACTGTGTCCTCTTGTTCTGGTGCTGCTTGCCTGAGAGAAGAAAGCAACCTCCTCCTGGCTACAACCACCCTGCAGGTAGCTGTAGACAGCAAGAAGGTCTCCCCTGAGCCTCCTCTTCTCCAGGCTAACCAATCCCAGCTCCCTCAGCCTCTCTCCATAGGGCTGTGCTCCAGGCCTCTCCCCAGCCTCGGTGCCCTTCTCTGGACACACTCAAGCACCTCAATGTCCTTCAATTGAGGGGCCCAGAACTGGACACAGGACTCAAGGTGTGGCCTAAGCAGTGCAGAGTCCAGGGGGAGAATGAGCTCCCTGCTCCTGCTGGCCACACTCTTGCTGATGCAGGCCAGGATGCCATTGGCCTTCTTGGCCACCTGGGCACACTGCTGGCTCATGTTCAGGTGGGTGTCAATCAGCACCCCCAGATCCCTTTCTGTTTGGCTGCTCTCCAGCCACTCCCACCCCAGCCTGTAGCTCTGCATGGGGTTGTTGTGGCCAAAGTGCAGCACCTGGCACTTGGATTTGTTGAGCTCCATCCCCTTGGACTCTGCCCATCTGTGCAGGCGGTCGAGGTCCTGCTGCAGAGCCCTTCTGCCCTCCAACCCAGAGGACTGGGTGCAGTAAGAGCAAAGAAGATGAGACTCATTTACCTCGTTTAATATGAAAAATCCAGATTTATTACCCTAAAATAATCAAGACCTCCTTTATGAATGCCTTGTTATACTCTATAATAACAGGACAATTGGTTAGTCAACTGCATTTTCTGTTTTAAGGTTTTACAGAATCACAGAATGGCAGGGGTTGGAAGAGACCTCTGGAGATAGAGTCCAACCTCCCTGTCAAAGCATCAGGATCACTGAGGGCAGGCTGCACAGGAATGTATCCAGATGAGTTTTGAAAATCTCCAGAGGAGACTCCACAAAGTCTCTGGGCAGCCTGCTCCAGTGCTCCAGCACCCTCAGAGGAATGAAGTTTTTCCTCTCCTGATGGTGAGGCAGAGCTTCCTTGTGTGCCAGTTTATACCCATTGCCCCTGTCCTATCACAGGGCACCAGTGAAAAGAAACTAGTACATTTCTCTTGATACCCACCCTTCAGATATTCAGATATATGAGTGTAAAAGTAAGGCAGATGATCTGCCTGCTGTAGTAGAAGATCCTGTTTGTGAGCTCCTAAGAAATCTGAATGTGCACAAGTCCATGGGGCTTGACGAGATCCACCCACGGGTACTGAGGGCACTGGCAGATGAAGTTGCAAACCACTCTGCATCACATTTGAAAGGTGATGGCAGACTGGTGAAGTTCCTGCTGACTGGAGGAGGGCAAACACAACACCCATCTTCAAGAAAGGAAAAAAGGATGACCCTGGGAACTACAGAGCAGTCAGCCTCACCTNAATGACCCTGGAAACTACAGACCAGTCAGCCTCACCTCTGTGCCTGGCAAGATCATGGAGCAGATCCTGCTGAAAGTCCTGCTAAGGCAAATGGAAAAGAAAGCAGAGGTGATTGGTGGGAACCAGCAATGGCTGCACCAAGGGCAGATCTTGCCTGACTAATTTAGTGGCTTTGTATGATGAAGTCACAGCGACAGTGGACAAGGGAAGGGCAGCTGATGTCATCTACCTGGACCTGAGTAAGGCATTTGACTCTGTCCCACATGGCATCCTGGGCACCAAACTGGAAAAACATGGACTGGATGGGTGGAGCACTGCTGGGTAAGGAACTGGCTGGA
>VWZE01023041.1:73288-86371 GCA_013396675.1 Eubucco bourcierii | reverse complement strand
TGGAGGTGTTGAAGGCCAGGTTGGAGGAGGCCTTGAGTGAGCTGTACTAGTGGGAGGTGTCCCTGCCTATGGCAGGGGTTTGGAACTAGATGATCCTTGAGGTCCCTTCCAACCTTACCCTTCTGTGAGTCTGTATTTGTAAACATTAATAAGATCTTCTCTCAGTCTTCTCCTGGCTAAACACCCCCAGGTCTTTTACTCTTGAGACTGCTGAAACAGTTTGCTTCTCTCTCTGATTTTATTGCATGTGGACATGCCTAACATTTAAGCTAAGATTCTCTTTTTTCTGCCAGTTACCAGAGTGATATTGACTTAGATCATCTCTCAGTCACATTGTGATGTGTGTTGTTTTCTGTGTGTGGGTAGGATGCAGTGGATAAACAGGTTTTGTGGAACAAGAAAATGGAGATGACAATCAATGCAAGTCAGCCTCCACATGGGCTTCCTTTTTCTCCCTCTGACCATTGTCACAGCTTCCCCTCATTCAGTTTGCTGGTGGTTGTCCTTTGTGTGGGAGCAACAGATAATATTGATAGATCAGCAAATGTAGCATTTATGTTTGATCTCTTCTAAAGCAGAAATGGCACTCTAGATCCTTCAGAGTTCCTCATTTCCCTCATGACATCCCTGTTCTCTGCAGCCTCTAAGAAAGGAACAAAAAACTCTCCGGAGAGCAGTGAATTTTCAACAGCTTATTCTTGCTTTGTTTTTTTTAGAGCAATTTCTGCTCTTTGATAATTTGAGATCCATCTGGTTTTCTCTGATAGAAAGTAGTGATGACAGTCCACACCAAATTCACACAGGAGAACACTTCCTCACTTGTAGAAATGCTGCTGAAAGCCAAAGTACCAACCCCATGGTTAATTCACCTTTATTGATGGACTTGATGGGGTCAAAATGTGGAAAGCTCAGAGCACTCACAGTGCAGCTAGTGGTAAAACTGCTCAGGTATTTCCAGAAAGAAGATGCTTATATCTTGATTGCTGCTGGAGAAGGTAGGTGCAGCACAGGGTTAACTCTCTGGCATACTGAAGTGTCTTAATTAGAGTTTGGCAAAGAGCCAGGGTCAGTAAGAAAAAGGCTGTGCCTGAGAGGGCAGCAGTAACTAGTGGTCTGAGCCTCTGGCAGGTCTCTTGCATTCAGCAGCACTCTCTGCTTGTGCTTACCTGTGGTGGGAAAGCAAGATGCTGCCCAGACCTGAAAGGAAGCAGCTAATGGTTTTCCCACCCAGCTTCACCATTGTAGGCTTAAAAAGAAGGGATACGTATAGGGGGGAGATACCTGTCAATAAAAGCAGCTTCTGCAACAACAACTAGCTGCACATAGCAGCCTGCAAGTTGAAGGAGGGCCTGAAGTTCAACCTGCAGAGCAAATCTGGCTTTGCACACTGTAGAGTACAGTATTAAAGTGGACAATTTGTGTCATAGGATGGTAGAATCATTTAGGCTGAAAGACCTTGGAGGTAGTCCAACCATTAACCCAACTCAACCAAGTCTGCTGCTAAACCATGTCCCTGAAACTTGATGCTGAGGAGATTTTAAAGCATTGATAACCTGTAGTGATGCTTTTCAAACTGGGAATTACAATTTATGTGGTTTTTTTTAAGAAATAGGATGCTTCATTTGTAAGAATTATTGACAGATACTGGTTTCCTGACCTTATGATCTGTTTACAGTCCTGGTGGGAAAACAAAATGCCAAGTTGCCCAGTTAATCATAGATTGTCAAAGGATAGATGGTATAGGTTAAATGTAAACCAAAAAGGTGCATTTCAAAAACGAAATGATAAAATATCATTTGGGGGATTAGGTTACTGGGTCTTACAATGAGAAATGCAGACCTGTGATAAACTTGAGCTGTTAATGTTATGTATGTAGAGGCACACAGAGTCACAGAAGAGACCTTCAAGATCATCTAGCCCAACCTTTGACCCAGCACAGCAAGGTCACCACTAAACCATATCCCTAAACATAATCAGGGAGATAGTAGGTTAGGTACTCCTCTAGCTGGTATCTTTCTCAAGTGTGTAGAAAAGATTTACTTTACAATTCAAAAAACCCCTAAGAATTTGTAAGGCTGCATCTCAGGGTCTGTGTGAATGTTGAAATGACCCATGCCTGTATGCAAAGAGAGGGAAATGTGGTGCAACTTTGAGGGAGTTTCCAGAGGTACCAACAGCAGTTAGGTTTTTCTTTCTCTCACTGAAGGGAAAATAAAGACTATCTGCACCTGATCTGTGAAGTCTAAAAGTCTTCTTGTAGGTACAACATCATCAGGAATGCCTTGCAGTCTGATTTTACAAAGCCACAGTACTAGAAATAGGTTCTACTGGTATTTATGTTTAATAATAAGTAACAAAATTGAATAAAAACCGTATTCATAGAACGATAGAACAGTAAGGTTAGAAGGGACCTCAAGGATCATCTAGTTCCAACCCCCTGCCATAGGCAGAGACACCTCCCACTAGCACAGCTCACTCAAGGCCTCCTCCAACCTGGCCTTCAACACCTCCAGGGAGGGAGCAGCCACAACCTCCCTGGGCAACCTGTGCCAGTGTCTCACCACCCTCACTGCAAACAACTTCCTCCTGACATCCAGTCTAAATCTCCCCTCTGACACTTCAAACCCGTTCCCCTTGTCCTGGCATTACAAGACCTTGTCAATAGTTCCTCCCCAGCCTTCCTGTAGCCCCCTTCAGATCCTGGATGGCTACTCTAATGTCTCCTGGAAGCCTTCTCTTCTCCAGGCTGCAGAGCCCCAACTCTCTCAGCCTGTCCTCACAGCAGAGCTGCTGCAGCCCTCTGAGCATCTTTGTGGCCTCCTCTGGACCTACTCCAACACTTCCATGTCCTTCCTGTGCTGGGGGCTCCAGAACTGCACACAGGACTCCAGATGAGATACTTACCTGTATCTTTAAATCTCCAGATAGACCTTACTCACTGCAGTGGGACTCTGCATGACACAGCAAATTACATCAGAGGAGACTTGCAGGTCACAGCAGTATAGAGTTCCTGCTAATTAGTTAGTCACTGCATGGTGGCTTAACCCATGCAGCTGTGTCTGTAGCAATTGTCTGTTACTCTAACACCTCAGTGAAGCATCTCTGGAGTTTCTGACTCTACTTTTGCATACTGAATGATGGCAGAGTGGCAGTAATGGTGTGTTGACTTTGTGTGTGCCAGGCTGATGGGTACGATTATGGACCTGTTCTGCACTGTAGACTATGGTTAAATATAAAGAAGTCCAGAAAACCAGCTATGAATTAGAATCTGCAGTTTGCTCTGATAAAGACCTGCTTGGAATAGAATCATAGAACCATAGAATGGTAAGGTTGGAAAGGACCTCAAGGATCACCCAGTTCCAACCCCCTGCCATAGGCAGGGACACCTCCCACTAGCACAGCTCACTCAAGGCCTCCTCCAATCTGACCTTCAACACCTCCAGGGAGGGAGCAGCCACAACCTCCCTGGGCAACCTGTGCCAGTGTCTCACCACCCTCACTGCAAACAACTTCCTCCTAACATCCAGTCTAAATCTCCCCTCTGCCACTTCAAACCCATTGCCCCTTGTCCTGTCATTGCAAGATCTTGTAAATAATCCCTCCCCAGCCTTCCTGTAGCCCCCTTCAGATCCTGGAAGGCTACTATCAGGTCCCCTCGAAGCCTTCTCTTCTCCAGGCTGCAGAGCCCCAACTCTCTCAGCCTGTCCTCACAGCAGAGCTGCTGCAGCCCTCTCAGCATCTTTGTGGCCTCCTCTGGACCCGCTCCAACACTTCCATGTCCTTCCTGTGCTGGGGGCTCCAGAACTGCACCCAGGACTGCAGGTGGGGTCTGAGGAGAGCAGAGCAAAGGGGCACAATCCCCTCCCTTGCCCTGCTGCCCACACTGCTCTTGCTGCAGCCCAGCACACAGTTGCTGTCTGGGCTGCACTCACACTGCAGGCTCATCTTGAGCTTTTCATCACCCCAGACCCCCAGGTCCTTTTCCTCAGGGCTGCTCTCAGCCATTCCCCACCCAGCCTGGAGTTGTGCTTGGGATTGTGCCTACCCAGGTGCAGGACCTTACACTTGGCCTTGTTGAATGTCATGAGGTTGGCCTGGGCACACCTCTGCAGCCTGTCCAGGTCCCTCTGGATGGATCCCTGCCCTCTAGCAAGTCGACTGTGCCACACAGCTTGGTGTCATCTGCACACTTGCTGAGGCTGCACTGATTCCTCTGTCCATGGCACTGACAAAGATGTTAAACAGCACTGGTGCCAGCACTGACCCCTCAGGGACACCACTTGGCACTGGTCTCCAGGTGGACTTTGTGCCCTTGATCCCCACTCTCTGGGTGCCACCATCCAGCCAATTCCTTACCCAGCAGTGGTCCACCCATCCAGTCCATGTTTTTCCAGTTTGGTGCCCAGGATGCCATGTGGGACAGAGTCAAATGCCTTACTCAGGTCCAGGTAGATGCCATCAGTTGCCCTTCCCTTGTCCACTGTCACTGTGACTTCATCATAAAAAGCTACCAAATTAGTCAGGCAAGATCTGCCCTTGGAGCAGCCATTGCTGGGTACCACCAATCACCTCTGCTTTGTTTTCCATTTGCCTTAGCAGAGCTTTCAGCAGGATCTGCTCCATGATCTTGCCAGGCACAGAGGTGAGCCTGACTGGTCTGTAGAATAAGATAAGAGCCCTAGAAAGACTGTTTTCTGCTTTCTACTCACAGCTCTGGCTTTTTGCTTAGAGAGAAACTCATCAGAAACTTCATGCAGTGCAAGTCCACCCTGCAAAGCACAATAAAGACCTTTTTCCATAGCATTCAGTTGTAGCTTAGGATGTGTCAGAGGATAAGGACCTTTGTGGAGAACAACACCTGCATAGTTCTTTATGAGGAAGGCTCACCTGCTTGAAAAAGATGAGCTCTTTTCATTTATAGTGAGCACAGATAGTAAAGAATTCTGGGTCTAGGGTCAGTCCATGTACCTGATTGGAATATAAAGAATTAAGCTTCTTGGATTTGTCCACCTGGATCATGCCTCTGAGACCACCATCTCCTCTTTGGTGCATACCATGGATGGTTGAAGTGTCTCTTTCCTGCCTAGTGAAGATGTGGGCTATTCCTTCCAAAAAATACTGCACAGGAAAGTGGACAGTGTCCTTGAGCATGCATATATCTCCTTGTGACCAGACTGGTCTTGAGTGTATGCAGCTATTGCCAAACTATTTTTACAGCAGAAGTTGTGTGTTTACAATTTCTGCATCTGTTTTCTAGGAGAAATATTTGGGTAGTCAGTGATCTACTCTTCTTTTCCAAATTTTTGTGCAATTACTTGAAACAGAAATAGAAGAGCAATGTTAATACTCAAATCTGTGACTGCAGGCAGTTTGCATGGGTTGTTATCCATTCTAAAGAATGTAACAGCTCTGTGAAAATTGGACAAGGGTTGAAGGACATGGAAGTGTTGGAGCGGGTCCAGAGGAGGCCACCAAGATGCTGAGAGGGCTGCAGCAGCTCTGCTGTGAGGACAGGCTGAGAGAGTTTGGGCTCTGCAGCCTGCAGAAGAGAAGGCTTCCAGGAGACCTTAGAGTAGCCTTCCAGGATCTGAAGAGGGTTACAGGAAGGCTGGGGAGGGACTATTGACAAGGTCTGGGAATGGCAGGCCGAGGGGCAATGGGTTTGAAGTGTCAGAGGGGAGATTTAGACTGGATGTTAGGAGGAAGTTGTTTGCAGTGAGGGTGGTGAGACACTGGCACAGGTTGCCCAGGGAGGTTGTGGCTGCTCCCTCTGTGGAGGTGTTGAAGGCCAGGTTGGAGGAGGCCTTGAGTGAGCTGTGCTAGTGGGAGGTGTCTCTGCCTATGGCAGGGGGTTGGAACTAGATGATCCTTGAGGTCCCTTCCAACCTTACCATTCTATGATTCTAAAATTAGTTCAACCCAGTATAAATGAGAGCAGTTTTATGAAAGAACTGCTGAGGATCACTTAAGGTCTACCATGAGAAAATACATCTTGAAATGCTTAAGTGGAGATCAGTGGTGAGAGATGTTGTTTAGGGGTCAGTACTGGTACCAGTGCTCTTTTACATCTTTGTTGGCAACCCAAACAGTGGGATCAAGGCTCCTTCAGCAAGTTTGCCAATGACACCACGTTGTGTGGTGTGGTGACATGGTGGAAAGAAGGGATCCATTCAGAGGAACCTGGAGATGTGGGCCAATGCCAACCTTATAGAGTTCAACCAAGCCGGGGGCAAAGTACTGCGTGTGAGTTGGGGCAATCCCAACCACAAATCCAGGCTGGGAGGGCATTGGATAATAGAGAGCAGTCTTGAGGTACTTGTGTGTGCTGGGGTTTAGAAGCTCAGGGTGAGCCAGCAATGTGCCCTTGCAGCCCAAAAAGCCAATTGTGTCCAGGGGTGCAACCTCAGCAGTGTGGGCAGCAGATGGAGGAAGGGGATTCTGCCCCTCTGATCTGCTCTCTGACTCTATCTGGAGTCCTGTGTCCAGCTCTGGAGCCCTGAGCACAAGAAGGACTTAGAGCAGGTCCAGAAGAGAGCCATGAAAACCATCAGAGGACTGGAGAACCTGTCCACTGAAGACAGACTGAGTTCCACCTGGAAAAGAGAAGGCTCTGGAGAGACGTTAGAGCTGGAGAGAGACTTTTACAAAGACATGTAGTGGTAGGACAAGGAGTAATGGCTTCAAATCGGAAACAGCTCCATTGAGATTTGTCATTAGGAAGAAATTCTTTCCCATGAGAGTAGTGAGGCTCTGGAGCAGGTTACCCAGAGCAGTTGTGGAGGCTTCGAGTCTGGAAGCATTGAAAGGCAGGTTTGATGGGGCCTTGAGCAGCCTGGTCTAGTTAGGAGGTGTCTCTGCCTGTGGCAGGGGGGTTGGAACTAGATGATCTGTAAGTAAAGGTCTGTTCTGACCCAAGTCCAAATGTGGTATCCAGGGTTTCCCCAAATATAAAAAGATCAGCTTTGAAGGAGAAAGTATTTCAACAGCTATTCAGGGAGAGAAATATGTGCATTTTTAATGTGGGATCTCCTGGTTCTGATTAAATAATGTTAAGTGCCAAGTGAGTTGCATAGGTATAAATACCTGAAAGGAATAACAGTTTATTCAGCCATTTCCACTCACTTCTTAGGTTGTTTCTCCAAATAAAGGAGCTATACAATCATTAAAAAAAATTAAACCTTTTAAAAAACCCAAAACTCAATTAAAGCAAGGTCACATTCCTGGTGAGAAGAACGAACAACTTTTTACTGTAAACCTTTGGTTTAGACTCAGACTTATTTTTTGCAACAGTAGTTTTAAACCAATGATTTAAAAAACCTTTACATGTTTGCACAACAGGAAGTTTCCAGGGCATCTGTGTTTTTCTTTTCAGCAAGTGATTTTTGCTTCCAGGTAAGTGATGAGATCCCTAGTCTTTGAGTATTTTGATTTAAGCGTAAGGGTAGCTTTAAAACCCTTTACTTCCCTCTAATCACAAGTATTTAACTCACATTTGAGGATATTTGAAAATATTGAGGTTTTCAAGGTGTTTTGAATGGATGCAGAGCATAGATTTGAAAGAAAGGACTTCCCAACTGAGGGCTCCTTTTGCATCCACCTCCCTCCAGCCTGCCTGGAAGCTGATTTCCTACTCTCAGAGCCTCTCTGTGGTCGCCTGTGGCTTCTATGGCAGCAAGAAGAATGTAAACCCAGCTCTTCTGGGCAAACAGCAGTGCCTCTGACAGTTCCCTGTCTCCAGCAGTAGCCAATGCCTGGGGAAGCTTTAAGGGCAGGACACTAACAGAGAGGTGCCTTTGTTCATATTCCAACTTCTTGTGGTTGAGGAGGCTTCCTGAGCAGCCACAGGTAGTGTCCTTGTGTTCTCCTTGTCCCAGGAAAACATTCCTTGAACTACTGTAGCTGTTTCAGCATCAGCAGTAACTTACAGCAGACTATCACTGTGATAAAGGAACTTCTTCTCAGCTTGCTGTGCCAGCCTCATTTAAAGCCTCTTATTCCTGCTTTAGAAACAGCAATGAACTGTTTGGCTTGGTTGGTGCTTTCCATGACTCAGGATTGTGTTTCTGTTTGTCACGCAAAACTGAAGGCTACCAGAGACCGGGAGCAGGGGGTACTGGACACACCATTCAGTCCTTTCTTCTTGAGGCTGAACAGTCCTAGATACTTTTTAACACTGCTCTCTGAACACTTGAAAGTTTAACTATATTGTTTTACAGGAGAGAGGATGAATAAAGAAGCCATTTTTAAAAGGCCATTATTTTGTACTGCACCATGAAGTGTTTACAGTTTTGTTCTTGGAATCCTAGAATGGTAAGGTTGGAAGGGACCTCAAGGATCATCCAGTTCCAACCCTCTGCCATAGACAGGGACACCTCCCACTAGTACAGCTCACTCAAGGCCTCCTCCAACCTGGCCTTCAACACCTCCAGGGAGGGAGCAGCCACAACCTCCCTGGGCAGCCTGTGCCAGTGCCTCANTAAGGACTGAAGCTCTATTTACAGCTCAGCACAATGGACAAGCAGAGATAGACACAACAGACAGGAACAGTTACAGACATAGACAAGTTAAAGGGAATACAGAAACACAACTCCCCTGCCAGAAATCAGAGACCCCAGGAGGGGCTCCCAACCACCCTTCCACCTTCTCCCCACCCCTGTACCTTACCCCAAGGTTTGCCTTATGCACAAGGTGAGTTTGGAGGATGGGCCAGGGGGGGTAGAAGAAAAGTGGTTAGTGAGGATTAATCGGCAGAGGAGCCAGAGCCAGAAGCTACCAGACCGCCCGAGCTGCTCTCCAGCAAGCGACAGACAGAGACTGACTTACCTATATATTTTGGTTATTGTTCCCAAACAACTTTTTTCAGCAAGTGTATGAGTGCAGCAGACATCCCCATGTTTTCTTTTCATAGCCTGTAGTGTAATTTTCTCTATTAAAATATTCTAATTAACCTCAAACCAGCACACAAGACCTTGTCAATAGTCCCTCCCCAGCCTTCCTGTAGCTCCCTTCAGATCCTGGAAGGCTACTCTAAGGTCTCCTGACAGCCTTGTCTTCTCCAGGCTGCAGAGCCTCAACTCTCTCAGCCTGTCCTCAGAGCAGAGCTGCTGCAGCCCTCTCAGCATCTTGGTGGCCTCCTCTGGACCCGCTCCAACACTTCTTACATGAAGTGACATACTCAGTTGGGTTTTTTTCTGCAGCCCCCTGAAGCAGATGCTTTCATTAAAACTGTCTTTTATAACCCCACAATCTTTCCAGTGGAAAGTAGGTTCAGTGTGCACGTGAAGTATGTGCAATATTTCACCTGCACTGAATTTCACTTGGTGCTTAACTTCCCATTCACAATACCCTGTGAGGTGCTTCCGCAGCTCTTTGCGACTAGCTTCAGTTTTACTAAGAGTTGTAATCCCCTGACTAAATGTGTGGGGGCTGAAGATTGCACTGCATGCAAATTGCAGTGTTACATTCCGCTGGGACTCAACTTATGATTTCTCTTTGTTGAGAAAATTAACCACTTTATTTTATTTCCTGTCTTTCCCACTCATCAGTACAATGATTATCCTTCTTATCCCACGACAGCTTAGTGCGGTGTTCTCTATGGGGTGGGACTTTTTATGATCTCCTTGGAAGGGACCTTCCTCTGGAAATTGAGTTAAATGTTTAGAATGATTTAGACTCTTTTCTGATTCCTTTGGCAGTCTGGCACCAAATCATCTGATCCCAGTTATGCATTCTATCTTTGCTTTCCTCACTGAAAAAGGAGGCAGGAGAACATCTAAGGACTACTTCTGCTTCCTTGTAGAAGCTGGAATGGCTCTGGTACTCCATCTGGACCAGACTGTACTAGTCTTACAAGATGCCCAGTGCCCTAGGCTAGGGAAAGAGGAGCCCCAAATTCAGGGTACCTCTGGTGAGTGGGAAATGAGGTATGTGAAAACTTAAAAGGATGCTGACCATCATGGTTGGTGTTCTTTAAGAGTAGCTTTTTTTCTTGGCACCTGGGCTATTCTTGTTGGTTGATTGAACAATCCTGTGTGATGTGGGATTGTGTGGGGAAGCTGGAGAAGCAGCTTCTTTGGAGTAGTTCTCTTGATGCCATGCTGCATACCAGAGGCTGTTAGATAAGTGAAATCACCTTGTTTATCCAGTGGTTGCTGTTTTAAGCTTAGCCTGTCCAGCTGTCCACTTTCTTAAAGCATCCTGCTCTGCATGAGTGTATATGCTGGAGTATATCTGTCTCTCATATACTTGCAAGGCTGCCAATGTATGTCCACAATTTGTAATTTCCTATTAAACTTCTTAAAAGAACTTACTCTTGATGTACTGTATTTTAGAAACTCAGTATGAGGCTGGGTACCAGCTCGTGGGATCCACGTGTGTCCCTGCCTATGGCAGGGGGTTGGAACTAGATGGTCCTTGAGGTCCCTGCCAGCCTTACCATTCTATGAAGGTCACATTAACACTTGGATCAAGTGGGAGGACTCCAGGATGTGGCACAATATAAGCTGTGAGACCAGTGATGTAAATCAATGATGATCACAGTTGTCATGATGTAGTAAATAAACAGCATCCTTAACAGATATGCAGCCTGAAGTAAATTTATTCAGAAGAAATGAGTATGATGAAGCAGTGAATTCTTTGCAGTCATAAGGCCCAGGTCATCACCTTCATATTGTCTGTCTGATTAGTTCTGGGATGATTTCTGGTTCTGTTACGTCTGCTTTAATTTCATTACAGACACAACTTCATCAAATATTAATAGGAAGGGCTGTAGGAAAAAACCTTTGTGTCTGGTTCCTCGCTTTTCCTTGCTGCCTTATTAGCAGTGGAGTGTTCTGGAAATTACGATCAACTGCTGCTGCAGAGCCAGCAGATGGAGAACAAGAACACTTCTCAGTTCCTACATGAATATGAAATCAGAAGTCACTGTTGTTTGAGGAGGAAAGGGGGTAAGCTGTAATTAGGCAATCAGTACTGTAAGCAGAAAATTGGGTTTCAGAAGGTGAGCTGGTCAGTGATTTTCCCTTTAAAATATTAAATGTACTCAAAACATTTTGGCTGAGGAAGTTGACATCTGGTGCGTGTAACATGCAGTGTAGCAGCACGGCTGGCTTCTGCTCAATGAGTTCTTTTTGGCTTTTTGTATCCTGCAGCTGGTAGAAGGATGTGATTGCAGAGGTGCTGCTGCTAAGAATGCTGTTGCTTTACCTTTACATTGGGAAGTGATTATAGTTGTGTGAAGAGAGGCACAGGTATTCCATCTTGTCCATCAGCTCACATAACAGAGCATCTCTTGCTCTGGTGCTCCTCCTTTTTGATTTGAAAGTACAACTTTCAATTCATAGAATCATAAAATGGTAAGGTTGGAAGGCACCTCAAGGATCAACCAGTTCCAACCCCCTGCCATAGGCAGGGACACCTCCCACTAGCACAGCTCACTCAAGGCCTCCTCCAACCTGGCCTTCAACACCTCCAGGGAGGGAGCAGCCACAACCTCCCTGGGCAACCTGTGCCAGTGTCTCACCACCCCCACTGCAAACAACTTCCTCCTGACATCCAGCCTAAATCTTCCCTCAAACCCAGTTTTACAGAAAGTTGCTTTGTAGCCCAGAGAGGTTGTGGAGTCTCTTTCTCTGGAGACCTGGGTGCATTCCTGTGCAGACTACCTTGGGTGATCCTGCTTTTGGCAGGGGGGTTAGACCTGATGATCTCTGAAGGTCCCTTCCAACCTCTGATGTTCTGTGATTCTGTAGCCAACTTTGATCACAGCAAAAAGCAGTAATTTAGTGAACTATTTGATGTGTACTGACGGAAGTATAAAATATCTGAAGGGGGCTACAAGAAGGCTGGGGAGGGACTATTGACAAGGTCTTGCAATGCCAGGACAAGGGGCAATGGGTTTGAAGTGTCAGAGGGGAGATTTAGAGTGGATGTTAGGAGGAAGTTGTTTGCAGTGAGGGTGGTGAGACAGTGGCACAGGTTGCCCAGGGAGGTTGTGGCTGCTCCCTCCCTGGAGGTGTTGAAGGCCAGGTTGGAGGAGGCCTTGAGTGAGCTGTGCTAGTGGGAGGTGTCCCTGCCTATGGCAGGGGGTTGGAACTGGATGATCCTTGAGGTCCCTTCCAACCTTACCATTCTATGAGTCTATGATCTTTCCCCACTATTCATACAAATGAATCAGGTAACTTCTATGATAATTTAAAAAAAAAAAAAAGTAAAAATAAAATATTTTTACAGTCTCAATTTTGATTTGTGTGGAAAGGATCTTTTAGTTCAGGTAACAAATGATCTACATCCTTACTCAGGATTCTCACAACAAGAAAAATGCTTTATTTAGCAGAGCTTAACTGTACTCACCCTTTTCTATTAAGCCTACGACTTCTCACAGAGTTTTAGTAAGTATTTTATGGGCTTTAGTAAGTATTTTAACAGCGAGCCTCATGGGGTAGAGACAATGTATCCAGCTCAGCCTCCCATAGTTTATAAACCCTCAGGGTTTTAGTCACTTTGAATATTAGTTAAAGATGATGACACAATGATCCCAACTACACTTGGAAGGTTAAAAGCAGCGTTTTGCCCTGTCCTTGCAGATTAGGGGCAGTGGAGTTTTTTGGTGGTTGGGTCCCATCTCTTGCACCCATCAGCCATGTATGTGCACACATCCCAGTGACACCACGAGGGCCATGGCTAACATCTGTCACATGCAATCTGCCTCTGTTTCTCTTTCCAGGGAGGAAAGTTTCGTACAGAAATTTGGTTTTACAGATTTGAATTCATATCTCATTTTTTAAGTTTGCTTCTAAGAAAGAGCCCCAGCTGGAGGAATGCAGCCTGTGCTTGGTGGTTCTCACACTGGCTCTCTTTTTAGAGCTTGTGTCTTGAAGACAAGTTTTGATTTGAGTAAATAACAATGCATACATAAGCTTTAAAAAATACATTTAAATACCTTTAAGTAATAGAAATCTGCACACTAGATCATGGATAGATCTAGTCACTGGAGACCAGTGCCAAGTGGTGTCCCTGAGGGGTCAGTGCTGGCACCAGTGCTGTTTGACATCTTTGTCAGTGCCGTGGACAGAGGAATCAGTG
>VWZE01023041.1:26663-62465 GCA_013396675.1 Eubucco bourcierii | reverse complement strand
CTGACCCCTGAGGGACACCACTTGTCACTGGTCTCCAGGTGGACATTGTGCCCTTGATCCCCACTCTCTGTGTGCCACCATCCAGCCAATTCCTTACCCAGCAGTGCTCCACCCATCCAGTCCATGTTTTTCCAGTTTGGTGCCCAGGATGCCATGTGGGACAGATGCCTTACTCAGGTCCAGGTAGATGACATTAGCTGCCCTTCCCTTGTCCACTGTCACTGTGACTTCATCATACAAAGCCACTAAATTTGTCAGGCAAGATCTGCCCTTGGTGCAGCCATTGCTGGTTCCCACCAATCACCTCTGGTTTGTTTTCCATTTGCCTTAGCAGGACTTTCAGCAGGATCTGCTCCATGATCTTGCCAGGTACAGAGGTGAGGCTGACTGCTCTGTAGTTTCCAGGCTCATCCTTTTTTCCCTTCTTGAAGATGGGTGTTGTGTTTGCCCTTCTCCAGTCAGCAGGAACTTCACCACTCTGCCATCACCTTTCAAATAGTACATGGGGAAAGAAAGTGGCAGCAGTCAAATTGTTCTCCCAGCCTGGCTGCACACTGGTAGGATATAACAAAGTCAGCCTGGTAATTCTGGTATGAATAAGGGTAGCAGCAGATTAAGACTGTTGGCTTCTCCACAGAGTTCATACTGCTTGTGTACACTGTTGCTGAGGATTTGCCCTGCCTCTGGAGTGCATCAGGGAGCATTTCCATGAGGTTTTCCTGTCTAGGACAGTGTATTCTGCCACCAGCAGTGCTTCAAGAACAGACAGAAGAGTTTTGTTGTTATTTCTTCCCTACCCTGTACATCCTCCAGCTCCACAGCAGTGACTCTTCTTGTCATGTCTGCAGTACTATAGATGTGCTAGCCCACCACTCACTGTCTGATAGCAAGCAGTTGGAGAGTCTTTGTGAAATCTGGGGAGCATGTAACAGCAGGATGCTCTTTATTATTTCTCTAAACCTAACTAAACCAAAGAAAACCCTGAAATGTGTTAAAAAAAATCTTCAGATCCTTCACTGGTGTGATTCATGGGTGAATAATGAAAGTTATCCTCTTCATAGGACCAGTGTGTGTTGGCTGTGATAATAAGAATCAGTCTTCAGTTAGGGAATCATAGAATCACAGATTAGTTTAGGTTGGAAGAGACTCTTGAAGATCACCTAGTCCAACTGCCCTGCAGTAAGCAGGGGCATCCTTCAAGTGCTTGATCAGTTTGCTCAAGGCCCCATCTAGTCTACCTTTAAACACATCCAGGGAGGGGGCATCCACAGACTGAGCAGTCCATTCCAGTGTCTTGTCACCCTCATCATAGAAATGTCTTCCTCCCGTTGTCCCTTGTCTGGCAGCTACAGGCCTTGGTAAAAAGTCTTTCATCATCTCTCCAACAGTCCCTCTTTCTATACTGAAAGCTGCTAAAATCTCCTGAGAACCTTCTCTTCTCCAGGCTGAACAACTTTAACTCTCTCAACTTCTCTTCATAGGAGAGGGGTTCCAACTCTCAGATAATTTTTGTGTCCTCTGCTGGATCTGCTCCAACAGTTCCGTGTCCTCCTTGTGCTGAGGACTGCACAGAGTTTGACACAGTGCAGCTGGGATCTCACCAGAGCAGAGGAGCAGAATCACCTCTGCCAATCTGCTGGCCACCATTCATGTTATCTTTTAGCCATTCCATTTCTGCTCTACATATTTAGGTCTGGAGGTATTTTGAAAGTTTTTGCTTGATTCCTTCAGCTCTTTCAGTTCAAGTTGGCACTCAACACAGCAGATGCGCCCCAAAAAGAGGGAAACCATTTCAGAAAGAAATTGCAAGAATCTCTTCATTTACCGGAGTCTTGGAGAGGAGGCAAGGAAGTTCTGGACTAACAGAGAAGTGGAAGATACCATTATTGGTGATGAATTAATTTTACTTTTGTATGTAAAGTATTGATTAAAATGCAGAGTGTCACATGCTGATGTATTCCCTTTCATTAGAAGTGTTGTGTGAGTGACAGGAACTAAGCAGAAAACACTAATTATCAACTGGAGTTTTAGATCTAGTGGGGCCTATAATGAGAAGTGTGAGACATTTGTTTACTGTGGGTTTCAGTTCTGACACAGAAAAACACAACTAGTGGCATAAGGAAGAGCTCCTGCAAGAGGGTTACTCAGTTTGATACCAAGGTTAAAGTTTATTTGATGTTAAAACAGGGTGCTGCAGTCATACATTCCGTGTATTGGTTCTGCCTGGTCTTTCTCCATTTCTCAAGATGTTTTGATGGGAAAGGCATTTTAGAGGAATGAATTGCACTGTATTTGGGCAGTGGCTGCTCCTGAGTGTGGTTATCTGCTTGCTAACTTCTTGTATACAGCTGTTAATGGTCATGTTAGTGCCAGTTTATCTGCAGCAGCAGTATGCCTGAGCAGGATGTAGGCAAATGAGTAATAATGTTTCCTGTGAAATATGGCATCTTTCAGCAGCAGCCCATCTCTGAAGTGTTACTCTGTTGTCAGTGCTGGTGAGAAACCCATCACCTTGTGGGACTTGACCTGAGGAGACTCCTGTCAGCAGATGAGCAAGAGGAGCCAAGTAGCTTACGTGAGAGGGTCATCAAGCAGCATGGGCTGCATAGGAGCAGCCTGGAGAGCTCATTCACTCACCATCACTTTGTAGTAAAAGGGAGGAAGAATGTTTTATGGGTGACCAGGGCTGGGACACAAAGTCCTGTTTGCATCATTTTCTTATATTACCATTTTCTATATTTGATCTTTAAGCTTGACTCAAAGCCTAGAGAAACTGAGGAGGGGTCAGTAGTACTGTGAGATTTCAGCTGCTTCGTGTTTTGCTTCTGCTTCTCTCCCCAGTCCTGTGTTGCTTACACCATTACATAGCCAGCAGCTGTATATATGTGACTAGTTGAAAACAGAGATGGCAATCTCCATGTGCTTCAGATCGTTTTTTTCTTTCCCCAAGCATTTGTACAGCAATTAAACCAAAGTGCCAGGAAGGTGGAGTATCTCACCTTTTAGCTAAATAAAGTTTGGATTGCTTTGGAGAACAAAAGGAGACTTGGTGATGGTATTGTGGAGTATGCTGTGGGCTGGAATCAGGTGCTGCCTACATGTAGGCCTACCAGTCCTGACAGCCCTGTCCTGGTTTCTACAGATGCATTGGAATATTCTCTGTACTTGAATCAGAGCTTCCTAACCCTTGGTCTCACTCTGGAAATGAGACTTGAAGTTAAGATGTGGCACAAGAGGAAGAACCTGTGCTTTACAAAGCTCCTCATCCCGTTTTCTGCCCCTAGATTTCCCCTTGCTTCTCATTCTTACCTTGTGTTTGGTTCCTCACTTGTGCCTCCATATATTGAAGTCCACACCGGCATAGACTCTGTGTTTCTGAGCTGCCTCCATCTATTTTTCAGTACTGGGATCTTTTTTTTCCCCCACTTTTCCCTGCTTCCAACTTGAAGACTCTGGCCATTTCTGCTAGCCATGCAGTTAACTTTTCAACAAGTATGGAGAAAAGGAGGCTGTGGGGAGACCACCTCACTCTCTACAACTTGTTGGAGTTGGAGCCAGTTGGGGGTTGGTCTTTTCTCTCTAGTAACAAGTGATAGGAAATAGCCTCAAGTTGCACCATGGGAGGTTCAGACTGGATAACAGAGGAAACTTCTTCACTGAAAGGCAAACACTGGAACAGGCTGCCCAGGGCAGTGGGTGAATCCCCACCCCTGCAGGTGTTTCAAAGAGGCAGAGATGTGGTGCCGAGGCACATCATTTAGCAGTGGACTTGATAGAGGTAGGTAAAGGTTGGATGTGATCTTTAGAGTCTCCTCCCGTATTTATCCCAGTTCACAAATGGTCAGCTGAGGATGCAAGTATCTATTCTAAATTCTGGGAATTATGATTACACAGCTTGAGCCATTCCACCTTCCATTTCTCCTCTGACTTCAATATCTAACACTCTCCCTGCAGCTGTACAAGCTGAGCAGCTGCCTTTGCAGTCAGTGCCATCATGAGCTGCTGCCTGATGCCTTCAGTGCTACTCTTTCAGCTGCACAGGCAAGCAGGCAGCTGCTTTTCTGTAGCAGTATGTGAAGTTGGCACTGCTCAGTCAGGCAGCTGCTCCTGTGTCCTTACAGCTGGAGGAAGTGTGGTTCCTACTAGGAACAGCTCATAAGAGTGGAGAGACTTCAAAACAAGGAGGGTATGGCCTGCATTTTCATCTCTTAAGCTATATTGCTCAAGGCTGTGAAACTGTTTGATTTCATTGGGAAGTGTAAACAATTAATGGAAATAATTGAGTACATTGAGGTTACCTGCCTTGTTTTTTCTGCTGCATTTTATGGCTCTAGACTGGTGACAGAGTCACCATGTGACTTGACTTTTTTTCTCCATAAGCAGAACAGGTTTTATTGCTTAAATTTTCACTGAATTTAAAACTTGTAACACACTCTTTTCATTTTACAATTGGCGTTAGGCTGTGTTTCCAAGCATTCACTTTCTTTGGGACCTTCATACCCACAGAAGTGGAATGGGAAGTAGGACATGCCCATCCTTGCTTGTAGCTCTTGGCTGTTCAGAGTACATCTGTGGGGTTTAAAGACTTGGGTTTGAACCCTGAGCTTTGAATTCTGCCCTTATATAAAGGAAAAGAATGAGAGCTTGTGTTACAGTTTGGTCAGCCTTTGATAGATGAAAGCTCTGCTCATTGGCAGCCAGAGGTAGCTTGGTTTTGGAAGGCCTTGTCCACGTGAAACTTCCTCCTGTCAAATTCTCAAGTAATATAAAGCTTAGAAGGAAAGAAGAATGGGGATTAGCGAAAAGCCTGAAAGTGCTGTGTGACATAAAGGCATACCATCACTGCTCAGTGACGTTAAAGCCACTTCAGACTTTGTGGGCAGTGTTGAATGAAGTAGCAAAACTCCACAGAGAGCACCAAAGCACTTGTTGAAAGAGGAAAGCAGCGGAGAGCGAGCAGCAAGGCACTGTTTGGTGTTGTGTTCTAAGTGTGCAAAGCAGGCTGTGCACCTCTTGAGCCTCTAGCAAGCTTCCAGAGGGGGCTAGTGGAACAAAGGAGGTGGTTGAGGAGTAAATAGGGAAGCGTGAGAGGATTTTGGCCTTGAGAGGAGCGTGTTCCTCCATGTGATTGGGAGGCCTGTGCACCATAAGTTGCTCTTGGAGTGCAAACAAACACCGTTTGGAAGGATGTGGTGTGCTCTCCTTTGATGTTGCTGAGAGGTTTTGGAGTACACATAAGGAGTACTCTTCCTCTTTTTCACACCCACCTCCTCACACTACGTATTTCAAGTCAGTTTCTGTTCTTTCCTATGGTATATGCAGCATGCAAATGAAAATGCTTGGGTTTTTTTTTTCTTTGGCTAAAATGAAAATCTCTCCTCCCTTCAGAAGTCTTCAGGCCAAAAGTGAAGTTTGCCCTATGCTATTTTTAGGTGACAACTCAAAGAAACGTTATTATTGAGCATAGTTTCTCCTTTGATTCGCAAATGAGGTTCTTTTGATGTGGGGTGGTTGTTCCTGTAGCAAAGCAACTCTTCAGAACAGTTGGTTATTAGCAAGCAGTTGTTAAGTGTATACATCTGCTAGTACTAGGCAGGCAAAACTGCTTCTGGTGCTGCCCAAGCCAGCTTACCTCATCCACTGGGTTTTCTGTCTCCTGGCACTCAGCATGCTGAGTTCTGTCAGGTTTAGAGTGCTGGGCACTGAATTATGTTGTCATCTTGCCTGTAGTTGGCCATCTGTTCACTTTACTTTCGGCACTGCAGAAGTGTTTCAGACCTTTCTGGAAGCTCCTGGCCGTGGGCGATTTTTATCCAGTGCTACACTGCCCTGCTTCTGGGCAGACCCTTGGCATTTGGCAGGGGCAACCTTTGTCATGGAGGTGCCTCATACGGCGTGACTGAGATTCATAGAATCATAGAATGGTAAGGTTGGAAGGGACCTCAAGGATCATCTAGTTCCAACCCCCCGCCATAGGCAGGGACACCTCCCACTAGTACAGCTCACTCAAGGCCTCCTCCAACCTGGCCTTCAACACCTCCAGGGAGGGAGCAGCCACAACCTCCCTGGGCAGCCTGTGCCAGTGTCTCACCACCCTCACTGCAAACAACTTCCTCCTAACATCCAGTCTAAATCTCCCCTCTGACACTTCAAACCCATTGCCCCTTGTCCTGGCATTGCAAGACCTTGTCAATAGTCCCTCCCCAGCCTTCCTGTAGCCCCCTTCAGATCCTGGAAGGCTACTCTAAGGTCTCCTGGAAACCTTCTCTTCTGCAGGCTGCAGAGCCCAAACTCTCTCAGCCTGTCCTCATAGGAGAGCTGCTCCAGCCCACTGGTCATCTTGGTGGCCTCCTCTGGACCTGCTCCAACACTTCCATGTCCTTCCTGTGCTGGGGGCTCCAGAACTGCACACAGGACTCCAGATGGGGTCTCACGAGAGCAGAGAACCTGGACTGAACTAAGATCATAGGTGTTTGGACACACAGAGATTTCATAGGTGCTCTTGGTGAGGCTCTTGAAATAAACTTCTCTGAACAATGGTCATCTCCAGACAGCTCTCCATTATTTTCCATGACCTTGACCATCTACTGGTTCTTCTTCCAGACCAAAGATAGCTTGAGGATTGGCAGCAGAGTAGAATATTTTGGGTTGGAAGGGACCTTAATGATAGCTAATTCCAGCCCCCCTGCCATGGACAGGGACACCTCCTGCTGCACCAGGTTTCTCAAGCCCTTATCCAACTTGCCGTTCAATGCTTCCAGACTTGGAGTCTCCACAGTTTCTCTGGGCAACCTTTTCCAGAGCCTCACCACCCTCATGGGGAAGAATTTCCTCCTAATGTTGAGACTCAGTCAAGCTCCTTCCATTTTGAAGCCATGATCTCTTGTCCTGTTACTCCATGCCATTGTAAATGTCCCTCTCCAAATACTGGAAGGCTGTTCTAAGGTCTCTCTGGAGCTTTCTGTTCTTCTGATGCAGCCCAGGGCACAGTTGGCTTTCTGGTCTGCAGGCACACATTGCCAGCTTCTTACCACGTTAAACTTCTCATCTCCCAGCACCCCAAGTCCTCCTCCTCAGCACTATCTCTATGCATTTTCCACCCAGCCTGTATTTGTGATGGGGATTGCTCTCATGCAGGTGCAGGACCTTGTCCTTGGGTTTGTTAAACTTCATGAGGTTGGTATTGGCCCACCTCTGAAGCCTGTCAAGATCCCTCATGTCCTACAGCCCAGTGAGGGAGAACAGATACATCAGGAAGAAAGAGTGGTTTAGAGATGGCTTCTTGTTTTCTTTCTCCTGGACTGAAACAGAATGATTTGCATCTCACGGTGCTGCCATCAGCACTCATTATTGGTGCTGGATAGTAGACAGTTTGCACAGGTGGTTTCTGCCAGCACCGAGACTTACAGCTGGTGGTAATGCTGATTGTCTCAGGAGAAGTTGAGAAAAATGAAAGCTGACTTGAGATTTAGATAAATTAGTTTGGGGTTGTTTGTTTTTTTTTTTTTCCCTGCTCTGTGATCTGCCTCCTACTGCAGTAAAATGAGTGATCACAGTATCACCAAGGTTGGAAGAGACCTCAAAGCTCATCAGGTCCAACCCATTACCACAGACCTCAAGACCAGACCATGGCACCAAGTGCCACATCCAAACCTGCCTTGAACACCTCCAGGGACGCTGACTCCACCACCTCCCTGGGCAGCCCATTCCAGCAGTCAATGACTCTCTCAGGCAACAACTTTCTCCTCACCTCCAGCCTAAACTTCCCCTGGCACAGCTTGAGACTGTGTCCTCTTGTTCTGCTGCTGCTTGCCTGAGAGAAGAAAGCAACCTCCTCCTGGCTACAACCACCCTTCAGGTAGCTGGAGACAGCAAGAAGGTCTCCCCTGAGCCTCCTCTTCTCCAGGCTAACCAATCCCAGCTCCCTCAGCCTCTCTCCATAGGGCTGTGCTCCAGGCCTCTCCCCAGCCTCGGTGCCCTTCTCTGGACACGCTCAAGCACCTCAATGTCCTTCTTCAATGGAGGGGTCCAGAACTGGACACAGTGATGTAGAATAAAACTTGAGTGCGTACCTAAAGAACTGAACTGCTGATTGTGGAGAAGCTTCTAAAGCTTGTTTTTCTCACCTTGACTTTCTTCTTGCTTACCTGCCCATGATAAATACCAGAATTACCAAAGTATTAAAGGAATTCTTGTATTTTGTAATTTCTTTTTTTAAATTTTGATTATGAAAATAATTAGTGTGCATATTCAGGACCTGTTGTCAGTGTTTAGAGAATGATCCAGTTGTATCTTTTCATCTTTGCTGGAGGAAGAATGAAAAAAAAAAAAAAAAACAAACCAAAGAGTTTGGTCTAGACAATTAACTTAGATAAATAGGTACACAAGTTCAGCTGTTAGAGTGGTGAAACTCTTGAGAGGGCTTGCCTAGGGGCTATATGAAAAATTCTTCACAGAAGTCCCTTGGAAATAGTTTTGGTAAATATTTTTGAGGGGTTTGATGGGAAAGGTAAGAGTGGAAGCCTCCTCTCACTTGTAGCTTTTCTGATTTTGGTCAAGCATTTAGGAATCACAGAATGTTAGGGGTTGGAAGGGACCTCCCAAGATCATCAAGTCCAACCCACCTGCCAAAGCAGGACCACCTAGAACAGGTCACACACGAAAGCATCCAAATGGGTTTTGAAACTTTCTAGAGAAGGACTCTCCACAAGCTCTTTGGGCACCCTCTTGCAGCACTCTATCATTCTCAGAGTAAAGAAGTTTCTCCTCATGTTGAGGTTGAATCTCCTGTATTCTAGCTTGTACCCATTGTTGCTTATACTGTTACTGGGCACCACTGAAAAGAGACTGGAACCTTCTATTGACATCCACCCCTCAGATATCTGTGGGTTTATTTCAGCTTTCTCTTCTCAAGACTTCTGGAGGAAGTGTCAGGTCATTAAAGATGACTTGCTTTTAGGGCACTTCAAGGCAAGCACAGTAGAAATTCATAGAATCATAGAATCATAGAATGGTAAGGTTGGAAGGGACCTCAAGGATCATCTAGTTCCAACCCCCTGCCATAGGCAGGGACACCTCCCACTAGCACAGCTCACTCAAGGCCTCATCCAATCTGGCCTTGAACACATCCAGGGAGGGAGCAGCCACAACCTCCCTGGGCAACCTGTGCCAGTGCCTCACCACCCTTACTGTAAAGAACTTCCTCCTAACATCCAGTCTAAATCTCCCCTCTGCCAGTTTAAGCCCATTGCCCCTTGTCCTGTCATTGCAGGACCTTGTAAATAATCCTTCCCCAGCCTTCCTGTAGCCCCCTTCAGATACTGGAAGGCTACTCTCAGGTCCCCTCGAAGCCTTCTCTTCTCCAGGCTGCAGAGCCCCAACTCTCTCAGCTTGTCCTCATAGGAGAGCTGCTGCAGCCCTCTGATCATCTTTGTGGCCCTCCTCTGGACCCTCTCCAACACTTCCATGTCCTTCCTGTGCTGAGGGTTCCAGAACTGCACACAGTACTCCAGGTGGGGTCTGACGAGAGCAGAGTAAAGTGGCAGAATCAGGTGACAGTAAATACTGCCAGATTCCCGAAGCAAGTATTTCTCTGTGCTGTGGGTTAAATAATGTCTTCTTTCCAAGATTTTATGCTCCCTTAGAAGTGACCTAGATGGCTAGGAAATACTCATAAATGCAATCTCCAAGTAGTGTACTCAAGTGTTTTTGTAAATGACTGTGAAATAAGGAGGAGTGAGGTGGGAAGCATTTGTCTGAGACACCAATACAACTATTACCCAGCACTGATCCTACCACCTCAATTTAATTTTGTGCTTTTTTTTTTTTTTTGGTTCTTGTTTCTTTCCATTAGCTTGATAATTGTTGGAGGAAGCTGAGATGGTCAATCACATGGCTTTATTTCTGAAACAATTTCCTAGCAGGCTTTGCTGAGCTGTAACTTGAGTAAATGTTTTCTGGCTCATCAAGAGCCTGTGCTCTATACCAACAAATAGCCTCGTGATGCGTCTTCTTAACATCAGACCCACTAATTTCCTAGTTTTTCATCTGTGCTATGAAAAAGAATGTTTTTTATTGAGGAATGAGTATACTACTTACAGCTTGGTACTTGAACTGTTTTCTGTTTGGGCTAGAAGATGAGAAAAAAGGAGGAGATCCAGCAAAATACATGAACATCCAGTATCACGGTCATGTTTGGTATTTGGTAGGAATCTGTTCACACATTTTAAGTTAATTAAACTCTGTTATTGCTTAACTGCTTCTGTGCTTGCCCATGGACAAGCCAGTTTCCTCCTGAAATGGAAACTATTCAAGAAGGGTATCACTGAATGTATCAGTTAGTCACTTCATGGAAGTTGTTTAGCTGATCAAAGTCAAGCAATAAGGGTTGGAAATGCTGAAGAGTTATTAAGAGTTGAGTTTTGTCCACCACTTCCTGCGATACACCCTAGCAGCTTGAGTTACAGCAGAGTTTCACTGCCATGTGTTGGAGGATTTAATCTTTAGTATTAAATCACTTAAAAACATCTTAAGTGTTTCTAGTCTTCTGGGAGGGGCACAGTTTGATATCAAACTGCTAACCTTTCTATTACTGCACAGCCTGTGCAGTCACTGTGCGTTGTTTCTTTTGTAACATCCAAGCTGTGAACTAGACCCCAGGTGTGTGAATAGTAAATGATTTTATTTTATTAGTTCTCACTCATTCCTTGCTTTTTTGGGGCGCTTTATCCAGATTTCTCCCAATATTACAAGGCATTTGCCCAGGGAGGTTGTGGCTGCTCCCTGCCTGGAGGTGTTGAAGGCCAGGTTGGAGGAGGCCTTGAGTGAGCTGTACTAGTGGGAGGTGTCCCTGCCTATGGCAGGGGGTTGGAACTGGCTGATCCTTGAGGTCCCTTCCAACCTTACCATTCTATGATTTTTGGGACAGCATTACTTTCACATGTTTAGGTTTGAGCATGAAACATAGATTGCAGGCAGAGCAGTGCTTACACTGCGGTATCAAGTGATGCGTGTTGTGAGCTGTGCTTTTTCCTTTGCATGGAGGAGCATGGTTTTGATATGCAGCCTATGATGATGGCATTCCAGAAACATTCAGTAACTACTTCCCTGCTCTCTTCTCCAGTCCTTCCAGCAAAATTAATTTGGTTCCTTTAGTAAGGCTGAAATGTTGGAATTGCATCTGCTAACGCTGGAAGAAAACCACTGAAATACAATTATTTGGAGCTAAATCTGATAGAAGTGTGAGGAATTAACTGTTCATGAAGTGAGGGGGACCTCTTGGCCTTCCCAGAGTCGCTTCCCTCTTGCAGCAGTGAGGTTCTGGTAGCTGCTGCCTCACCATTACCCCCGCTCAGCAGGGGTGAGCCTGCCTGCTGGTCTGCCTCTGCCGCTCAGAAATGCTGCTGCTGCTGCCACAAAACCTGCTGGTGGAGCAGAGAATCCAATGCACAAGCATATCTAAGTCCCTTGCCAGGGATTTCCAAATCCCTGCTAGCAGCACTTGCAGTGCAAACTGAACTGTAAAACTTCTGTGGTTTCCTCCTAGGTTTTACTGTGGCTGTCGAAGCAAAGGCATCATTGTTGCATTTATTTGCTGCTTTATTGAGTGCTAAGTGTTACATAAACCTGACTTTTTAGATATTAAATTTTATGCGCTGTTTTATTCGTATTTTATGAACAACACGAATTTTTATATAATAGAATTATATAAGTGCAAATAGGCCTATTTTGAAGTGTGGTTATTCCTATTTCACCTGCGTGGTATTGTTGGGATGATTTGATCAAACCTCTTCTTCCTGTGGGTGAAAAGACTGAACAAATTGGTCACCTGTTGTAAACAGGAAGTTAATTCAAGTATTTAAACATTTCAATTTCAGGCTACTTACATTGTGAAGTAAATAGTGACTTTTTAACTGACATCATTTTCTTCATATGCTAATTATGCACAGTACTGGGGTTGAATAACTTTACCTTGCCCATCGTGCTTCCTTCTGAGTTTCTTCTAACAGTTCACTTATATTCACCAGTGTGCATAATGCTGAATGGGTCAGGGTGATATGTGGCTAAGATGAGGACTAAAAGGGTGCAAGTCCAACGTGCTTAAAGAACTTGTTAGGTTAAGTGATTCACCCTCTCTTCCCTGCTCTGATTTGGCCCCACCTGGAGTCACAGAATCACAGAACCTTAGAGGTTGGAAGGGACAACCCCTCTGCAGAAGCAGCATCACCTAGAGTTGTTCATACAAGAAGGCATCCAGGTGGGTTTTGAAAGTCTCCAGAGAAGGAGACTCCACATCCTCCCTGGGCAACCTGCTCCAGTGCTCTGACACTCTCACTGTAAAGAAGTTTCTCCTTATGTTGAGATGAAACCTTCTATGTTCCAGTTTGTAGCTGTTGCTTCTTGTCTTGTTGCTGTGAGCCACTGAAAAGAGATTGTTCCCAGCCACTTGACACCCACTCCTCAGGTATTTGTATACATTGATAAGATCTCCAGGCTAAACGGCCCCAGGTTTCTCAGTCTCTCTTTGCAGGGGAGATGCTCAAGTCCCCCAGTCATTATCGTTGCTCTCTGCTGGATTCTCTTTCCAGCAGGTCCCTGTCTGTCTTGAACTGGGGAGTCCAAAACTGGACGAAGTTCTGTGTCTAGCTCTGCAGTCCCCAACACAAGAATGACATGGAACTGTTAGAGAGGGTCCAGAGGAGGCCATGAAGATAATCAGAGGGCTGGAGTGTCTCTCCTACAGGAGAGTTGGAGTTCAGTCTGGAAAAGAGAAGGCTCTGGGGTGACCTTAAAGCAATCTTCCTGCCTTTCAAGGGACCTGCAGGCGATCTGGAGAGAGGGACCTTTTTACAAGGGAGGGAGTGACAGGTAATGGCTTCAAACTGGAAGAAGTTTGAATGAGGTCAGACATTAGGAGGCAATTCTTCCCCACAAGAGTGGTTGAGGCATGGGAATAAGTTTCCCAGAGCAGTTGTGGAGGCTCCAAGTGTGGACGTGCTGAAAGACAGGTTGGATAGGGCCTTGAGCACCAGGTCTGGTAGGATGTGTCCTGCACATGGCAGCGGGCTCAGAACTAGCTATCTTTAAGTGCTCATCCAATCCAAACCCTTCTAGATTCCATGACAGATGAGGTGTTGAAAGAGTGTCAACCTTACTGGAGCTAAATGCAAGGTTTTGGTCTGTAGTACTGTAGAAGGACATACACTCTTTGCTGCTTGGAGGTTAAAGCTTAAGGGTGATACACAGCCAGGCAGGTACTGAAGTTCAATCCTGTAACCAGCTAAACCTGTAGCTGCCTCCTGTGCTCAGCCGTGCTCTGGGCTCTGTGGATGTTTTGTCACCCACGTCACCTGAGTTTATTCCCAAATACAAGAGAAGCTGAATTTGATCTGGGTGACTGAATCTCTTGTTTGGCTTTGTGCAGTCATTATTGTTGTAACTAACACCGTTGGTATCAGAAGCGTTTTACTGCAGGCATAACCTTTCAAAATGCACAAGGAAATTCTTTCATAGTCGATTAAATATTTTGATGGAATTGCTGCAGTTTAACAGAATTTCTCCGCGAATGGGCAAAGTCGTTGCTGATGTGGGGTTTTTTCTTTTCCCTGCGTGAGAAAACGTTCAGAAGGATTCTTTCACCCTGAGAGCACTACGGATGGCTTGAACCATCATTACTTTCCTTAAACCTTTTGTGGAGTACAATAAACCCCCCTGTCCTTTTTCTCCGGAGAGCGGTAGAGTTTCACCCCCCATTTAAAATGCAGATACGACATTGTGTGGAGAAGTTTGTTTGAAAAGGTAGGTGAAGCTGGAATGAGTCCTCACTCAGGCGCTCTGTGTGTGTGCTTGTATCGGCAACCCGATACTGTGGGAAAGCTGCAAGGCACCTTCTAAGGTGGTGCAAAAGAAATACTGTACTACAATTAGTTTTACTCACAGATGAGAATGGGATTTTGTTATCGTGATTGATTGCGCCGTGCTCTGCTTCATCGGAGGGTAAGCAACAGCAGGAGCCGAAATCCTTAAGCCGTGGAAAGAAGAGACACAAGTGAAAGGCACGGGAGCAGTCTTGAGGTCTCTCTTCTGTTAACAAATATAACCACAAGCTCCAGCTTCTGGGCTAGATGGAAGTGATAAGCAGGTCCCTTTACAACGACCAAGATTATTTGAACATTAATGTGGACAAAAGCATGCTTTGTTTTACTGGGGCAAAGCTGCCATTTAGACCAAGGACTGCCTTTACTGCAAGAACTCTGAATTTCCCGTTGAGTTTTGCTTTCTTTAATAAAGTCCCTTCAGTCTAACACGCTGGCAAAGGCTCTAATCCTATTCTCCATCTAATATCTAACTCGATGGCAGTTAGCAGTGGGCAGAGGGATGGAGGGGCCTGTAATTGTTTTTATAGCCTTGTGAGCAGAATGCAGGGTCCATATTGGCATTATCCTCACCCATTCACACTGACCACATCCCTTGTGCAGCTGCACTTCAAGGTGGTTTGTGGAGCTTATGCCAAAGAAAACTGTTTTACGTTCAAATGATCTAGTTCCTGGTGGAACTGGCAGCCAGAGACCTTTCCCTATCATGGGAACAGCAGCAGGAGTGGCCAGGGTGGGAGCAAAGGAAGAAGGTTGAGACTGCCCTTTCAGCATCTCCAGTTTGCGCTGGGTGGGTATAACCAGGCAGTCCCAGCCTCGTGACCCCAACAGCCCTGCTGCATGCAGGGCAGAACAAATACAAGAACTGCAAACAAGTAGAATCTTCTGCATCAGCTCTGTTGAGACAATTCACAGCAGCAAAGCCAGTGTATGCAGAAGCTCTACAGCAGAGTTCCTAGGAGTTTGAGGCTGGCAAGTTAAAA
Source organism: Eubucco bourcierii (assembly GCA_013396675.1). Taxonomy (NCBI): domain Eukaryota; kingdom Metazoa; phylum Chordata; class Aves; order Piciformes; family Ramphastidae; genus Eubucco; species Eubucco bourcierii. Next base: position 47,608 of record VWZE01023041.1, on the reverse strand, counting down.
TAGTCAAGGTTTTCAAGGCAGCTTGGGAGAAGCAAAAGAGAGTGAAATATAAAAAAAAAAAAAAAAAGGCACATGAACTGGAGAATATATGGAGGGGTGGTGGGTGGATGTTCTGGACTTCTTTGCAAATATTCCCCACACCACTGTCATCTTCATGTGTGCCAACACAGGCATTCCCTTGCAGGATGTGTTTGGTTTAGTATACCTAAAAGCTTAAAACCTTATAAAATAGAATCGCTGTCCTTACTTATCAGAAGGTAAAGGTGAACAGACCAAACATCATGAACATCTTCAGTGATGATCTGGACCAGGGCATCGAGTCAGGCACCAGCAAATTTGCAACTGACCCCAAGCTGGGGGCTGATGTTGCTGGGTTGGAGGGCAGAAGGGCTCTGCAGCAGGACCTCGACCGCCTGCACAGATGGGCAGAGTCCAAGGGGATGGAGCTCAACAAATCCAAGTGCCAGGTGCTGCACTTTGGCCACAACAACCCCATGCAGAGCTACAGGCTGGGGTGGGAGTGGCTGGAGAGCAGCCAAACAGAAAGGGATCTGGGGGTGCTGATTGACACCCACCTGAACATGAGCCAGCAGTGTGCCCAGGTGGCCAAGAAGGCCAATGGCATCCTGGCCTGCATCAGCAAGAGTGTGGCCAGCAGGAGCAGGGAGCTCATTCTCCCCCTGGACTCTGCACTGCTTAGGCCACACCTTGAGTCCTGTGTCCAGTTCTGGGCCCCTCAATTGAAGAAGGACATTGAGGTGCTTGAGCATGTCCAGAGAAGGGCACCGAGGCTGGGGAGAGGCCTGGAGCACAGCCCTATGGAGAGAGGCTGAGGGAGCTGGGATTGGTTAGCCTGGAGAAGAGGAGGCTCAGGGGAGACCTTCTTGCTGTCTCCAGCTACCTGAAGGGTGGTTGTAGCCAGGAGGAGGTTGCTTTCTTCTCTCAGGCAAGCAGCAGCAGAACAAGAGGACACAGTCTCAAGCTGTGCCAGGGGAAGTTTAGGCTGGAGGTGAGGAGAAAGTTGTTGCCTGAGAGAGTCATTGACTGCTGGAATGGGCTGCCCAGGGAGGTGGTGGAGTCAGCGTCCCTGGAGGTGTTCAAGGCGGGTTTGGATGTGGCACTTGGTGCCGTGGTCTGGTCTTGAGGTCTGTGGGAACAGATTGGACTTGATGAGCTTTGAGGTCTCTTCCAACCTTGCTGATACTGTGATACTGTGAAAAGTCTGATTACAGCTTGCTCTAGAGTGGTTTGCTGTGCTCCTGAAGAGCCATCATGCATTTTATATGTGTTTGAATTCCATGGAGTCTTGAAGTGCCTTCTCAGTGTTTTTAAAAATATAAACATAGATGTTCAGTAGAGTATTTTGCAGATGAAAGAAAAACAGGGAGGGACCTTGAAGTCTGCTCCTTCAGAGCCTTTCAGAACCTTTCAGAGCCATGGTGCAAATGAATGGTGCTTTGAACAAGTGAAGACCCTTGGAGAACTGCTGCACACAAAGGAGATGTGGGCTTTTATTTTCTTAAGTAGTGAACAGTTTGGCAGTAGGGCTTGAAGATCAGGACTTGGAGGCACTACAAAGGAACTCAGTGATGAATTAAGGAGCTTGTGATACAGGGTTTGAATATTTTTTGCATATTATCAAGATTGGGGTGTCAAATGTACAGTAATGGTAGGTAGCAGGGAGAAAATGAGACAGTATCTTAACAGCTTCCCTTTTCACTCTAGTAATACAGGTCTAGGAGTTGGTGTGAGCATTCACTGAATGCTTGTGTTCTCTGACACCAGCTAGAGAAATGGGATGAATTTTAAAGAATCAAATGTATACTGGTAAGAAGAAGGGGGGTAGTGAAGGAGGTTTATGGGGAGATTTGGTTTAGCTGCCTAGAGTTTGGAGGAAAACATGAAGAGCAGAGTTAAGTGCATGAAGATGACTTACTGCTCTGAAAAAAAACCCAGCAAATGAGAGCTGTTGCCTCCTCCTTTTGTTCTACCTGTTCTTCGTAATTTTGGTTGAGTCTTAAGTTTTCTGCCCAATTTCAACAGCCACTTGTGCAGGTGTATTGCAGAGCTGTGTGTGTATTCCCACAGAAATCAGTAAGCTTCCTCCTGTCAATGACATAGACCAGAAATCTTAGAACCTGTAAGCAGTAGTCTGCAAATGCTTCAGGATTTGCTGTCTCTGTACACCAACCTTAGCACTGTCACTCCGGAATGGGGTTGAGGATTTGGCGATAAGGGCAAAGAGGAAAATTATCTAAAATTATCTAAATCTTGTTTTCATAGAGCCATAGAATGGTAAGGTTGGAAGGGACCTCAAGGATCATCTAGTTCCAACTCCCTGCATGAGCATTTACATCAGTGAGCTGCACTGGTAACTGCAAAGTGAGAATAAACATGATCTGTACATGCACAGGTATTGTCCAGCTTTTTAACTTTTCTGGTGTTTTTTATTCATGCATAGAACAGGTAAAACAGTTTGCTTTCACATAGTATTAAACTTAAGTGAATACTCTAAATTTATTCAAGTATTTAGTTGTATCTAGTTCAAGTATCTAGTTTGGATTTCATTTTTTGCAGTTCCCCCCATTCCCCAGGTGACTGAGGTGGAGATACCCAGTTTATTCCATTTGCCAGGATTGCATGGAAGCTCATCCACGTGGTTCCATGCAGGAAATGTTGGCTCCCACTCACCTCAAGCCCTGTCAGATGGGTGGTTTCTCACAGTGCTGTGTTGTAACCCTTCTCATCTTGAGTTCCAGAAGGACAAACTAGATTAAATTATAGAAGTTCTTCACAATGAGAGCAGTAAAATACTAGAACAGGTTGTCCAGGGGTGCGGTTGAGGCCCTGTCCCTGGAGACACTCAAGATCAGACTTGACGTGGCCTCGGGGCAGCTTGATCTAGCAGGAGGTATTCCTGCTCACTGCAAGGGGGTTGGACAGTGGTGTCCTTTGAGGGTCTTTTCCAACCCAGTGCAGTCTGTGAATCTGTATGATCTTAAGGGTCTCTTCCAGCTGAAATGTTCTGTAAGTGCAGTGCTCAACTAGAGCTGACTCTTCCCGTTCAGGTAACATTAGACCTGGGTCCGTAAGACCTTCTAGAATGTGGAGACTCATGCAGAAGTGTGCAGTCTGTTTTGATTTGGTATGGTCAGGGCTAAACAAGAGCTAAAACATTTTCCTTGTCCTTAAATACCTCTGAAAAGCCACTTTCACCACACCCCTCATTACTCCTCATACTGGGACCCTCGTGCAGCTGTATCAGATCTGGCACCACAAAATAGCAGTTTAGATCTGCATGGTTTGATAGCCAAGATCTGCCCAGTAAAGATGCTTGGACTGCTTCCACATTTAGGGAGCCCTGCTAGACCTGAACTTTGCATGCCTGAGTTCAGCCCTGTCTTTGCTGAACCTCCTGAAGTGGAACTGCTGGACCATTGTCTCCAAATCCAGAGTTACATGCCATGGACACCTCTCCCAGATGACAGAGCTGATTTGTTCCTTTTCCCTGTGGACAGAGGTTGTAGGAGCTCGTGTAACTCAGTTTCCTCTCTGGAGAAAGCATATTAAGATAACACTACGTAGTGTGAGCAGAAAAGGCAATGTTCTTTGTCTGCTGTGCACTGGGTATGTCAGAACCTGCCTGCTTTGCTGGAGCATGCTCCCAGCAAGGTGAGCATTTGAGAGGCTGACTGAAAGGCTGAGCTCTCTTGCATATCTGCGTCATGTGACTCCCCTTTCCCCAAAGGGAGGGGGATGTAATTTCAGACCTTTGGTTAGAGAGTTACAAATATTTGGGGAAACAGATAAGTTGCTGCTAATTGATTTCCTGGGACGCTTGCTCCCACTTTTGGAGACACTGCTGGCATTGAAGTGATTGAAGCACGAAGTGATCCACATTAGTGGTCTCTTGTCAGGTGGTTGGATTGCACCACACAGGTTGGGAAGGAGCAGCTGGAGAATGGGCAGGAAGAAAAGGAGAATATGGTGTTAGTAAGCATCTCTCAAGGGAAAGAAACCAAACATAAGGTTTCTTCTGTTTTTTTTTTTTATATAGCGAAGAATTTAAACATGTTACTGTTCATGTTAACTGTTACTGGGCCACCAGCAGGAAGTATCTTCTGAAGCAGAGGGAGAGAAACATCACTTTTCAATCCATCAATAGAGAATTGTTGGATTACTTAAGTAGTCTTACAAAAACAAAATCTAGATGGTCACTGGTAAGCAATGCAAGCAACTCTCCACAGAAGGCTTTCTACAATCACTTGCTTCCACTGGGCTTGATTTCATTGCTTTACAGCTTTGATTTCAAGGTAGTGCAAGTTCCTGGTTCACATTTTCATGCTGCTCTCCAAGTGACTGATCCAACATTCAGAAAGGCAGCAGTATTTGTACTTCTTTTTTTTTTCCTTTTTTATGTCTGATTTCTTCTTTTCTCCTTTGTAAACTTCACTTTGCTGCTACTCAGAGCCCACAAATGCATCTGTCTTGCTTGAGAAATTTTACTCTCTATAGTTCAGCATTCCATGAATGAGATCTACATTGCAGTCATAGTAGTTTGTGCTAAAGGGACAAGCAGACCCAGAACCCTCAGGTGATTGAATGAGAAGTAGATGTATGTGTTTAACAGCCAAAGAAAGCCTTTCTGGTAAAAACAAATCCAAGCTAAAACTAGTAATGTGGGAGAAACTTAACCCTTTTCACCGCACTTGGAGAAATAGTTGAGAGCTGCTGCAGGCAACTGTTTGACTCCCTTGTTCACTAAAGGAAGGAGGAAGGCAATGAAAGAGCATTTCCTTACTAGGCACTCACACAGGCTATTGTCTGGGAGTTCCCCGCCCCCAGCTCTTTCACCCGGGCACACACACACACACACATACACACACAAAAAGCCAGTTTTGTGTCCTTCTGAGCACACAGATGTTCCTCTTGGCACCCCTACAGTATGGATAGGTTTTTTTGCCGGCGCAGGATGTGAGGCTTCTTTGTTGGAGACAAAGTGTTGCCTGTGGTGGGAATTGCTGCAGTGATGGGAAAGTATCCTAATGTATTGTTAGGTGGCTGTGGTTTTTTTCCCGGTGGAGACAGTACATTAAAGTAGCTTTGTGAGCTGTGAATTGTTAGAGCCAAGCCTGGCTGATAACACTCTCTCCGTGGCAAGGAGTCACACAAGGTATGGTTAGCATGGTTTGTATGGTCCTGGGGTTTGTCATAGAGTCATGACATAGTTCTGGCTGGAAAAGACCTTTAAGATTGTCTGGTCCACTCTCTAACTCTGCCAAGGCTGGTACTAAACCATAACCCTCAGCATGACATCTCTGCCTCTTCTACACACCTCCAGAAACAGGCATGCAACCACCTCCCTGGGAACCTGTTTGAGTGTTTTGAGAACCCTTTCAGTGAAGAAGTTTCTTCTTGTATCCAACCTAAACCTTCCCAGATGCAATTTGAGGCTATTTCCTCTTGTCCTATCACTGTTATTATGGAGAATTTGGCTAAGGCATGAGAATAGGGAGTTTCAGGGAAGAAACTGGTACTTTTCAGTAGTCCTTTGGGAAGGAGCAACCCTCTCTTGGCCTTAGTTGACAGATAAAAGGGAACCTTCAGGTCCTCTTGTGTTAGAGTCCCATCCAGTTCTTCCTGCTTTTCACTCAAACCTGCCAATTCTCACCCACCCAGTATTCTCCAAAGTTGTATTCCTCAACCTGCATCCCTTCCAGACCCCACTGCTCCCTACCATCCTTTCTCTGAGATTCCAAACCATTAGCCTCCAGCCTTCCCTCACCTTTAGCACTTCTTTCATTTTCTCCTTGGGTTTCACATGCAACTGAGAATTCAGGTTTCTGCTTCAGCTGTTCAGCAGCTCTGTTTTCTTCTGTCTGTCTATACCAGTCTGCAGAAACCTGCTTGACAGTATCAGAATGATTCTGGTTTGCTGTGTGACAGCTCCTCCAGAATGTATGAAGCTTTAGAATTGAGCATCAAGGCTGGGCATGTTTTCAAATTCATTGTCATAGTTCCCATGGGCAATTGTAATTACCCAGACAATTACCCATGGATAATTGTCATTAGCCAGACAGTAAGGGAGAAACAGTCTGATTTCAATTTTGATAATAACCATGTCTGGATTATCAAGACCTACTATTTTTAATCCCTTACAAGAGACCTGTCAGGATGGCTGGTGTAAGGGAGCTGAGTGAGGAAACTGAGAGGCCCTGCAAGAAAAAGAAAACTGAATACAGGTGAAAGAGTAAAAGCTGTGGTAGAGTGAGAAACAGAAAAGAGGATGAGGTTGGTTGGATAAATGGAGTGGGACTGGGATCAGTGAGGAGCTAGCAAGTAAGAGAGGCCAAAAAAAGGCTACAAGAGTTGGGGCTCTGCAGCCTGGAGAAGAGAAGGCTTCCAGGAGACCTTAGAGTAGCCTTCCAGGATCTGAAGGGGGCTACAGGAAGGCTGGGGAGGGACTATTGACAAGGGCTTGTGATGACAGGACAAGGGGAATGGGTTTAAACTGGCAGAGGGGAGATTGAAACTGGATGTTAGGAGGAAGTTGTTTGCAGTGAGGGTGGTGAGACACTGGCACAGGTTGCCCAGGGAGGTTGTGGCTGCTCCCTCCCTGGAAGTGTTGAAGGCCAGGTTGGAGGAGGCCTTGAGTGACCTGTTCTAGTGGGAGGTGTCCCTGATTATGGCAGGGATTGGAACTAGATGATCCTTGAGGTCCATTCCAACCCTAAACCATTCTATGATTCTATGACTTTTCCAAGAGGTAGAAAAAGAAAACTGTAAAGGCCTGGTCAGAGATCCCAGGAAGACAAATCAGTAGAGTTATGATTGGGGAAACAACCTAAGTGCAGAGAGAGAGCAAGACTGAGAGTGTATTAAGAGGCAAATGATCATAGAATCATAGAATGGTAAGGTTGGAAGGGACCTCAAGGATCATCTAGTTCCAGCCCCCTGCCATAGGCAGGGACACCTCCCACTAGCACAGCTCACTCAAGGCCTCCTCCAACCTGGCCTTCAACACCTCCAGGGAGGGAGCAGTCACAACCTCCCTGGGCAACCTGTGCCAGTGTCTCACCACCCTCACTGCAAACAACTTCCTCCTGACATCCAGTCTAAATCTCCCCTCTGACACTTCAAACCCATTGCCCCTTGTCCTGGCATTACAAACCCTTGTCAATAGTCCCTCCCCAACCTTCCTGTAGCCCCCTTCAGATCCTGGAAGGCTACTCTAAGGTCTCCTGGAAGCCTTCTCTTCTCCAGGCTGATAACAGGGTTGTGGAAATGGAGTATGAAATTTGGAGGGCTGAAGGTTCAGGACTACATGCATGGTAGTATCTGAGTGAGTATCTGAGTGAGACAAGGACCCTGTGTGAAAAGGGGAAGGGGCAGGAGCTGCAGCAGAGATCACCTGGGGAAAGATGGGTAGAGGTATTACCTAGAGCATGCTTCTAGGTAATGTTTGATTTTGTGGGGGTTGTGGACTTGGCTACCTTTTTCTTTCATCTTTTAAGCAGCTTGCCTGGCTTCTGATACCCATAAGCATGAAGTTCTGTGTGATTTGGTTTCTTATGTTTTGTATCAGAATTTGGTATTCTTTTTTATATATTTAAGTATATAAGCTTTAATTTTTAGTATTTTGTAAGCTACAAAGCACTATTTTAATCAAAATAGTTCATTGGGTATTTTAAACAGTAGGAAAAAGATGTGAAATATTTGGACTAAAGACTCAGATTTCTTTTAGGGTGCTGTTTCCTCTCAGCTTAAAGGATATGTTTTATGGTAAGGGCTGAAACAGCAACTGGCATAAATGACTGTGTGATGACATAACTGTATCTGATACAAGTTCTTAGATGACATGAGGCAACCTACTGCAAGTTTCATTTGTCAAAGCTTACCTGCCCATGCCATGGAGAAAAGGTTATAGCATTCATCTTTGATGTGCTGTGAGGTATCTGTTAAAATGGAGATTATTCGTTGGATGCTGTCTCTGAAAAGGGAGCACTCCTGTCCCTCAGGTTTTGGTGAATTCAAAGAGATTCTTGCAGAGACTCTAGCAAAAATGTCAGCATGGTTTTTTGGGTCTGCTCTATTGACCACTTCATTCTTTGTCTGAATTGAAAGCAAGCACATTACTTGTTAGAGGTTTTTCATGACTAAAAACTTCTGCTGAGAGTCTCAATGTCCATACTCAGAATTAGATTGAAATATTTGGCACCTTTGGCTGTGTGACTGCTTTGCTATTGGACAAAAAAAATGTCCCTTGTTACTGCTGTGACTGTAATAGCAGTGCTTGGCAGTGTCTTCATGGTGCCTTACTCAGGGCTTCTCCATGAAAATCATAAAGCAGTTCCTGTCAGGCTTTGCCTTTACCTTCTTGGAGCTATAGGAATGAAAGTGTCCCTGCTCCCTTCACCTACATGTGTCACACCTTCAGTCAGCTGCTTAGTCACCTCGGTAGTCAACACTGGAGACACAGGGAAGGGTGACAAAGTCTGTCAGTTTGGGTCCCACAGAATGAAGATGCCAGGGCTTGACCATATCTTATGGGTTTGGGCAGCTGCATAAGCAGAGATCATATTTTGTCCCCAGATCATGAGGTGACCCCCCAGATTCTGTCCTCATAACAGTCTGGTAGTTCTTTTCCCATCAGATATTGGTACATGGAGTGATGTTAGTGTGTGTGGTTTTGCTTCTGTAAGCTCCAGTTGGCCAAGGCATATCCAAGTGCTTCAGAGTGTTTTTCACACCACAATCTAGCTAACATCCCCAAACTCTTCCTGGTATGCATTGCCAACCTTTGCTTTAGCAGTGGTCAGAGCAAAGTGGGGTTTGGATTTGGACTTCATGAAGCTCACCTTGGTTTTAAGGATGACTGCCATGGGCCCAGCTTTCGTGCCGCTGTTCGAAAGCACAAGGTGACAATGACTTGTTTAAGCTACTTGCTTCACACAGGCTTACAGTGATCTGCCAGATACTTTCAAGAACGTGGAGGCTTTTACCTTCTTTTATCTAGCAAAATACTCAGTTTTCTGCTTGTATCTAACAGAGTATAGAGGGATGGAGCAGCTCTCCTATGAGGACAGGCTGAGAGAGTTGGGGCTCTGCAGCCTAGGGAAGAGAAGGCTTCCAGGAGACCTTAGAGTAGCCTTCCAGTGTCTGAAGGGGGCCTACAGGAAGGCTGGGGAGGTATTATTTACAAGGTCCTGCAATGCCAGGACAAGGGGCAATGGGTTTGAAGTGTCAGAGGGGAGATTTAGACTGGATGTTAGGAGGAAGTTGTTTGCAGTGAGGGTGGTGAGACACTGGCACAGGTTGCCCAGGGAGGTTGTTGCTGTTCCCTCCCTGGAGGTGTTGAAGGCCAGGTTGGAGGAGACCTTGAGTAACCTGTACTAGTGGGAGGTGTCCCTGCCTATGGCAGGGGGTTGGAACTGGATGCTCCTTGAGGTCCCTTCCAACCTTACCATTCTATGGTTCTTCCATGTAGAAGAATTGCTTTGACACAAGGAGCAAAATTATTCTGAAAAAAATTATTAAGCAAGTGTCACAAATGGGAAATGCTCAGAAGAAATAGAGCATGTTTGCTGGCTTAGTTCATTGAAAGAGGAAAACAAATTGACAAAGAAACAAATACAGCTGAAGTGGCAATGTGTTGGTGAGTCACCAGAGTAAGGTGGGGTTTTCTCAGAGACCATCAACAGCAAACTTGGCACATCTTTTGTGAAGTGTTCAATTGCAGAGCACAGAGATGTTTTGAAAAGCCTGTTCTGAGCATCCATCCTTTCTTTGAATGACTGGGTGCTCTCATAATGAATAATGGATGAATAAAATTTAAGCCAAAAGGACCTTCAGGTCATCTCTCAGGACTTCAGTGTATCACGGGATATGACATTTCAGCAGGTTATTCTCAGCTGAACTGACACATCTGTTTTGACATCTCTTCAGCTAAAGGCATCAATGCCTGAAAGGCTCAGTGCTCAGAGGTTTGGTTTTTTTTCCTAGAGGTTCATCGATATTATTGGCAGAATTGTGATTCTAATTTGCATTTGTTGCACTTCCTTGCCTTGGTCTTACATGGTTTTTCCAGTTCTAAGTACAGTTTAACACCCACATTTTCTTTCTGTAAAGGTAGATCAGAGATCTATGGAAGGCAGATCAGCCAGTGTCAGAATCACAGAATGGTAGGGGTTAGAAGGGACCTCTGGAGCTCATCTAGTCCAAACCCCCTGGCAGAGTAGGCTCACCTAGGGCAGACCATACATGAATGCATCCAAGTGCGTTTCCAAAGTCTCCAGAGAAGGAGACTACAACGTCTCTGGGCAGCCTGTTTCAGTGCTCTGTCACAATCACAGTGATGAAGTTTTATTTTCACGTTCAGGCAAAACTCCCTGGTTTCCAGTTTGTACCCATTGCCCCTCATCCTATCACTGGGTACCACTGAAAAGAGACTGGCTCCTTCTTGACACCCACCTTTACAGTATTTGTAAACATTGATAAGATCCCTTCTCAGCCTTCTCTTCTCCAGGCTAAACAGCCCCAGGTCTCTCAGCCTTTCTTCAGCAGACAGATGTTTCAGTCCCTTAATCACCCTGATTGCCCTTAGATCAAGATCTTTACATGGTCATTCAGTTTCAGGCATGCTCTTTGTCTTCTCTTTAATACCCTTTAAGGAAAGGTAGGCAGCATGATGCTAGACACTCTACTAGCATCTCTCTGAGCACCCTGTAGTGTGCTTGGTGCAGAGTTCACACTACCTTTCTGCTGCCTCTTTCTGCCATCTTGCTTGTGCCTACAATACCAGGGTTTGGCCTTTTTGCCCCCGCAGTGCCTTGAAGCTCACACCAAGATGTGTTGTTATTATTGTTGTGTCAGGCTGCTGGATGTCCCCGTGTTGCTAGATGTACAAGCAAGGTGTACCTTGCTGGAAAGGACCACTTCAGCAACATTTGTGTAGCACTGTGTTGCCTTCAGCTTGACAGCCATCTGCTGATCTCATCTCTTTTTCTGAAGAGGAGTTTTATGTGTGCTAGCAGTGAAGGATTGCTGGGAAATGCTGTGCTCTTGTTGAGCTCTTGCCCTGCAGGGCAGCAGAGGGTGGCCTATACAAAAGCCATATAGATCTGTGCCAGAGCAGCTCCTTAAGCCAGCTATATAGCTGCCTTTGCTGACAAAGTTAAGACCAGTATGTGCCTGGTCAGTTTGTATAAAGGCTTCAAAACATTTTTGAGAAACAAGATGAATTGTTGTGCACAAAGCTTTGTGCCACCCCAGCTGTACTGCTTTGCTGCTGACTGAGGTCGCTTAGAGGTGGGATCACTTCTGGGCATGCATCATCGTATCAGTATGACTAATGAGGAGCTGCAGGGTGATTTTGAGTGGATCTGAATGATGATGAGAATGGTGAACAAAAAAGCTGGAGAATGTCTTGTGGGTGCTGGGTGCTGAGAAGCTCAACATGAACTGTCAATTTGCACTTGCAGGCCAGAAAGCCAACCATATCCTGCACCAAAAGCAGTGTGGGCAGGAGATTCTACCCCTCTGCTCCATGCATATGGGACCATACCTGGAGCCCCATGTCCAGCTCTGGAGCTCCCAACACAAGAAAGATATGGAGCAGGTCCATGCAGAGGCTATGATGGTGGTCCAGAGGCTGGAGTACCTCTCCTACAAAGACAGACCTGGGGTTGTTCAACCTGGAGAAGACTCCAGGGAGACCTTCTAGCATCCTTCCTGTATTTGAAGGGAGATTTCCAATCCTGTGTGGAGCATTTTCTTTTTACTCCTCTGAGGAGGCATGAAGGGCACCTGCCTTGCTCTCTAAACCCAAGACAACAGGAGCGATGGAGGGTGCCTTGTTCCAAAGGCATGAAGTGACTTGATAAGGAGTAATGGCTTCCAGCTGAGATTAGACAGTAGAAGAAAATTCTTCCCCATGAGAGTGGTGAGGGACTGGAACAGGTTGCCCAGCTGTGGAGGCTCCAAGCCTGGATGTGTTCAGACCCAGGTTGGATGAGGCCTTGAGCAACCTGGTGTAGTAAAAGATGTCCCTGCCCATGGCAGGGAATTTGAAAGTAAATGATCTTTCAGGTCCCTTCCAACCCAGTTCATCCTGTGAAAAATTGATGGTCAGGTTTCTTTAATTACCATTTTTGGTTGTAATTTTTCTGAATTTGATAATGGGATATCTTCTGCATAATAATAATTCTGGGTTGATGAAAAGCTCAGCATGAGCCTGCAGTGTGCACATGCAGCCCAGACAACCCAGTCCTGGGCTGCATCAAGAGCAGTGTGGGCAGCAGGGCAAGGGAGGAGATTGTGCCCCTTTGCTCTGCTCTCCTCAGACCCCACCTGCAGTCCTGTGTGCAGTTCTGGAGCCCCCAGCACAGGAAGGACATGGAAGTGTTGGAGTGGGTCCAGAGGAGGCCATGAGGATGATCAGAGGGCTGGAGCAGCTCTCCTATGAGGACAGGCTGAGAGAGTTGGGGCTCTGCAGCCTGGAGAAGAGAAGGCTTCCAGGAGACCTTAGAGTAGCCTTCCAGGATCTGAAGGGGGCTCCAGGAAGGCTGGGGAGGGACTATTGACAAGGTCTTGCAATGCCAGGACAAGGGGCAATGGGTCTGAACTGGCAGAGGGGAGGTTTAGACTGGATGTTAGGAGGAAGTTGTTTGCAGTGAGGGTGTTGAGACACTGGCACAGGTTGCCCAGGGAGGTTGTGGCTGCTCCCTTGGTGGAGGTGTTGAAGTCCAGGTTGGAGGAGGCCTTGAGTGAGCTGTGCTAGTGGGAGGTGTCCCTGCCTATGGCAGGGGTTTGGAACTAGATGATCCTTGAGGTCCCTTCCAACCTTACCATTCTATGATTCTGTATATCCCCCCCTACTATTTAGGTTATTCTTATGTTTTAAGGAGGTGTGGTAAAATGAGTTTCTTTTTTAAAATTGCAAGTTTAAAATCTTGACTGGTTTTAGCTTATTCCTTTAATTTATCTTAAGATTTTAATTAATGTAAATCTTCAGAACGAAAGTGAAAGTATTAGGGTAGGAGGGACCAAGTCTCAATGAAAGGGAAATAGCCAGAAGGATGCTTCCAGGTTGCTCAAGTTTGGTAGGATCCTCTGTTCTTTTTCTGTGTGATCAGCAAAGACAAGACCTGCTTTGTGTAAGTTAAGACACAGCACTGCCTGCAAAGATAAAAGGTCCTTCTTTTAATACAATACAAGATCCTAAACCTTAATTTTTCTGTTTGTTGTTAAAGTCTCTCTAAGCAAGGCTGCACTGTGTACTTTCTCTGTGCTCTTACACACTGGTCTGGACTGGTGATCTGTGGTTGGGTAGACTTAGAGTTTATGTAAGCCAAATGGTTTTCATCTTCTTTTCAAGTTCTTTGCCATAAACAAATGACAAAGAGCACTGAAGCAATTATTAGGGTTTCCTCCAACTTAACTTGAAGGCATCTTCTGGAAGTGGATGTTTGAGGAAGGGTGTAGCTGTACTCAGTGCTTTATCCCCTTCAGGAGAGTTGGAGAGACGAATGCAAACACTCATTTCATCTAGAGAAAACTTTTTTGGAGCCCACTGATCTTTGGCTGAAGGTTTCTCTTGGGTGCTGCAGTGGGTGCTCTACCAATACTGGCTTCAGGCAGGTCAGCACCTCTGAGGCAGGATGTTAGGCAGAATCCTTCTGGACAAAACTGATGTGCCCAAAGGGTTAAAATTGGTAGCTCTTGCAAATAAATTCTGAAAGTGGAGAAAGCTTTGACTCAACTTGCAAAACGATTCTTTAAAGTTCTGTACATTCACAGAATCACAGAAACATCCCAGTTGGCAAAGCCCCTCAGGACCACCAAGTCCAACCTAGAACCCTACTCTACAAGATTCACCTTGAACCATAGCCCTAAGCACCACATCCAAACAACCCTTAAATACATCCAGGGTCAGTGACTCAACCTCCCTGGGCAGCACATTCCAGTGCCTGACCACTGCCTCCATGAAAAACTTCTTCCTAATGTCCATTCTAAACCTACCCAGTCTCACCTTGTTCTGCCTCCAATTACCTGTGAGCAGAGCCCAGCACCAGACTCTCCACAATGTCCCTTCAGGTAGTTGTAGACAGCAGTGAGGTCTCCCCTCAGCCTCCTCTTCCTCAAACTAACCATCCCCAGCTCTCTCAGTTGCTCCTCAGAAGATTTATTCTCTAGGCCCTTCCCCAGCTTTGTTTCCCTCCTCTGGACCCTCTCCAGCACCTCCACATCTCTCCTGTATTGCAGTGCCCAAACCTGAACACAATACTCGAGGTGCGGCCTCACCAGAGCAGAGTCCAAGGGGACAATCACCTCCCTACTCCTGCTGGCCACAACATTTTTAATCCAAGTCAGGATGCCATTGGCCTTCTTGGCTGCCTGGGCACACTGCTGGCTCATATTCAGCTACCTGGGCACACTGCTGGCTCATATCCAGCTGCCTGGGCACACTACTGGCTCATATTCAGCTGCCTGTCCGCTACAACCTGCAGGTCCCTTTCTGCCACACTGCCCAAGTCTGTAGCATTGCTTGAGGCTGTTGTGACCCGAGTGCAGGACCTGGGATTTGGCCTTGTTGAAACTCACCCCATTAATGTCGGCTCATGAATCCAGCTTATCCAAGTCACTCCAAAGAGCCTCTCTACCCTCATTCAAATCAACAGTGCTACCTAACTTGGTGTCATCTGCAAACTTATGGTAACACTCTCTGTGCCTGAATCAAGGTCATCAATAAAGACATTAAAAACCAAGTGGTCCCAACACAGATCCCTGAGGAACACCACTAGTGACCGGCTGCCAACTGGATACTGGATTTAACTCCTTTGACCACCACTGTCAGGGCCCTCCTGTCCAGCCAGTGCTTTATCCAGAAGACAGAGTGTCCCTATACCTTCACTGCTGAATGCAGCTGAAGCAGCTTTGTGTGCTTCAAAGTGAATGTAATACTCTTACCTGGTGGTAGGAAGTGGTAGGAGGAAAACACATCTCTGCTCCACAAACACAGTGCCTGTGGCTTGGGCAAAGGTTAATGGTTCCTGCTGATGGTCATGAGATAGAATGATCTTGAATGCCAGCATTGTTACCTAAAAATAAAGCAAGTTCTTTTGCAAAATGGGCTAGATCCTTTCTTTTTCACTGATATCCTGTGTCTCCTAGGACACTGTTCCTGAGATTAATAAAAAGCCTGCTTTGTTTGTGGGTCCTGCTTCAAGATTCTGCTTTAACCATAGGATAGTTTTTATCTGTTTTAAGGATCAATACCTTTTGGGACCTAATCTCTCTTTAAAAAAAAAAAAAAAAACAAATTGTCTTTTCTCATGCCTCATCCACTGCTCAAACTCATTGACACAGACAGAAAAGTCTGTTAATATATGCCAGAAATAGTATTAGGGCTCAGAATAACTTTAGGGTTGGATGCAGAAGCAGCCCATCTAGCCAGCAGCTGTCAGGTGTGGGTCACAGAATCATAGAATCATAGAATGGTAAGGTTGGAAGGGACCTCAAGGAGCATCCAGTTCCAACCCCCTGCCATAGGCAGGGACACCTCCCACTAGCACAGCTCACTCAAGGCCTCCTCCAACCTGGCCTTCAACACCTCCAGGGAGGGAGCAGTCACAACCTCCCTGGGCAACCTGTGCCAGTGTCTCACCACCCTCACTGCAAACAACTTCCTCCTAACATCCAGTCTAAATCTCCCCTCTGCCACTTCAAACCCATTGCCCCTTGTCCTGGCATTACAAGACCTTGTCAATAGCCCCTCCCCAGCCTTCCTGTAGCCCCCTTCAGATCCTGGAAGGCTACTCTAAGGTCTCCTGGAAGCCTTCTCTTCTCCAGGCTGCAGAGCCCCAACTCTCTCAGCCTGTCCTCACAGCAGAGCTGCTGCAGCCCTCTGATCATCTTTGTGGCCCTCTTCTGGACCTGCTCCAACACTTCCATGACCTTCCTGTGCTGAGGGCTCCAGAACTGCACACAGTAGTCATGCACAGGGTCATGCTAGAGAATATTCTGGAGATTTCTGCCTTCTACCCAAGTGGTCAACTGGTGCCTTCATTTAAGGTTCTTCAGTGTGAAGCTGTTGTCTTCATTCCCCTTTTTACCTCAGAGCATCCTGACTTCTCTGGAGAGCATTCTCTTTGAAACCAGCCTAACAAATCCCAGAAGGTATCCTCCATTTTTCAGACCTTAGGCATTCTCTTCTAATTTTGTGTCACCTTTTTCTTGCTCCTCTGAAATGCTGCACGCTGTCTTTCATGAGTAATTATCCTCAGTTGTGAAACTGTTTTGGTTTGATCTGCAAATCTTTCACAGAGAAAGGGGCAGAACTGGTCCTATACAGCTGCTGAGGTACAACCAGACATAACCTGTTCTCTCTCCTTGCTCTCTGTGCTGTCCTCTTCACCACAACAAGGCTTATTGTCGTTATGGACAGAGGGAGCAGATGAAGGCCTTCAGTTTCACAATGTTCAGAAAATGTGTGGTGTTTCCACTGTGTTGATTCATTCACAGGATTCACCAGGATGAGTCCTGGCAGAAACCTTGCTGGATGAAGCTCCCCATTGTAGCTACTTGTTTAGAGTGGAGGTGCCAGATGATCTTCCTTTGGAGTTTATAACACAACCAAGGGTATTACCCAGGATTAACCCAGAGCCACAGGAAATTACTGTGAGGGAGAAATGACATACAATGGAAAAACTGAAAGTGAAAGGCAAGCCCAGCACCTTTCCTTAAGGTGGTTAATTTTCCAGAATGGTTTGATGTGCTGAAGAAAGTTGAAACCCACTTCAGTTTTTCCTCTGTGCTGGCAACAGTTGTCAGGCAGTACAGGTGGAAGCTGGAGGTGAAAACAAGCAAGGTGGAAATGCATGCAACCGCACATCCCCATCACATTTTCTGCAGTCTGGAACTGGAGAATGCCTCAAACTCTCTCTTGCTTTTGCTCAAGGTGATCAAGCTTGATGTGCCTGTAGCTCTTTATGCTTTGGCTAGGGGCAAAAAAAAAAAAAAAAAGGATGGCTGGAATGTGAAAAAGGAGAGTAATACTGAGGTTTATTACTGGACTTTGGTCAGCAGGTCTCCAGGTGCATTGTAGAAGATGCTGGTGTTTTGGAAATCCACCGATTTGGCATGGCCATCCTGCCACAGGAGCTGTTTTTAAGACGTGCTGAACACTCTCACCTTCTGACTTGAAAAAAAAATAAAAATCCAAAAGAGCATAAAACAATAAAACCAACCCCGAAGGCAGAATGTTTCACTACAATTGTTGTGGGGTTTCTTTTTAATTAGATGTAATAAAAACCTTACAGATGATACCCACTCCTCAGAGGAGGGGATAAGACCAGAAAAGTTTCCTTGCCTGAGGCCCAGAGTTGGGAATACAAACCATAGTCAGCTGGCATCGTGTTTTTGTGGCAATGGCAATGTCACCACTGATCTAACCATGGCTTGTCCTCCCCTTTAATGATATAGAATCATAGAATCATAGAATCATAGAATGGGAAGGTTGGAAGGGACCTCAAGGATTAGCTAGTTCCAACCCCCCTGCCATAGGCAGGGACACCTCCCACTAGTACAGGTTACTCAAGGCCTCATCCAATCTGGCCTTGAACACATCCAGGCAGGGAGCATCCACAACCTCCCTGGGCAACCTGTTCCAGTGTCTCACCACCCTTACTGTAAAGAACTTCCTCCTAACATCCAGTCTAAATCTCCCCTCTGCCAGTTCAAACCCATTCCCCTTGTCCTGTCATTGCAGGACCTTGTAAATAATCCTTCCCCAGCCTTCCTGTAGGCCCCCTTCAGATACTGGAAGGCTGCTCTCAGGTCCCCTCGAAGCCTTCTCTTCTCCAGGCTGCAGAGCCCCAACTCTCTCAGCCTGTCCTCATAGGAGAGCTGCTCCAGCCCTCTGATCATCTTTGTGTCCATCTATGTTGTCCTGCAGATAATTGTGTGCATGATAGCAGATGATACAGGGAAATGTTTGATGGAAGACACAGACAACTACCTCTATAATCAACTGCTTTCCTGTAAAGCCTGCATTCCCTCAGTGGGATGTGGTGGTGTGTGCTCCTCAGTGGATAGGGCTGTCATTAGCAGAGAGTCTCTGTGGTGTTGCAGTGTCCCAGCAGCTGCAGAGCTGGTGCATTACAACAGTGGTGTGCTTCCGTCGCTGCAGGGGCTGCAGGCAGGAGAGCAGCCTCAGAAGATGCCAGAGGATTGCTTAAGATAAACTTACCTTCTTTCCCTTTTCTCCACAGAAAGTATCAGAGGGGAACCCAAGTACGCCTGAGACTGCTGGATCTTGAGCTTACCTCTAGATTCTTGGGTGCAACAACTGACACAACCTTGCTGGAAGCTGATGCAGTGCTGTTAGGGCTGGTGGAAAGTAAGCAAACAAAGCAAAAGGAGTAAACTTCATGTAAATAAATTCACTTAGTGCCGTATAGCAATTGATAAAAATGAGATGTTTCCTCAGGGAATAAATGAAAAGTTTCTGCTCACTTGGTTCTGTAAATAATGAGATCAATAAAAAAACAATAACCACCTCAGACCTGATTCTTGCTGCATTTTATTCGCTCATCTTTTTAGCTCTTTGCCTTTGGATTTCAATGTGAAAGGTTAACTGAGCTTCTGTAGGTAATAGGAGTTGAATGTTTACATATCCTTGCAGAAAGTATTCTGGAGTTTGTCTTTCCATCTCAGATGTTAATATAAGACATTGGCCACAACAACCCCATGCAGAGCTATAGGCTGGGCTGGCAGTGGCTGGAGAGCAGCCAAACAGAAAGGGATCTGGGGGTGCTGATTGACACCCACCTGAACATGAGCCAGCAGTGTGCCCAGGTGGCCAAGAAGGCCAATGGCATCCTGGCCTGCATCAGCAAGAGTGTGGCCAGCAGGAGCAGGGAGCTCATTCTGCCCCTGGACTCTGCACTGCTTAGGCCACACCTTGAGAACTGTGTCCAGTTCTGGGCCCCTCCATTGAAGAAGGACATTGAGGTGCTTGAGCATGTCCAGAGAAGGGCAACAAGGCTGGGGAGAGGCCTGGAGCACAGCCCTATGGAGAGAGGCTGAGGGAGCTGGGATTGGTTAGCCTGGAGAAGAGGAGGCTCAGGGGAGACCTTCTTGCTGTCTCCAACTACCTGAAGCGTGGTTGTGGCCAGGAGGAGGTTGCTTTCTTATCTCAGGCAGGCAGCATCAGAACAAGAGGACACAGTCTGAAGCTGTGCCAGGGGAAGTTTAGGCTGGAGGTGAGGAGAAAGTTCTTGCCTGAGAGAGTCATTGACTGCTGGAATGGGCTGCCCAGGGAGGTGGTGGAGTCAGCGTCCCTGGAGGTGTTCAAGGCAGGTTTGGACATGGCACTTGGTGCCATGGTCTGGTCTTGAGGGCTGTGGGAATGGCTTGGACTTGATGAGCTTTGAGGTCTCTTCCAACTCTGGTGATACTGTGAGACTGTGATTTGGGAGGAAACAGAGGTGTGAATGTTTTGGGAGCAAGCTAAGAGCTGTTTCACATTAGGGTATCAAGTTGGGATTTTCACCAAACCTTCCTGTGGCTAGCCTGTGGCTAGAGAAGTGGCTCTAAGAGACAGTAGTGGTTGATGTTTCACATCCAGCGTAGTGTTTTGTTTGGAAACCCAAAGCTTCACATAAACTGACCCAGCCTGACAAACCATCTGGTTGAATCTTCAATGGCTTTAGGTTGCTGCTAGGCTGTTCTGGCTTTTGGAGAACAAGTCCTTCTCAAAGCTCATCTTCAGGGACCCTCAAGGCAGTTACTTATTGGAGCTCTATACTGGATCAGGGATGAGGTGATAGTAAGCAGCCATGTGGAAAAGAACTTGGGGGTGCTGACAGATGAGCAGCTGGACATGAGCAGACAGTGTTCTTTTTCTGGGCCTTTAACTGAAGAACCCATGAGCTTCACCCTACCCCACATCCACTCCTTACTGCACCCAGAATTTTACCTGAATACCTGTGGTGTTTTCTGGGTTTGTAGATGTGCTAACAAGCAAAGATAGCTTCAATAAAAGCTGAGTCAAAGATGTTTGCGGTTTTAGCTCAAACAATAGTTTGCCTTTTGTGTTATTCAAGTCCTGTTTTGAAGATTTTAATAAGTTTTCCTAAAAGTCTGCCTTTTATGTTACAAACAAAATATTAAAACACCTTGTGTCAAGAGGAAAGGGCCAATCTCTTCAGTGGTGCCCTGTGATAGGACAAGGGGCAGCAGGTACAAACTGGACATAGGAAGTTCCACCTCAACGTGAGGAAAAACTTCTTTAGTGTAAAGCTGCTGCAGTGCTGGAACAGGCTGCCCAGACAGGTTGTGGGGTCTCTTTCTTTGGAGACTTTCAAAACTCATCTGGATGCTTTCCTGTATGACCTGCCCTAGGGCATCCTGCTTTGACACAGGGATTGGACTCAGTGAGCTCTGTAGGTCCCTTCCAGCCCCTGTCATTCTATGATTCTCTGATTCATAGAATCTTAGAATCATAGAATAGTAAGGTGAGAAGGGATCTCAAGGATCATCTAGTTCCAAGCCCCTGCCATAGGCAGGGACACCTCCCACTAGTACAGCTCACTCAAGGCCTCCTCCAACCTGGCCTTCAACACCTCCAGGCAGGGAGCAGCCACAACCTCCCTGGGCAACCTGTGCCAGTGTCTCACCACCCTCACTGCAAACAACTTCCTCCTAACATCCAGTCTAAATCTCCCCTCTGACACTTCAAACCCATTCCCCTTGTCCTGGCATTACAAGACCTTGTCAATAGTCCCTCCCCAGCCTTCCTGTAACCCCCTTCAGATCCTGGAAGGCTACTCTAAGGTCTCCTGGAAGCCTTCTCTTCTCCAGGCTGCACAGCCCCAACTCTCTCAGCCTGTCCTCACAGCAGAGCTGCTGCAGCCCTCTCAGCATCTTGGTGGCCTCCTCTGGAC